>JAGSMP010000075.1:2175000-2775000 GCA_029286625.1 Parnassius orleans | reverse complement strand
GAATTATTAAAATCCTTTCAAAATCAACAAAGATTCTGCATACCATACATACAAAGAAAAAGAACATACAGTAGAATTGGGAACCCTTTTCTTTTCTTAATGGCGGCTAAAATAGGTAATTACCTATTTACACATAGAAATAAAATTGTGTAGATTACTTAACAAAACAGTTTTATAAATTAATATGTTCACTGCTTTTGGCCATAAAATTTTGATTGATATTTAACCAAACTAATTTTTAAATTTATTAATGTAAAACAAACATAAATGATTTTATTTGTTCTTTCCACGTTTCGGTGCACATTTTATCGTACGTGGTAAAGCCATGATGTGGCTAATTATTAGGTATGGTTGTAGCACGAATGGGTCGGCTCGACTGGGGAAGGACAACGCTCTTACAAAATACCAGTGTAAAATAGCAGCTTAATGTTACTGTGTTTCGTATGGTAAGTGTAGAAAACCGGAGACCCTTTTTACTGGATACGAGACATTCCATCTGAGTCCTCAGGAGTGACAACGTATCTTTGAAAAAAATACCCTCACGTCCAAAAGGGGCAACCGAAACAGCCAACCTAATGATTAATCTGCGAAAACGAAAATCTAACGTAGAAATTTTCACTGACAAATTTGATTATAACACTTACGTTCTAAAAAAAGCTTATAACAAACAGCTTCTAATCACTAAAGCAAAGAAAAATAATTTATTAAAAATATGCACTGAAAAAATAATACCTCCTGAACTGCACCATTGGTACCAAAACCTACCAGATAAAAAAGATCGAGATGTTTTACCGGAAGAAGAATATTCGGACGCGGTAGATGAGTAGGCAGAATAACTAGGCATGTCTACTACCGGTTCATTTATTTAGTTCTAAAGTTTACTTCTATGACTGATTTATGTGCCAATGTGACGTTTTTGCAAATAGAGATTGTTTTTTAAGGATTATGTTCAAAACATAAAGAATACTGTTTTGTTACATTTAAGACTGATTAATACAAGTTTGTTCCATTGAGAAACTAGTTTAGTTTTAGTACTTAGGCTAATTTAAGAAATGTCTAATTCACTCTTAGACTAAAACTTCAATGACAAGAAGTCATTAACTTTGTTTTTAAGCTTAAAAAAAATATTCACCGTTATTTTGATTTTGATGATTATTTTTTATGATGATTTTTCTCATTAACGTGGTAGAGCCATGCTGCAGCTATATAAATTGTATAGTTGTAGCACGAATGGGTCGGTTCGACCGGGGAAGGACCACGCTCTCACAGAATACCAGCGTAAAATAGCAGCTTAACACTGCTGTGTTTCGTATGGTCAGTGTAGAGAACCGGAGACCCTTTTTACTGGAAAAGAGGCATTCCATCTTAGTCCTCACGGGTGACAACGCATCTGCATTTTGATTCTTTATTGAAAATAGATGTAGATGTCTATGGGTCACAGCAACCACTTACCATCAGGTGGACTGTGTGCTCGCTTGTCACGCTAATCCTATAAAAAAAAAAATTTTACAACTTTAGGTTTATTTTATTAATAAATATATTAAACTTTTTAACGTTGTTTTTTATTTTTTTATAATACTTATGATGATACAGGACATTCAATGGAAGCAAAAATAATTCAATGATTTTTCTAAGTTGTGTGGACGTCACTTAATGAGTACTTGCAGTAAGCCGACGAATTTATCTTATCAGATGCAACACCGCCGGCATGCCAACAGTTTTAACTGATGTGTGGTGTACGATCTCCCTATCAATTTTGGACTTTTAACAGAAATAAAATGAACCAGTTTAAATGAATTATAAATTTATTTCAGAACTTTGGTTCCCCGCGACATTGTCCATTTACAATTGGATTTCATGGGTTTTAAAATTTTTTCGCGGAACCCTGATTATTTTTTTAATCAAAGTAGCCTAAGTTACTCCTTTTAACATCAGCTGCCAGTGAAAATCCTAATATTAAAATTAAATGAATATTATATATTAAAATTAAATGAAACGCTCATGAGGCGTGCACTTTTGGATTTTTCAAACTTTTTAAATCTATGGAAAATATGATTATTATAATAAGCTTAGTATTAAGATTTTATTTATGTTAATTAAAATATATAATTATTAGAAATCACACCGCGTAGTGGCGGTGTAAAAATATCCACTACCCCATATCGATCCGTGGGTGTAGTACGAGACGACAGAGGGGGAAACAAACCAGGAGATGGGCAACAGCGTCTTCCTTAATACAACTAGAAAACAAAATAACTACAACTGTAGTTGCCACCAATTAACAAACCAACTCGCCTGCTGAGCGTGAAAACTATGGCAAGTGAAAACTTGCTTATTTTAAAATAAAATTAGGAAAAGCGAGACAAGTATATTGACTCAATTTATGTAAAATTGTAGGTTCTCTCTATGCTTACTATAAACCTGGATGTGCTTCTTTTCTTGAGTAATGCATTATTCGATAGTACCATATATTTAGCAGAAACTTGAATGCAGTGAATTACAATGATATGATGACTTATATTCAACTGCTTTTTCAATTTTTTGAATTCTTCTTCAGCCCGTTACAGTCCACTGCCTCATATGGGTCTCTCCCCTTGTAGGGATTTTGCTTAATCATCACGCATGCAAGGAAGATTGACGATCGTAGTACCAGACGTCTCGTCTTGCACATTTGACGCCGCTCCTCGTAACTGGTCTGGATATTTTATAGGTGGCATATAGAGACGGTTGTATCGCCATCTATTGGAAGCTATAAGATCTTTGTGGCATTATCCATAGTCGTCACTTACGACGCCAACTTGATGAAATAGAGTGATGGATACCTTTACACTGCCAACAACCGTTAATCGGTTTTAAAAAGTAATATACTATTTAAAATAATTATAAAATACAGTTTACTTTACAAATTTATTTACTTTTTAAATATTTCAATGGATTTTTTATATTCATGTACGATTATCTTTATGATTTACTAACGAACTTTGACAACTTAGACTTTGACGAAACAATTCTAAGAAAGTCTGGAGTACTTACCCATTAGTAAAAATGTTGTTCTAATTTATCGAAAATTTTAATTATGTATTGATTACCTATAGCTGAGACAACAGATTTGTATTTAATATTTAGCACTTAGTTACTGAGATCTGGCCGACAGACTCTGTGAACGGAGGGACCACACTTTAAGGACTTTAATTTCTTTTATTATCAACAAAATTTATTAGAAGTTTTATACCAATTAGTAATAATGGAAAATTTCTTACCAAATATTGTCACGTTAGTTACGCGCAATATAAAAGTATATATTTTTTTATTGAGAAGGTGTAATAAAAACCTCACACTATGTAGAGTACCTACAAGTACAGTCAATAATAACACAGACCTAAAGTGAAAGGTCAGTCTTCGATGTGATCTTGGCGAGCCTCTACAGAGGCAACTAGCCCGTTTCTCCATGATTGTGGCTGGGCTGCACCGCTGTTCCAGCGGGGCTAGCACCACCAGGGGAGAGAAGTGTCAGTATTACTTTCGGCACTCTCCCTTCTCTCCGTGACTGAAACGTGGTCGGGGGGTAGAGTCATCCTAGGCAGGTGCTTCCGAATGCACGTTTTTCCTTGGGGAAGGGGGCTCGTTGAATAGGCGGAGGTCGAGGCCGTATAGGGAGACGTGTCTGTGTTCCGGCGTAACTAGTATGAGAACAGCCTGTATAGTGCGAAAGTGGGATTATAGTAAGTGCGAGTACTACATAATCCGACCTTGTTCCTACGAGGCGGATATCTCTAGGCATTTCTTCATGAACAAATGCGGGGATGAGCACGCAGCAGCAGAGTTAGATTTACCAAGTCGAAATTTTCTTTCTTCATACTCGTTAAAACTTCAAACGTAGTGTTTCCAGCCTATACATGTCACATCTTGGACGATATACATGCCCTTTGTGTTTTCCATGTTCATTTTAAGACATAAAAAATACAGTTAGCTACCGCGGGAAAATCTTTGTTTCAGAGAGCACGAGGGATCTGTGACAGAAAACATCTGGCCGCTGAGCTTTAGCACGTCGAGCAAGTATTGCAAGACAACAAGCTTCGGTTCCCGCGCCTACGTCACGGTGACCGAGTGAAGCCGGCCACAGTCGAGCGTGTGCCTGCTGTACTACCCTATGTCAGAGGAGTCACAGACAAGGTTGGCTACATTTTGAAGCGAGCTTCTATTAAAACATACTTCAAGCCGCCGAAGAAGATTAGTCAATTTTTACCATCCGTCAAGTGTAATATCCCTCTACAAGATGCAGGAATGTACAACCTTGATTGTGAATGTGGTCTCTCTTACATAGGATAAACAAAAAGATCCATTAAAACCCGCGTGAAAGAACATATAGCTGACGTGAGGCACCGACGCTCTGGGAAGTCTGCAGTCTGTGAACATGTTCAAGATCGTCCCCGCCATTACATCAGATTTGATAGGCCACAAATCCTCGCAAAAGAACACCGATTCCTACCAAGGATGATACGCGAGGCTATTGAAATTAAAAAACATCCTAATTTCAATAGAGAAGATGGATGGGTGCTGCCATCTGCTTGGGATCCTATAATTAACAAAATTAAATCCAAACCCAAGCATACCACTGCAAGACTTCAAGATACTGTAAGCTCATTCTGCGTAGATCGGACCAAAAATTAATATTCAAAAAACTGAAGGTAGCCGGGCTAACTATGACATTGGGACGTCAAACACTTCAGTCGCCCCCGTGACCATTGGTGCTGTAAAGCACCCGAAACGTCGGGAATCAAAATAGTAAAATTAAACGCGATAAAATCCGTAAAAATAGTTTATTCAATGTGTAGTGTTCGCGTAAATATAAGAAATCATTACATAAAAAATAAGATTAAATAATCCGCTGGGAAACACTATTGAGGTAATTGAGCTTGCCAATAATTCTGCCATAATGACTATGTTGGCGGCAAATCGGAGATGAGTGATGTATGACGCCATTGATGAAGTTACATTCTTTCCAGTCTAAAACGTCTTCCAATGCAGTGTTGAAGAATTTCGAGTATATAACGTCACCTTGTCTTACAACTCTCCGTTTTTGGATACGTATCGTACTCTAATTCTCTTCTCGATTAACTATTGTAGCTTTAATGTACAAATAGCACTTTGGTATAACGACAGTCAATCTGGCACCGCTAAAGAGACTGTAGCACCGCCTAAACTTTGACGGATAATATAAAATTTTAAAATTACAATGTCAAAATAAAATATCAGAAAAATGCATGCCGTATACCATTTTGCGTATGACGGACGAGTGAATACAGGTCATTGGCAAAAAATCTATCCAAAAACAATTTTTTAGATTTCGATAAAATTTAAATGGGACCACTTGGAAAGTATACCCTTTGAAACAAAAAAAAAGAATTTTCCAAATCGGTTCAGGCGTGTTGAGTAATCGGTGAACATACATAAAAAATAATTTACATAGATTTATACGTGGTAGAGCCATCCTGCAGCTACTCGTATATTAGTAGTATAGTTGTAGCATGAATGGGTCGGCTCGACCGGGGAATGACCACGCTTTCACAGAATACCAGCGTAAAATCAGCAGCTTATCGCTGCTGTATTTCGTATGGTGAGTGTAGAGCACCAGATACCCCTTTTACTGGAAACGAGGCATTTCATCTTCACAGGTGACAACGCATCTACAATTTGATTCGTAGTCGAGGATAGATGTACATGTCTATGGGTTGCAGCAACCACTTACCATCAGGTGGACTGTGTGCACGTTTTTCACCCTATCCTATAAAAAAAAGATTCCGACGAATTGAGAACCTTCTCCTTTTTTGAATTCGGTCAAAAGAGAGATAATAAAATAATTTTCCCAATGCTGAAACAACTGAAAAGAACGTACTTAATTAAAAAGCACTACCTGCTTTTTAATTAAGTACGTTCTTTTCAGTTTTTAAATTATTGTACTTTCGCTGAATAAGTTATAAATAATGTCAAGTTAAATAGAGCCACGTAATTTAAAGGGATTATTAAATATTAAAACTTACCTTTTTTTACTCGTATTTCGTTACTTCTAGTAAGGAATTCTTACCTAACCTAACTTAGTGACCGGACACTAAGAAATGCCATAAAATTCGTCTTTTGTTGCTTGGCTAGTCGCTTTGCTCACTCGGCTCCCGCTGACTGTGATTACCAGAGATTGATTAGGTTATAAAGAGATTGTCACACTTACATAAATATAACTTTACCCTCGATTTAAATTAACCACATTTTTACCAATATTTTTTATATAGCCTGGTAAATTTATTATTTTAAATAGTTACATATAATATATTGCACTACCATATTGGGCATTTTTCAAACTGTCATTAAACTGTGTTTACGACATATTATATTCTAACATCTCGTCGCTGATAGTGTATATTATTACTATAATGTATATCACATACAAAAGTTAACGCTACCAACAATTATTATTCTTATAACATGTGAATCTTTCTCACTAAGCTTAACTTGTCCAACTTGTCAATTGAGATCAAACGTAGCGGAGAATTCGCTTCGAAAAAGAAATGACATGCCATTTTATTTGATGTGTCAAAAACAAATTCTACAGCTACTGAAATACATAAATATTATTCTATGTAAAAATATTCACGATGACGGATCATTATTATTATAGAACTTAGGCCTCGACTCACTCTATTTAGTAGGGTGTCCTAATACTGCACTTGCCAATACGAGGCTGTCTCAAGGACGTTTCTTTACATGTGGAAATGCCTACGTATACCCGACTTACGGGGACAAGGACGTTTTATGTCGGGCTGGCAACGACTAAAACCATCCACCATCGCCGCAAATTGCCAGTCACGGCTCCTTTACTAGTGATTTACACGCCATATTATTATGGGCATTATATCCAAGCTTTGGTATTACTAATAGTTAAAAGTCACGGCTCCTTTAATAGTGATTTACACGCCATATTATTATGGGCATTATATCCAAGCTTTGGTATTACTAATAGTTTAAGGTCACGGCTCTTTTACTAGTGATTTACACGCCATATTATTATGGGCATTATATCAAAGCTTTGGTATTACTAATAGTTTAAGTTCACGGCTCCTTTACTAGTGATTTACACGCCATATTATTATGGGCATTATATCCAAGCTTTGGTATTACTAATAGTTTAAGGTCACGGCTCCTTTACTAGTGATTTTTACGCCATATTATTATGGGCATTATATCCAAGCTTTGGTATTACTAATAGTTTAAGGTCACGGCTCCTTTACTAGTGATTTACACACCATATTATTATGGGCATTATATCAAAGCTTTGGTATTACTAATAGTTTAAGACCACGGCTCCTTTACGAATGCTTTACACGCCAGTGCGGACTTATAATTACGGGCATTATAACAAAGCTTTGATATTACTAATAGTTTAAGGTATATGTAACGATGTGTAACTTGTTTTAAGCGAAAGCCCGCTACTTCAAAGAAGCTGATTGGTTTCCTGTCGACAAAGGGCTATTCAAGATAGCCGCTTTTAAATTATTTTGTGGGTCCAATAATCAAAATAATACGATTTAGAGTCTGGTAATAAAAATCAAGTTGTATACAGAGGCATCTAATTTAAATCTGTTAAGGAACGACTGTTAAGAAACGAGTTATTCGTTTATGAGTGGCATAAAGAAAATAAAAGTTGACCTTAAGGTAAAAGGAGAGTGACATTTATATATTGTGAGGTCTGTGAAATATCAAACGATTGCATTATTTGAAAGAAAATTGTAATTTTTTTGTTTTCCAAATATAATCATTAGCCAAAAAATTCTATGATAGATTTGTATTTATTCAATTTAAGATGAAATAAATAGAGATCTTAATGAAAATAATTATTTCAGTTGGTATTCGTGATTTGTACACTTTTATAAACCTTTTGTAAAGCTTATCTATCAATATGTGTAGTGTGTAATTTGTACCAATTAATTTTAAACATATTCTTGATAAATATCCTAAACATCTAATAAGAAATTAAAACAAACATACTAATTAAATTAGCAGTAATTTTTCTAAGACATTAATAATAATTTACATTGAATCATGTCAGTTATGAATAGTCTCTATTTCGAGTACCTACGTAAAGAAAGGAATAGGCATAAAAAACAAGTTGAAATATTAAATACACGTGAGAAAGTATTGTGACTATGTAAGAGAATCCATTATATTATCCCGTGGGTGTCGTAAAAGGCGGCAGAGGGAAATGAAAATACAAGCAACAGCATCTTCCCAATGTCTGATGATGATGACTCGAAATAATAAAAATCTGCGATTGTATAAGCAGCTTAATTTTAAGTTTGGCTGAAAAATAATATGCTTTGCCAATGCGTAAAAATAATGAATTTATTTATATTGTAAGTGCATATTCACGTTTGTTTAAAATGTGAAGCCAATTTTCATCCCTAGAATGACGCTGCTATCCTGTACAGTTATAAATGTCCATAACACAGATTTTGCTACCGTGCTTTCGTTTTAAAAAAATAAGGGTACCGAGTTAAAATAGGTGTATGATGATTTCTTATATTCACGCGAACACTACACATTTCAATGAAACTAGTTTTTACGGATTCTATCGCGTATATTAACTTATTTTATATTCCCGATTCCTGCAGTCCGAGCGAAGTTCTGCAAGACCCGTCGCAGAAGAACACAAAAACTCTCCGATCACATTCTTAATCTCATAGCTATTAGACGGGAAATAAAGCTACAATCTTCAACAGATTTGACAGCATACAGGCAACTGAACAGACAGATCTTCAAATGCATGCGGCGGGACTTACGCAGCTTTAATACAGCTCATATTGAAGAAGCGATCGAGTGGAACCAGGGCTCCAAAGTCCTTTTCAGAGATCTGTCTGCCAGAAAGAGCGAACTGTCGAAGCTGAAGTCCGAATGTGGCAGCATCATTTTGTGTCGATTGATATGTTCTATGGGCAGCTGTACACGTCATAGTTGGAGCCACACGCAAGTGTGAGTAATGATGCAAGAGCAAGTCTTATCCGACACTATTCCGATGATATCCCAGACGTTAGTCTGAGCGAGATTAGAATGGCTCTCCAGCACAGCAGAGGATAGAATTACAGCTTCTGAAAGCGGGTGGAAAACTGGTACTTGAAATCCTTCAGAAGCTCTTTAATTCCGTCCTCCATGGTGGCACTACTCCAGAGGCGTGGAGCAGAAGTGCGGTGGTCTTGTTCTTCAAGAAAGGCGACAATGCCCTCTTGAAGAACTACAGACCGATTTCCCTTCTGAGCCGCGTCTAAGTGCTGTTTTCGAGAGTCATTACGAATTGTTTCATACGAAGACTCGGCGACTTTCAGCCTCCCGAACAAGCTGGTTTCCGAAACGGCTTTAGCACCATAGGCCACATACATACCCTTCGGAAAATTGTACAGAAAACCGAAGAGTACAATCGGCCACATTGTCTTGCGTATGTGGACTATGAGAAAGCCTTTGATTCCGTCGAAATTTGGGTGGTGCTGCAGTCCCTTCAGCGGTGCCAAGTTGACTGTTGGTATATCGAAGTGCTGAAGTGTTTGTACAGTACGATGGCTATCCGAGTACAGAATCAAAGTACGAAACCTATCCAACTGCAGAGAGGTGTAAGACAGGGTGACGTAATATCTCCGAAACCTTTCACCGCTGCATTGGAAGACGTTTACAAGCTACTGGACTGGAAAGGATACGGTATTAACGTTAATGGCGAGTACATCACTCACCTTCGATTTGCCGACGATATAGTTCTTATGGCAGAATCACTGGAGGACCTAAGGACTATGCTCGATGACCTCAATAGTGTGTCCCAACGGATAGGTCTTAAGATGAACATGTACAAAACAAAAGTCATGTGTAACCTCCATGTCACACCTATGCTGGTAGTTGTTGGGAGCACTAAGCTCGAAGTTGTTGACGAGTATGTTTACCTGGGACAAATAGTCCGACTAGGTAAGTCCAACTTCGACCAGTTCAACAGCGATAGAATCTGTAAAAACTTATTTTCTTTAAATAAAATAGATGTAAATTTTCTTGATAATTGTTTTAACTACAAATGACCTGAAAAAAAAACAACTTAATTATTTTAACTACATATATATCAATAACCGCTAAACACTAAATTAAGCCGGATACAAAACCACATATAATTACTAAAGGTGTTTTCCTTCAATGAAAAAGAACCCAAACATAGTGTTAGTAGAACCCAGTGAGTATTAAAAACCGAATGGATAATTATCATCAGCGTTAGTGTACCATCGACCGACTGGCTGACATCCAGTTTGTGGCAGCTGACATACGCGTGCTTCAAGTGAAGATAACTGGCGAGAGCTTGCGAAGGACACGGAGAAGTGGCGTGTTCTCGTGTCGGAAGCCAAAACCCACTTCGGGGTCACCGCACCAGAGCAGTGAGTGAGTGAGTTAATAGTATACTATTATTTTGCTGTACGAGTATGTAAGAGTATCTATACGATGTGTAGTGGCGGCGTAAATTAATCCATTACCCCATATGATCTCGTAGATGTCGTAAGAGACGACTGTAATATAAATTTTAATTTGATTGAAATGTTGTCTTTTTACTTTATTTAAGTCTACTTAACATGTTTGCATGGTGAAATACGTCGTACTTACGGTAGTGTTTACCATGACATTGCACGTTTTGTTATACGCTTTTCTTTTAGCCTTTACTCTAAGGTCTGTGTTCAGTTGGTTGTTCACGTTAGCATTCATGCGCACATAGGCTTTCAATTCGAACTGCCTATGTACGGCTGCCCGAAATATAAATATTTGTTATAACTTAGTTAGCCTTTTGTTCCCTTAAATTAAAAAAAAGGCTTGTATAGTTACTTTAAACAACAATAAAATGAATATCATGCAACAAGAACAATAATTTAATAGTATATTAAACTTGTCAATATTCCAAATTGGTAGAGTTAATAATATACAATTTGCTAAGTACTTGAAACAACGATAAATTTATGATGTTACCGCTTACGACTGCCAATTAATTTTCGAACTTTTTGCTGTACAAACATTCTGGCCGATAAAAAACTGGAAGCTAAAGAAAATCCGTAAAAAATTAAATAAAGAGCATAATACAAAAAAGGAACGACGGACGCTATCGATTGCATGGCGTATTTGTATATATAGAGGTCAGTGGTTGCATTCAATGATGTAACGATATGCATTTAATATTTTAGTTTCATTGTAAAATAACGCAAACTCAACACTAAACGTGAAATTTTGTAAAAAAATCTTGTTTTTGCATATTCTATCATCATCGAGTTTGAAGTTTTATTAATGTCCTAACACCTGAGAGAACCTCACTACAGCTATATTATGGTTGCAGCACGAATGGGTCGGCTTGACCGGGGTAGGACCACGCGTTCACAGAATACCAGCGTAAAATAGCAGCTTACTGCCGCTGTGTTTCGTATGTTGAGTGTGGAGAACTGGAGACCCGTTTTACTGGAAACGAGGCATTACATCTTAGTCCTCAGGAGTGACAAAAAATCTGCATTTTGATTGTTTATTGAGGATGGGCCACAGCACCCACTTACCCTCGGGTAGACTCTGTGCTCGCTTGTTACCCTTATGCTATGAAAAACAACATGTGTGCAGTTTATACGCGGTAGAAGTGAAACCTTCAAATTAAACGGAATATAAAATAAAAATATTTCACGGCAAATAAAAATTTTCTCGTTTGAAAAATTTTACGTGGTAGAGCCATGCTGCAGCTATATTATGGTCGTAGCACGAATAAGTCAGATCGGCCGGGTGTAGGACTATGCTATCGCAGAATATCAGCGTAAAATAGCAGCTTTACGCTGCTGTGTTTCGTATGGTGAGTGTAGAGAACCGGAGACCTTTTTTACTGGTAACGGGGCATTTCATCTCAGACCTCAGAGGTGACAACGCATCTGAATTTTGATTCTTAATTGTATACATAATAATTTTCAACCAAAATTTTAATTTTATAGCTAATAAATGTTAGAAATCTTACTTTTAAACTAAATTTTGGTATAGTATATCAAAAGATTATTTTATGTCTAGTAAAATTGCTTTGTAATAGCGCTGTCTACTTCATTCCATAGGTAAACTCATTTTATCGAACAAAAATTGATTGACTTTCACAAATTGAATTACGTCTTTTGATGATTTATTGAGGCTATGTTAAAAATTTATAAAACTTAAGCCAAAATTCATCATCATCATCATCATTACAGCCCTTCACAAGTCCACTGCTGAACATAGACCTCCCCCAAGGAATGCCACAAAGCACGGTCCCGAGCCACCTGCATCTATCGACTTCCTGCATGTCTTACCAGGTCGTCACTCTATCTAGTTAGGGGTCGCCCTACACTTCGCGCTACAGGTGTACGAGGCTGCTACTCGAAACTTTTTCCCCATCGGTTGTCGGTTTTTCGCGCTATATGGCCGGCCCATTGCCATTTCAGCTTACTAATCCGTTGGCCTATGTCGGTCACTCCGGTTCTACTGCGGATATCCTCATTTCTAAGTTTATCACGCAGAGAAACCCCGAACATAGCCCTCTCCATAGCTCGCTGAGCGACCTTGAGCGTCCTCATACGGCCAGCAGTGAAGGACCACGTCTCAGTTTCATAAGTCATCACTGGCAACACGCACTGGTTGTACAGTCTCGTTTTCAAGTTTTGAGGTATACCTGACGAGAAGATGTGCCGTAATTTCCCGAACGCTGCCCAGCCGAGTTGAATCCATTGATTGACCTCTCGGTCGAAGTTGGACTTACCTAGTTGGACTATTTGTCCCAGGTATACATACTCGTCAACAACTTCGAGCTTAGTGCTCTCAACAACTACCACCATAGGTGTGACATGGACGTAATACATGATCTTTGTTTTGTCCATGTTCATCTTAAGACCTATACGTTGGGAGACACTATGGAGGTCATTGATCATAGTGCTAAGTCCTCCAGCGATTCTGCCATAAGGACTATATCGTCGGCAAATCGAATGGTAAGTGATGTACTCGCCGTTGATGTTAATACCGTATCCTTTCTAGTCCAGTGGCTTGAAAACGTCTTCCAATGCAGCGGTGAGGAGTTTCAGGATATAACGTCACCCTGTCTTACACCTCTCTGCAATTCGATAGGTTTCGTAGTGTGTATGTTGAGGCCTTCAAAGATTTGAATGACTTGTTGCACTGTGTACATGTATGGTCGCGTTCGACGCCATCACAAGATTGGGTCACGGGCTGCATTCACAACAGTTAAATACAATCACAAAAAGAATAACTTAAAACAAATTTAAAAACACAATAAAGTAACTTAAAAAGTACACCGAAAATATAAAAAGTCAAAGTCCAAATATCGTTAAGTAGGTGCGTCACAGGATGGTCTTGCACCGCTGCAGTGGAAGAGATCTAGCGACGCATTTCGTCGCTAGGACAACCGATGGCGGCTTTAGCAACCGTGTCTTGAGATTATCACACGCGGATTAGAAATTTTAAAGACTGAACAGGCACTGAGCTGTTTGTCACTTTGTGTCCAGACAGCAATATATAGTTTGGAAATCCTTTGTTGCGAATTGTTTCACATTTGTCATAAGTCACCATCTTGAAATATTTTTATATCTCTTAGCTGATTTGAGATTATAATATCTAAATTCAGATTATAAACCACTGTTATATTATTTATATTTATGTCAATAATAAACGTTTTCCATATACACTAAAATTTTACAATTAAATATATATTTATTTTATTAAAATATTTAGACAAAAAATAAATACAGTTTGCTAAGTATTTGAAACAACGATAAATTTATGATGTTACCGCTTACGACTGCCAATTAATTTTCGAACTTTTTGCTGTACAAACATTCTGGCCGATAAAAAACTGGAAGCTAAAGAAAATCCGTAAAAAATTAAATAAAGAGCATAATACAAAAAAGGAACGACGGACGCTATCGATTGCATGGCGTATTTGTATATATAGAGGTCAGTGGTTGCATTCAATGATGTAACGATATGCATTTAATATTTTAGTTTCATTGTAAAATAACGCAAACTCAACACTAAACGTGAAATTTTGTAAAAAAATCTTGTTTTTTTGCATATTCTATCACCATCGAGTTTGAAGTTTTATTAATGTCCTAACACCTGAGAGAACCTCACTACAGCTATATTATGGTTGCAGCACGAATGGGTCGGCTTGACCGGGGTAGGACCACGCGTTCACAGAATACCAGCGTAAAATAGCAGCTTACTGCCGCTGTGTTTCGTATGTTGAGTGTGGAGAACTGGAGACCCGTTTTACTGGAAACGAGGCATTACATCTTAGTCCTCAGGAGTGACAAAAAATCTGCATTTTGATTGTTTATTGAGGATGGGCCACAGCACCCACTTACCCTCGGGTAGACTCTGTGCTCGCTTGTTACCCTTATGCTATGAAAAACAACATGTGTGCAGTTTATACGCGGTAGAAGTGAAACCTTCAAATTAAACGGAATATAAAATAAAAATATTTCACGGCAAATAAAAATTTTCTCGTTTGAAAAATTTTACGTGGTAGAGCCATGCTGCAGCTATATTATGGTCGTAGCACGAATAAGTCAGATCGGCCGGGTGTAGGACTATGCTATCGCAGAATATCAGTAAAATAGCAGCTTTACGCTGCTGTGTTTCGTATGGTGAGTGTAGAGAACCGAGACCTTTTTACTGGTAACGGGGCATTTCATCTCAGACCTCAGAGGTGACAACGCATCTGAATTTTGATTCTTAATTGTATACATAATAATTTTCAACCAAAATTTTAATTTTATAGCTAATAAATGTTAGAAATCTTACTTTTAAACTAAATTTTGGTATAGTATATCAAAAGATTATTTTATGTCTAGTAAAATTGCTTTGTAATAGCGCTGTCTACTTCATTCCATAGGTAAACTCATTTTATCGAACAAAAATTGATTGACTTTCACAAATTGAATTACGTCTTTTGATGATTTATTGAGGCTATGTTAAAAATTTATAAAACTTAAGCCAAAATTCATCATCATCATCATCATTACAGCCCTTCACAAGTCCACTGCTGAACATAGACCTCCCCCAAGGAATGCCACAAAGCACGGTCCCGAGCCACCTGCATCTATCGACTTCCTGCATGTCTTACCAGGTCGTCACTCTATCTAGTTAGGGGTCGCCCTACACTTCGCGTACCTGTACGAGGCTGCTACTCGAGAAACTTTTTTCCCCATCGGTTGTCGGTTTTTCGCGCTATATGGCCGGCCCATTGCCATTTCAGCTTACTAATCCGTTGGCCTATGTCGGTCACTCCGGTTCTACTGCGGATATCCTCATTTCTAAGTTTATCACGCAGAGAAACCCCGAACATAGCCCTCTCCATAGCTCGCTGAGCGACCTTGAGCGTCCTCATACGGCCAGCAGTGAAGGACCACGTCTCAGTTTCATAAGTCATCACTGGCAACACGCACTGGTTGTACAGTCTCGTTTTCAAGTTTTGAGGTATACCTGACGAGAAGATGTGCCGTAATTTCCCGAACGCTGCCCAGCCGAGTTGAATCCATTGATTGACCTCTCGGTCGAAGTTGGATTTACCTAGTTGGACTATTTGTCCCAGGTATACATACTCGTCAACAACTTCGAGCTTAGTGCTCTCAACAACTACCACCATAGGTGTGACATGGACGTAATACATGATCTTTGTTTTGTCCATGTTCATCTTAAGACCTATACGTTGGGAGACACTATGGAGGTCATTGATCATAGTGCTTAAGTCCTCCAGCGATTCTGCCATAAGGACTATATCGTCGGCAAATCGAATGGTAAGTGATGTACTCGCCGTTGATGTTAATACCATATCCTTTCTAGTCCAGTGGCTTGAAAACGTCTTCCAATGCAGCGGTGAGGAGTTTCAGGGATATAACGTCACCCTGTCTTACACCTCTCTGCAATTCGATAGGTTTCGTACTCTGTTTCTGTACTTGGATAGCCATCACAGCCCTACTGTACAAATACTTCAGCACTACGATATACCGACAGTCAACTTGGCACCGCTGAAGGGACTGCAGCACGACTCAAATTTCGACGGAATCAAAGACTTTCTCATAGTCCGCATACGCCAGACATAGTGGCAAATTGTACTCCCCGGACTTCTGTACAATTTGCCGAAGGGTCTATATGTGGTCTATGGTGCTAAAGCCTTTTCAGAAACCAGCTTGTCCGGGAGACTGGAAGTCGTCGAGTCTGCAAGCGAGACGATTCGTAATGACTCTCGAAAACAGCACGTAGACGCGGCTCAGAAGGGAAATTGGTCTATAGTTCTTCAAGAGAGCGTTGTTGCCTTTCTTGAAGAACAAAATCACCTGCTCCGCACCTCTGGTGTAATACCACCATGGAGGACGGAATTAAAGAGCTTCTGAAGGACTTCAAGTACCGGTTTTCCGTCCGCTTTCAGAAGCTCCGCTGTAATTCCATCCTCGCCCGGGGACTTGCCGTTTGTAAGCTGCTAATGTTACTGTAGACTATAGTAATTAAGGTTATAATGTGTGTTGTGTGTGTTAGATTTATGTGTTATGCTTAATGCATTTTGTGTGTATGTAATTATGTGAAACATTATAAAATTAAATAAAACAAATTGTATGCAATATATTGTTTTTTATTTCTTTATAAACCCCCTATCTAATCTTATACAAAACACTATTCGAGTTTAAACTTTACATAAGCACACTGACTAAACCACTGAACATGCTGCTGCCAAGGATCAACATCATCTTCCCAATCTTTTAAACCACCACCACAATGGAAACAAGTGGTCCTGTCTGCATGGACAGTATAAAAGAAACCGGCTTCTGCAAGATCTTCAGGCTTTTGTCGCATAACAAGAGGCCAGTCTTCGAAACTGAGCTACCGGCTAAATTTTGAACTGGAGAATGGATATTCAGATCTTGAGTACTGCATATTCTTCTCTTTTTCTTCTCCACTCGGTGTTGTAGTTTTGCTATTCAATGACGTGTTCTGTACACGTATGCCACACTCATCTCTTCCTTCTGCTCTTGCCTTCCTCTCAGCAGCACAAGACGACAGCTCGTTGAATCTAATGAGTACACAGAAGTAATTTAAGTAAACAGAATCACATTCACTGATGATCAGCTAATAACTGTCATTGTTAAAAAAGTATTTTTTAACTTTTTAACTTTTTCACTTTCTGCTTTTGTCTTTGTAATATTGTATACGAGGGCGTTTGTGTTGTCGTAGATGCTATCCTTATTAGTATTTACATAATATTTAATCCTCGTGGAAGCATGTTTCCAATGATCAATAGTTGGAATCTTGGATAGCTTCTTCATATCGTACATTTCAATTTTTATGAGATGCGTCGCTTGGTCTCTCGAAATGTATGATACACCATCTCTAGCGGCTCGTGCTACGGTTGACGATAACAGCTTCCACTTTTTTATTTTTTATCATCATCGGTTAATATTTTGATACATGTGGACGATCACCTGCACGATATCATCTAGAGTTTTTTTAAAGGAATTGTAAAAGATGAGACTGGAATGTTGATAGGATTCAGAATGAGTGGACTTCATTTTGTGGTGAATATTACTTAATGTATTTGCTATATAAGTTTCAGGGATGTTCAATGCATAGTTTTACAAGCATATTTACAGGGAACACACTGTACAACGATATTGTAGTAGATGAGATGTTTCGCTCCAATTTTATAGATAATAAGCAATAACATTTTGGAAATAAAAATTGTAACAAAATGAAGGAATGTGTTTTATTGATGATTGAGAATAGCATGGTAGTTATGAACAAAGAAGTATAATACAATAGCACTGATAAGCAGGGTGTACGAGTAATAACGACGGTGTTCAAGGAACAATAGATAAGAGGAAAGGCTGAACAATGGAACGTTAATGAGGGTGCAGGCCCACCGGATATCAATTAGATATTAGTTAATTGATCTGCACATCTCCGGAACCGCGCATCCTACGCAAAAACGGACCTGAGGGCTGAGGATGGTGAGTTGTACCAGTTCTGACTCAGTGAGCCAAACTAACTACTCAGTTTTTTTAATTATTTTATCCGCAATCCAAGCTTGGCACATATCGCAAATATCCCCCTGTGAGTCAATCAATAGGAAAGGTCTGTTTCTGTTTAAGTTACGTGTTACAATTTATTATATCTTTACTAGCTGGTACCCGGCGCGTTGCTGCCGCAGAAAAAATAATTGTGGAAATATATTGTTTAATTAGGAAGGATAATACATCATTAAATCTTCAATATATAGGAGTATATAAGAGATTTCCAGCTATGTACTGACTCATTTGGTAGGAATATTCAATTTGCCGAGTAGAGGTCACCTAAGAATGGATTTTACGAAATTCCTCCCGCAAAGGGGGTTGAGGGTGCGTTAATTTAAAAAAATCACATTTTCAAACTATAGCTCTAATAGGTATATTTTTTGTGTTTTAGAGTGGGGTCCCTGAATGGTTTAGATTCACAATCGGACCCGGTAGGTGGCGCTTTTGTCTAGATCCAAAAATCACCCATGCGAAGCGGGGGCGGATCGTTTTACTGACTCATCACGATATCTCTGGAACCATAAGGCCTAGAGACTTGAAATTTGGTGGGAATATTCCTTTCGCCGAGTAGAGGTCAGGTAAGATCAACAGTAAAATAATGGAAACCAGCCGTTTGTCTTATCTGACGATGATCCGATATAAAGTCTTGTAGTGTATACTTTATATGCATTTATATGTATCAGCTGACGGCAGATTGTATGATTCGTTGTAGATTCAGTGGCAAATCGTAAAGTGCTTTTCCGTTGTGTGATATTGTTGTCATTCCATAACTAATTATTGTAACTCTCAGTATGTAGATCGAAGTTAAAGAATATACTAACTATTTATTATTCATCATAATCACGGAGGCTTTTCACAAGTCCACTGCTGAATGTAGGAATCCCTCAAAGTGTGTCACAAAACTTGGTCTTGAACCACCTGCATCCATCAACTTCTACATGTTTTACCAGGTCGTCACTCCATCTAGTGGACAGCCCGTTCTATATTTGGCATCCTGGAACGAGGCTACTACTCTGAACTTGAACCTTTTAAATTTTCGTCTTCATTCGCGATGGGTTTTTTGAAATATATGGCCAGCCCATTGCCCACACTTCAGCTTACTGATCCTTATACCTTCTAACTATTGGTAATAGATAATAATAGCGACGAGTAATGAAATTGAAAAGGCAAAAAGATGCATATGCTTATGTAAGTTTGCTTTGTAGTATTAAACAAAGCAATACAAATATTTCAATTACGTTTTTTTTTCATAGGATAAGCGTGACAAGCGAGCACACAGTCCACCTGATGGTAAGTGTTTGCTGTGGCTCATAGACATCTACATCTATCTTCGTTTGCGAATCAAAATGCAGATGCGTTGTCAGCCTTTAGAACGAAGATGAAATGCCTCTTTTCCAGTAAAAAGGGTCTCCAGTTCTCTACACTCACCATACGAAACACAGCAGCATTAAGCTGCTCTTTCACGCTTGTATTCTGTGAGAGCGTGGTCCTTCCCCGGTCGAGCCGACCCATTCGTGCTACAACTATACAATATAGTTGCAGCATTTTTTTATAGGATCGGGTGACAAACGAGCACATAGTCCACCTGATGGTAAGTGGTTGCTGTGACCCATAGACATCTACATCTATCTTCAATAAAGAATCAAAATGCAAATGCGTTGTCACCCGTGAGGACTAAGATGGAATGCCTCTTTTTTAGTAAAAAGGGTCTCCGTTCTCTACACTCACCATACGAAACACAGCAGCGTTAAGCTGCTCTTTTACGCTGGTATTCTGTGAGAGCGTGGTCCTTCCCCGGTCGAGCCGACCCATTCGTGCTACAACTATACCAGTAATATTCGTGCTACAACTATAGCAGTAATATAGCTGAAGCATGGCTCTACCACGTTTAAAATATAACAAAACTATAAAATTTCACTATAAAAATACAAATTTAATGTAAGTACGTATAAGGTGTGATCATCTTTAAGTCCATATAGAATAGGCAGAAAAAATTTTGCGCCGATCACAGTTAATGTATTTTATCAATAAAAATGTTCTAAACTTAAAATTGTTGTGTTAATGTTTATAATAACGTGTAGTGTCGGTGTGAGAATTTCCACTACCACACACCGTCCCGTGGGTGTCATAAGAGGCTACAAAGTGAAACAAACCAGGAGATAGGCAGCAACTTCTTCCTGACAACAACTAAAAATTATGAAAAACTGTGGTTGCCAACCTGCCTGCCTGAAACTATGGCCCTATGAGGCAATCTGTTGAGGAGGCCTATGTTCAAATTCAGATGGATGAAGGTTTATTGTGAAAAATCATGTTATTTGTTAATGATATGAGTGAATTGTATGCCCGCGATCTTAGCCTTTATATATTGACTTTTGCAAATGACCCTACGTTAGAACTTCTCATTAGTTTGTGGTACAAGGAATAAGCGCTCTCCGCAAATTTCATTACTCCGTACCAATAAAATTGTAATTGACAATTTTGGCCAATAACGAAGCTTTCCGGGGTGAAAAGATATCCCAGTTTTAACTTAAGCTTGCAAATAAGGAAAACCGTTTTAAAATCGATACTCTACTTTTAAGTACTTTCTACGTTTCACGGTAACAAACGGAAAAACCTATGTTCTTGTGTCAGAGTCGCGCCTATTTCTGATCGGTATAGGTATGTTTGGAATATATTTAACAAACTCAGCGTTGAAGTAAATCATTTTGAAGTCTAAAAAATAAGAATATTTTGAGGACACTCGAAGTTGGCCAAGGGCACTAAATGGAGTGGCTGCTTCTCTCCTGCAGTAACATTTTAGAAAAAAAAGAGACGAAGCTTAAAGGGAAGGTGGCCACCATTGCGTTTGTACAAAAATCGCTTTGTACAATTAAGTTACAAATAAAACAGAAGCACAGTAAAACAAAAATTCTAACGTTTTTCAGCATGGACGGCCACACTTTATTTATTAACCAAAGAAAGAGCTAAATGATAATGAATATCCAAGGAAGGAAAGCAGGTACCGTAATGAATTTGTAGAGAATTTGTGGTGCATAAAGGCATTTCTAAAGTAGTGCGGTACCTACGGTCCGCTGAATTTCTGTCGATTTTCCTTCGTAAATCTTACAAAGGTTTAAGTTAACTATTTCTTTATAAATAGAAAATATTTTCATTTGTTGCAATAGGACCCAACTGAAATCAAAGCAAATCGTTTTAAATGACGTAATGTTTATATTTTTAAAAGACTCACAACTACCACTCAAGGTTTTCTCGCGTCGTATTAATTCTCGTAACTGTCCATCCCTGTGATATAATATTTCATCTATATTCGTAGTAGTGTAGAAGTATAGATGATTATTTTATTTTCAATTAAATTCTAATGTCCTTATTTTAAAATAATTGAATGTAATTTTTTCTTCCTTTCATTTATAGTCACTGATCTAATTACTAAAGTCTGTTGTCTTTTTAGATCATAAGTTGTTATCGTTTATTGGTATAGTGCTGCCTACCTGTTAATCTTCCGCCCTATTATTCAATTATTTTTGGATTGTCTGGAGAAAATTGATGTGTAGCAATAAAACTGCCTTTTGTTCTCCCTCAATATTATCAAGAGAATACAAGCGATACATCTACTCGTAGCTTGCCCGAGTATAAATTGTTTTGTTTACTATTCAAATAGAGCCATGTAACTAGAGGACATAATATAAATTCAGGTTCAGGTATTTCCTGCATTTTGTGCCACTAAACTCCATGTACATTATGATAGCTTTTTTATTATTTCATGAAACAATTTAATAATATATCAAGGAACATTATAAAAGTAATGGAATAAAAATTTTGAAAAATCACTAAGCCGTAATGATTAGTGTCATCAACCCGTAAAAGTCCACAGGTAGATTATCGGCCTTTATCATCACAGTATCGCAGTACTGGATACCTCCCACTTTTGAAGCATTGGTGTCAGATTTAAAAATATCCAAACCGACGTCGAGGCAAAGGTGGTGAATCTCTAATAATGCAATTGCCAATCTGCCAGTCACATGTTACAATTATGGTAAATCCTTTCTATAATGGGAGAAACCCAGGTATAGCAGGGGACTGATACAGCCTAATGCGGAAGTGTCCGATTAAAACTCAATTAGCCGAAGCCAAATAATCTATTATACTTAGCAACTTGGTAACAATTACTTTATGTTTAACTATTTGTAGTATATAATACTTATTATTCCTTACACTCACACTGCTGTGTGGTGGCGGCATAAAACTATTCACTATGGGGTGGTGTCATCCCGTGAGTGCCGTAAGAGGCGACAGAGGGAAACTGAAACAGGAGATGGGCAGCAGCATCTGATAACAACTAAAAACAATAAAAAATTGCGGTTGCCAACCCGCTTGCCAAACGTATCATATGGCAGTGTCCCTAACATGAGGCAATCCATGCGTGAGGTCTACTTTTAGCAGTTAAATTTAGATTAAAGCTTTAATGAATGAACGAATGATTACGTTTTTATTGTTATAATGAGCTCCAATCATAAGTCAGCATCATCATTATGATTAGCAAATACATAGACTTGAAATGTGAATATAGCAACGCTGATACTTATATAAAAATTCAGTTTAAAACTTACATTTAGTTAATGAATTCACATCACATGGTATTATAAAGCTAATATTTTCTTAGCAAATTACAGCTTATTAACAGTAATTGGTCTTTTCAAGCCGAAGCAATGCGAATGAGAAAGTGTAAACTAATAAAGTTAATAACGCTCAAATCAAAGCATTGTTATTAACTGAAATTATATTAGTAAACATGCAAGCATATCCAATGAAATTTTGTTTAAAATAAACATTTGTCCTAGATGGTTTCATGTAAAACTATTAATGTAAAAATGACTTTGAACTTATATTTATTATACTAAGTTATTTAAGTCACCTGCCGCTAATTTTTCACCACGTCATGGGTTGACATGCAGAGAATGCTAACTGGCATTAAGTCCGCCCTTTGTAACCTTTATGGTTAGCACAATAAAGTTTTAGTTAAATAAATAAAGTATAGTAAGTATGTTCATATTTAACATCATTATTTTTTTTTATTGTTTATTACACAAAAATACAGTCGGTTATTTCTTATACTACTTTCGCCAAACTGCAGGGCAGTTTGTTGGCGAATACATCACCCACTTACATTCTATGTACCTACTGTAATTAATAACTTAATCTTAGATTTTAAACTTAAAATAGAAAAAATAAATAAAAAGAAAAAATAAGAAAAATTAAATTTTAACTTAGCAGTGTTATTTATATACTTAATTATATTTAAACTTATAAATATTTAAACTTATTAATAATTACACATTTAACTATTAATTAAGACTATTATTATTATTATTATTTTTATTTATTTAGACAGTATTAACTATTACACTTATCCAGCAACCACGCTTTCAACTTTCTTTTAAATATTTCTTTACTTTTACATTCGTCTTCAGAAAATATCTCGTTAAAAATACGTGGTACTAGATATTTTCTCGTTCTCTTGCCGTAATAATTGTTAACCCTCAAATGCTCAACGTATTTCTTTTGAGAAGTAATCCTAATATTTTTGCTAAATGTTCGAAATGTTTTAAACTCTAGAGATTTAAATTGATCTATTGCAATTAAATACTTAAGTTTTACATGTATAGGTAATATTCTAAAATTTTTAAATAAATTATTATAGTTTCCGTCTATGTTATATTTTTCCTTTGTGTTTTTATCAATAAACAATTTTATTAACCTAATTTGTAGCTTAAGAATTTTATCTGTATACGTTTGAAAAGTACGTCCATATGCAATTAGTCCGTAACTCAGGGCTGAATCAGCTAGTGCATAATAAAGCATTTTTAAGATTGACCTGCTAACTATAGGTTTTAAATTATTAAGCCTAGATAATATGGATCTTAATCTATCACAGACAATGTTAATATGCAGTTTCAAACTAAAATTACAGTCTATTGTTAGCCCTAAGTACTTGTAACTATTCACAAATTCTATGGTTGTACATTTGCATTGTTCCAATTTATTATGTAAGCACTCGTACGAATGACCAAAGATGTTAATTTCTTCACTAGGTTTTCTCATATATGGAGAGTGGAGAAGCATACACTTTGTCTTGGATACATTAAGTATAATGCCGTTGTCATGTGCCCATTTTAGTATACTAATAAAATCATCCTGCACCCTCTCCTCTATAACTTTAACGTCCCTGTCGGCGTACATTAGGCACGTGTCGTCGGCGTACATATAGGTGGAACAATGTTTTACAACGTTATTAATGCTATTCACGTGCATGATGTACCCGACAGGTCCGAATACGGAGCCGGTTGGCACACCCAGCATATTATTATTATTATTGCAACCCATCACAAATCTATTTTGCTGAACATAGGTTTCCCCCAGGATTGCCACAATTTCAATGAAAATTTCACATGTCCTCCTAATATTTTTATTTTCTCATTCATGCAGGTTTCTTCACGAGGCATAGAGCAACACAGGCCAGGGGCGGAGCGGAGCGTTTTTCCCCGATACAGAACTGTCTCTAATTTTTCGGGAGGAAATCTGCGCACATAAAAACAATCGTCTGTTACTACGAAACTCACACACAACAACTAATAATTTTACAGACACATAGATAGATTATAACAGTATCGCTTGGTGACAGCGACAATTCGGATACAGACTCAGATCAATCACTCGACCGATCTGCATATTATATGAGGAAAAGCAGTGTTGGTAAACAAATCCGAAACGAATAGAACCGCGTGGACTTATACTTTAACAGAGGGGAACGCCTGCGTATACTCTCCTCCGACCCGTGGCCCGTTGACCCGTGACCGTTCAGCAATCTTCGGAAGCCTCCGGCTGCGCGGAAGCAACCAGTTCGGTTTTCTCGCCTCGCCAGTCGATACTATCGTCCAACGCCGTTAGACCGCTCATTCGCGCTCCCATCCGCTACTTTGAATTTACGTTGTGAATAAACAGTTATGTAATGGGGTGTGTCCGTTATTCACATTTTTTTATAGAATTAGGGTGACAAACGAGCACACAGTCCACCTGATGGTATGTGTATGCTGTTGCCCATAGACATCTACATTTATCCTCAATTAAGAATCAAAATGCAGATGCGTTGTCACCCCTTAGGACTGAGATGGAATGCCTCGTTTCCAAGTGTAATTACTGTCAGGCGAATAATTGGTGATAATACTTATATGGTTTTCTTTGGTGATTTACTGGAAACGAGGCATTCCATCTTAATGAAGACTAAGGTCCTCAGGGGTGACAACACTTCCAGATTCTTAATCGAGGATACATGTAGATGTTAATGGGCCGCAGCATCCACTTACCATCAGGTGGACTGTGTGCTCCTTTGTCACCCTAATTCTATAAAAAACTATTTTTCCTTTAAACTCTTACTTGCTAATTTTATTTGCTTAAATTATTTCTGAAATAAATCATCGCTTTTAAATTTTTAGTAATTAGAATAATATTGAAAGTGCTTTAATATTTGGTAGGTATATGCACTGAAATGTTATTAAAGTACATAAAGTCACATGAAAATGTTTTATCCAGTCGGAAATGTTTTTACACCTGAAACAACAATAATAATTCCGAGCAATGCTGTTATGCAAAGTCATTTTATACGGAATTGCAGGGCGTTAAAATTTTATCATAATTGCTTGTACGGTAACAAAATATATTTGAATAAATATACAATATGCAGAAAAGAATATATCTTTTGGCGCTGTTGCTGTGGTCAAAATGCTTAATAAACAGATTGTACTGTAAAAATATGTATTAAAATAATGCTTCAGTGGGGCTGCTTGTGTACAACATTTTAACTTGTTCTTCAGACATTGCATTTCTTTTTTATTTCATAATTAATTTAAAATATTTGATTTGTAACGAATATATCCAAAACAATAGAACAGAATGAATAGAATAGAATGGTCTTTTATTCAATATTTTTTTACGTGGTAGAGCCATGCTGCAGCTATATTAATAGTATAGTTGTAGCACGAATGGGTCGGCTCGACCGGGGAAGGACCACGCTCTCACAGAATACCAGCGTAAAATAGCAGCTTAATGCTGCTGTGTTTCGTATGGTGAGTGTAGAAAACCGGAGAGCCTTTTTACTGGAAAAGAGGCATTCTATCTTAGTCCTCACGGATGACGACGCATCTGCATTTAAATTTGCAAACGAAGATAGATGTAGACGTCTATGGGCCACAGCAACCACTTACCACCAGGTGGACTGTGTGCTCGTTTGTCACCCTTATCCTATAAAAAAAAAAATTGATTATTACATAATTCTTATTGAAAGTCATTTTTTATTTACCACTGGTTCTGGGAATGAGAATTACAGTACATAATTTGCTGTGTACTGGCAATCTAAGAATATCTATTACGTCATATCATCTTGAGTATAGTCTTCCCGATAACAACTAAAAATAATAAAATACTGCGGTTGCCAACACGCCTGCCAAACGCCTGGTAACAATGGCAAAATCCTTCATATAAGGGAATCTATGGGAGAGGCTTATGTGTAATAGTGGGTTGATGGGTTGTAATGAATGAATGAATTATTGTAAATTATATGTACCTAGGACAGGCAACGCAGAAAGAATTGAAATGTAAAGTTTTCAATGAGACATATTTGTTTTGAAAATACTATCATAAAGAAATAAAAATACGAATGTTTTAATTTTAAATTTCCCTCTTAATTATTGAAATATCGTGTTTTATTGAAAAGTGGATCTGCGTTCGGAACAATTATGCGCGATGACTATTTACGATTTCAAATGTCGCTTAAAACCGGACGAATCGTTTGATAGACTTCAAATAGCATTTATAGTTAATGGACCTTAGATCCTAGAGATGAAGAAAAAAGTGCTCGCTATTTGACGGCCATAACGGAAGGAAACGTGATGGCAAAAAAATTTACTTGAAGAGAAGACGAATTACTTATGAAAAGATTCGGCACATATTACAAATAGGATCGGGAGGTTCATGGGAATTTACAAGAACTAATTCGCGTGAAGAAGATAAATTAACGAAAGGTGCCGCACAACCTCACCGAGGCTTAGAAGCAGACCCGCGTGAAATGGTGGCATGGCGCCTTGACATGATACAAAATTAGAAGTAGGTTCATCTTAGTGCGTTTTCGAAATTATTTCAGGTGTTGAATCTTGGATTTATGAAAACAATCTAGAAACGAAGCGCTAGACGACGCTTTGGCTGTTTCAAATAGAACCAATGCCTACTAAAGTGAAGCAATCGAGAAGCGCAGAGAAGATTTTGATCGCTAATTTTTACCGCTTTGCCGCGATATCGGGCGTTAAATCCTTTACAAAATCGAAGGAGCATCAATGTTAAATGGTATCTGCCAGTTGTTTGGCAGAAGTGTTCACCGCAGTGAGCAATAAGCAACCGAACACAGGGCGTCGTGGGCTACTGCTTCACCATAACAACGTTCTCGCACACTCAGCGCTCAAAACGACTTCCTGGACAGCCAGTTAAAGTTTACAGCCCTAATTTGGCTGCGTGTGGATTCTTCTTATTCCCTAGAATGATAATTAGATGAAAAGGATACGGTTTTCATCGCCGGAAGATGTGCTAACTGTAGACTGTAGATGTAGGCTGACTGAAAAATGTTTTTCAAAAACTGGTTCAGATGCATGAAACTTTCATGCATCTGATTAATAAAAATTTATCAATAAAAGTTTTTTTTAGTTGCGCGAATATTTCTGAGTAGCTAACGTAATACATATGTTATGCTGTTTAGAATATAGTTATATGCTAGAATTTTTTTTTTCGCGTCTTGAATCGCGTTTTTCCCTTTTTTTGTAATAAAACTTCAGAATGTATCGAATTTCTTCGTTAGATTCACTCATTTTGGCGGACAGAAAAACAATTGAAAAATGGCGGGAAAGTGTTTTTTTACTTTTTATTTTTCTTTTTCATATGTATTGATATTAAAACCAGCCAGATACAAACAGTACAACCAAAGAGATTTTTCTTAATTTATATACAAACAAAATACGAAGAAACTATTTTCCCGACCTATTATTAAGCACATGGTTTACGACATAATATATATTCTAACGTCTCGTCGCTTGTAGTGTATATTATTACTGTAATTTAGAAATGTAACAATAACATGCAAATGTTAACGCTACCAAGAATTATTAATCTTATAACATGTGAAACTTTTTAACTAAGCTTAACTTGTCAATTGAGATCAAACGTAGCTGAGAATTCGCTTTGAAAAAGGAATGACATGCCATTTTATTTGATGTGTCAAAAACAAATTCAACTGCTACTGAAATACGTTAATATTTATCTCGTTATGGTTTATCATCGTTATTGTTATAGCCCATTACAAGTCCACTGCTGAACTTAATCCATGATATAGAAGATTGGCCCAAAGGACGGTACTGAGCGACCTCATCCATCGACTCACTCTATCTAGTAAAACAGCTACCGACATGAGGTTTGCTCAATACCACGCCTGCCAATACGGGGCTGCCACTTGAGTACATTCCTTTTCTATCGGTTGACAGTTCTTTGAGCTATATGGCCGGACCATTGCCACTTCAGCGAACTTATTCTGTCTGGGCTATGTCAGTTACTCTTATTCTTCTATCCTTGCTTAAAAATCCCGCTGGGTTTCTTGCTGGTTCTTCCCAGGACAGAGGTATTTTTCGAACCAGTGGTAAATAAAAAATGACTTTCAATAAGTATTATTATGTGATCAATATTGAATAAAAATTAATTCATTCATTCATTCATTCAATTCATTCATTCATTCATTCATTCATTCTTGTTACAGAAACTCTGAAAACTCAGAAACTCTCAAAAGAACACTACTCGGTAACAAACCCTGCTTACTATCAGAACCCAATTACATGATAACACCAAAGTATGCAAACCAACAGCATCACAATGAGCCAAGCGCGACTAACCAATCTTTCCATTTTATCTATCGAAAATGACAAGAAAGTATATTTTACCTTCAATTTTACCCTCGTGTAACCCAACCTTCTTCCCGTGGGTGTCGTAAGAGGTGACAGAGAGAAACTGAGGCAGAAGATGGGCAGCAGCGTCTTTCTTATAACAGGTAAATAACAATAAAAAAACTGCAGTTGTCCATGCCGAGAGTTACAAAAAGACGGCCCTCAGTCCTGGCAGCCCCGCTATTCCTGGCTACGGTGGCGACCACGGTAACGGCGGGCAGGGGGTGCTAAGAATCTCCGGTGGAGGTTCAGTCGGCACCTAAGGCGACTCGACCTGGCAACATATAACGCACTTACCCTGATTACTGACCAGGAGATCTTGGAGCTGGAAGAAGATATAGACAAGTTGCGCTAGGATATTATAAGTTTACTGTTTATCTGAGGTCCGAAGAAAGGGGGAGGACACGGTAATCCTCGAATCCGGCAACTTGTTCTATCACCGGAGAGCAACCATCTGTCCCAAGGAGGTGTCAGATTATTCCTCCACAAGTCTCTCGTTAAAAACGTTGTGAAGATTAGGAGTGTGCCGACGAGGGTTGCGTATCTTATACTGATAATCACCAAACGGTACTCGCTGAAGTTCATACGATATACGCATCAACCTCGGCACATCCCGATGAGGAGGTGGATGATATGTATTAAAATATCTCTAGAGCAATGCGTTCCTCCAAAACCCACTATACGGTGTTAATGGAGAGACTTCAACGCAAAACTAGGCACAAAAGATAACGATGAGCTGAAGGTAGGGTAATTCGGGATAGGGCAACGGAACCCAAGTGGTCAGCAGCTGGCTGACTTCATGGAGAAATCTTAATCTTTTATCTTTATGATGAACTCTTTCTTTCAGAGGCGGCTTCACAGAAAGTGCACCTGGTCAAGCCATTATTCATTACGACGACTAGACATCAACTGTTCAGTGATGACTCAGTGATTGTGAGGGTGAAAACTGGCAGCAATCACCGAATGGTGAGAGGCACATTGAACCTAAACAGTAAGCTTGAGAAGTCATGTCTAATGAAGTCAACGCTCCGTCCCTCTCCTGCTCTAATGACCGAATGTGACACCTAAGATTTTAAATGAGATCGAGAGGTTCTATGGGCAAGCTGTATACGCCATCGTTGGAGACTGACGCAAGTGTGAACAACGATCCAAGAGCAAGTCTTATCCGACACTATTCTGGTGATATCCCAGACGTCAGCCCCAGGCGAGGATGGAATTACAGCGGAACTTCTGAAATCGGGTAGAAAACCGGTACTTGAAGTCCTTCAGAAGCTTCTTAATTCCATCCTCCATGATGGCACTACTCCAGAGGCGTGGAGCAGAAGTGCGGTGGTCTTGGTCTTCAAGAAAGGCGACAACGCTCTCTTGAAGAATTACAGACCCATTTCTACGTGTTTTTTACGAATCGGCTCGTATGCAGACTCGATGATTTCCAGCCTCCAGAACAAGCCAGTTTCCGAAAAGGCTTTAGCTCCATGGACCACATACCCCTCGGCAAATTGTACAATATACCACTTTGTCTTGTGTATATGGACTATGAGAAAGCCTTTACTTCCATCGAAATGTGGGCGGTACTGCAGTCCCTTCAGCAGTGCCAAGTTTACTGTCAGTAAATCAAAGCGCTGAAGTGTTTGTACAGTAGGGCTACGATGGCTATCCGAGTACAGAACCAGAGTACGAAACCTATCCAATTGCAGAGAGGTGTAAGACAGGGTGACGTTATATCGCTGAAACTCTTCACCGCTGTAGTGGAAGAGCTTTTCAAGCTCTTGGACTGGAAAGGATACGATATTTATAACAATGGCGAGTACATCACTTACCTTCGATTTGCCGACGATATAGTCCTTATGGCAGAATCGCTGAAGGACCTAAACACTATGCTCAATGGCCTCAGCAGTGCCTCCCAACGGATATGTCTTAAGATGAACATGGACAAAACAAAGATCATGTATAACGTCAATGTCACACCTATGCCGGTAGTTGTTGGGAGAACTAAGCTCGAAGTTGTTTACGAGTATGTTTACCTGGGACAAATAATCCGACTAGGTAAGTCCAACTTCGACCGAGAGGTCAATCGACGGATTCAACTCGGCTGGGCAGCGTTCGGGAAATTATGGCACATCTTCTCGTCGGGTATACCTCAAAACTTGAAAACGAGATTGTACAACCAGTGCGTGTTGCCAGTGATGACTTATGGATTTGAGACGTGGTCTTTCACTGCTGGCCGTATGAAGAAGTACAAGGTCGTTCAGCGAGCTATGGAGAAGACTATACTTAGTGTTTCTCTGCGTGATCAACTTAGAAATGAGAATATTCGCAGTAGAACCAGAGTAACGGATTAGTAAGCTGAAGTGATAATGGGCCAGTCATATAGCTCGACGAACCAACAACCGATTGGGAAGCAAGGTTCTTGAGTGGCAGTTGTCGAAGTGTGGGGCGGCTCCCCTCTATATGGAGTGACGACCTGGTAAGACATGCAGGAACTCGATGGATGCAAGTGGCTCAGGACCGTGCTCTGTGGCATTCCTTGGGGGAGGCCTTTGTTCAGCAGTGGACTTTTGAAGGGCTGTAATGATAATGATAGCAATGATATGAATGATAGTCCGGTAAGCATTTTTTGTTTTATTTGGGGGGTGCTTGATAGAAAACCGCCCCGGGTGCCAACCCACGTTACGCCGCCCCTGACCTAATTATCTAGATCTACCTATAAATAATAATATCTTACCTTTCGGTATCCTTAGGAACAGTTCTTGTACTATTATTTATTCTTTGGGGACAGTAAAGAATGAAAAGTCAATATTCCTATTGTTATTTAAGAACCCGTATGCTATGCAGTACCTTTTGGCTTTTTGAGAGGTCATACTTGAATGAAAACTCAAAAATAAATATCAAAAGTGCTTAAATACTTATAAGAGAAAAATACTTTTTTGTTAACGTAAGGCGTGCGTCAGCTCGAGCGCACGCGTGACAACCTCAAGGAATGAGCCCCTTGTAGGGGGCCGCTCAGCGTAGGTATATATTCATGCCTAAAACGCGGAGTGAGATAGGCCTGCTAATATTAACGAAAAACTGTAGGATCTTTAAAAAAATCTGTTGCTGTTAAAATAAAAGATTTACCATATATTATAAACAAGAACAATGTTGCGGATCGCGGTTACGGCGAGTGAACGTTGTTTAAGAAGCCACGCTTTCTTTATGTTTTCCATAGAACCGAATGCAGCTGTGCTTACTGATTCGAACAACCTCAACTTAAATCGTTCGGTAGAGAGTATTATTGCTTTGTGTTTTAACTTTATATTGGTCGTATTTCGTCATGGTGGTCGAGTTTTTTAATATAAATATTGGCATATTATCATGGATAAAATTATGCTATAACTTGTAAATACAGATATTTCATGTTAAGTTTAAAAAACATTATTTCTCAGCTTTAAGTTTTTGCCAAATTGAAGAAACAACTGTTCTGCTCCTCGCTAACGAAACTAACGAATGAAAAATCTGTGAGTTTCAGCAAGCCGTAAGACTATTGTAGTGCATTTAATACGTCACAAATGCACCGTTAATGCTTTCCGCTGTCTGCATTTTACCTCTTCCTATTCAGCTAGACTAGTGCTTGTTGCCTCTACGTTCATTGATAATAAATAATGAAACAACTTTAAAATTTAATTAAATGTAAAAATAGAGTAATTTTTATCAAAACGTTTTTATGTACTAGTTCGTCTTACCGCAGAATATATAATAGTATTATACGTAGTCTTACGTAATATTTACTAAAACATTATAGTCCTTAGACATTATGATAAAAGGGATTTTGTCTCCATAATATGTATTTCACTGATACATTAACTAATAACTACAAATATATCAAATTAAATTTTGCTTATTATTGGAAGCTTTGAATGCGTTTACTTCAAAATGTTATCACGGCTTCAGAAGGATTTGCGACAGACGTTAAAGCGCTCGTGAACGGGCTAGTTTTGTGGCAATTTCTAGCTGCAATTGTATAGCCGTCAAGTTGCCGTCTATATCATGCAACGTTTATGAACTCAATTTCTAGGCGATGCAGTTGATGCATCATTGCTGAAATATACTCTGCAAAGTGTTCCACAAAAATATTGCAGCGAAAGTATCACTGGCAAAATTGCAAAGCTATAGTTCTCAACAAGTTTTCAAGCATGATGCATTTTTTAGGCTCGTTTATGAACCTTTTTAGCTTATATGTGTTATAATTTTTAATTCATTCAAATAAATTATAATAGATTGCATCATCATCATTATCATAACAACATCACAATTCCTCTGCAGAACATAGGTTTCCTCAATGCAAAAATTATTTATTTAATTATTTTTATAAAAGTAAGGGTGACTCGTCCACCTGATGGTAAGTGAATGCTGTAACCCATAAACTTCTACATTTTATCCTCGATTAAGATTAATCAAAATGCGGATGCGTTGTCACCTGTAAAATAAAATGAAGTACCTCGATATCAGTAAAAAGGGACTGTCTAAAAATATTACTTTTAATAGCTTTCGTTTCTTGTCATTTGGTAGGATTATTGGTTAAATTGATACTTGTACTGGTTTCACATTAAAATTTTACGCCTTACGTTATCCGGGTAAGATGAATTTTTGTTATTTATACATCTTACAACCCTTATATCTGAACGAATTGACAAAGAATCCTGTTTCCTAAACTCAATTTACTTGAAAGGTAAGAAAGAAATATGTAGCTATAAGATTTTCGCATTTAATTCGACTTCTACGAGTATGTAGGGTTGAAGCCCATGTCACGAGCAGTGAGTAATAGCTGTGACGTGCCAAAATATGTACAAACATTTTGGCGTACTTGATCTGCTTAATAGTTAGTTATGCTTTAAAACGAAAATGAAAAGATCTTAAAGGGAATTTGTAGGTAGATGATATAGTTCTTGTAACGCAAGATAATCTACCACCATAAAAATGGTGCTTAGGCAAAAAAATTAACACTAATCCAGGAACTCATTGCTTACTAAGAGTCACATTGCGTACAGATACTTCATTACATTATTATTATTTAATATATTGTGAGAACCTACATTTATGTATAGAGTGTAAATTTTCCATCAAAGAGATATTTTTAAACTTCATTTGTTTTCTTATACTTTTCTGTATATTACGCGTATACACAACTAATGATTCATTCATTCATTAGGTTTATTACATTTATAAGTTTTATAATAATATAAGTATCATATTTACATTACATCACATTATAATAATAAAAAGGATCTCGTTTCATTTATTTTACTCGTACGTTTCGAACTGTACACAATATGTTAAAATTGCTGACTTCTGAGTTTGTTTGCAACGTTTCGTTCGATGTAACAAAGAGGTTAACTCTCTTTCTCGCAACAAAATACGTACCTAATTGTAATATCGCAATACCGATGATACAGCGTTAATTGCTATTTTGTGAATTATAAACGTAAGAAAGACTTAAAGTTATAGTTACTACGTCAATAGTTTAGTATTAAGTTATTAACGAACAAATAACGATCTATTGTCTCTGTAAACAAAAAAAATTATATATCGTGTTTTGTACCATTATACCAAACCTCACACATGTGAACAACAAACTAAATGTTACTGCTTTACACTCGCACCACTAACAACGTATCTGGGGCTTATTATGGTCTTACTTGGTAGGTGTATAAACAAGTTAAAGTGCCGTATAAGAAAATTAATGCCAATGTTCAGAAAATTCGGGATTGTACAGATTATAAAACCTTACCGTTTATTTTTGTGTTTACTATTCTATAGGCAGAGTCCATAAAGAACCGTATTATAATTCCTTATAAAATACAAAGGTATAGCATATCTGATAAGGGAATGTTCTATACTGTAATTTACGTCGGACAGCCTTTTCTCATGTCTGTTAAATCCAATTTTAAAATATATCTTTAAAATGCAAGCACGCACAATAAAATTCCCCTCCCCCCTCTCACATATATACACACGTACGTACGCCTCACATACTATTAACAATAACATGATATTATAATATCAATAACCGAGCTTTTAAAATGTTTGTAATAATGAATTGTTTTTTGTTTGTGGTTATGGAACCACTCACATTTTATCACTAGGTTTTACTAACATACCACTACACTATATTATAGGAAACTCAAGGAGGCAAGATTGTTAAACTATATATACATCATTATGAAAAATTCAAGTGATACCGCGATTCACTCGGCGACAGCGCCATCTAGGGAGAACAGAAAGAACTAAATTTACTTAGAAAGTTTGTATTTAAGTTTGTTAGCAGAAAATTCCGCCGCCCAAGGACGATTACAGTCCTTTGAAAAGTAAACATGTTTTTTTTCTTATAGAATAAGGGTGACAAACGAGCACACAGTTCACCTGATGGTAAGTGGTTGCTGTGGCCCATAGACATCTACATCTATCCTCGTTTGCGAATCCCCGGTCGAGCCGACCCATTCGCGCTACAACTGTACTATTAATATAGCTGCAGCATGGCTCTACCAATAAATAAATAAAAACAAAAGACTAAAACAAACTAAATTCTTATAATTAGTCAGAATCATTAAGGGGCAGCGGGCACAATTTTGTGATAGGCCTCTTAAAAATATTACCCTTGTATTGTAAAGACACAACTCTTGTAACGCCATCTGCACCTGGGTGCTTCCGAATGATTCGTCCCAAAAGCCACTTTCCAGGAGGAAGTCTATCATCTTTTACCAACACCTATAGCAAGTTCTGACTGACTCTTGTTCCATTTATAACGATATTGCAACGTTGTCAGATGTTCATTTTGCCATCGTTGCCACAAACACTGCACCATACGTTGAATAATATGCCACCGATGTAAAAGGCTGACTTTGACATCAATCAAAGATGGTTCTGGTACACCAATCGATGGTTCCCCAACCAGAAAGTGCCCAGGCGTTAAGGGAGGTTCATCAAGGGTAGAATTTACTACGGTAAGTGGACGAGAGTTGACACAAGCTTCGACTTGGGATAAAAAAGTAGATAACTCTTCGTAGGTCAGTAAGGTTTGTCCAATTACGCGTTTCAAGTATCCTTTAGCGCTCTTCACTTCAGATTCCCAAAGTCCCCTGAAGTGAAGCGCGCTTGGGGGTATAAAGTTCCAGTGAGTTTGTTCATTAGCTAGTAGTTCAGCAATTTCAGAAATAATTGCAGATTTTTCATCTCTAAAGACAAGATCTAGTTCACGGGCCGCGCCCACAAAATTCGTACCATGATCACTCCAAATTTCCTTGCAATGACCACGGCGAGCAGTGAAGCGTCGAAAAGCAGCTATGAACGCAGCTGAAGTGAGATCAGTTACCAATTCTAGATGAATGGCTTTTGTAACGGTGCACACAAATAAGCAAACATAAACGTTACAGGTTTTTTTTACATCTACCAGGGTACAATTTCATTGTAAAAGGTTGTCAAAAATGGACGACTTGGTTTAACACGAAATTTAGGGAGATTTGCCATAAATGGTACAGAAGAATTAGCCATTTGTTTAAAACGTGATGTACATTTAGTGAGGACAGTTGTAACAATACTTTTGACTCTAATTATCCAAAATTTTTGTCTTACAAAGTTCAAAGTAAGTTGATGCCCTTCATGCAGAGTTTTCAAATGAGCGTTCAAAACAATTAGTTTGGAAAGACCACAATCGGTACTCAAAATAACAGGATTTTTCATAGTATCTGAAATCCCTGCATTGGCAAGTCGACCACCCACATGAATAATGCCTTTATCATCTAGATATGGGTTAAGAACATGTAGTTTGCTCGATTGGTGAACTCGTTCACCATGTGACAATCGAGAAATTTCGTCACTGAACGAAACTGATTGAGACATCTTAATGCATCTATTTAAAGCATCGTCAAGCTCATCTGGACTCATATAAACGGGTTCATCAAACGATCTCCTATCTATTTTAAGTTTACATAGTTTAATAAAACGTAAACAATAAGCAGTTACACGTATCAGTTTCAAAAGTGTCGAGTATCGTTTTAGGTAAGAAATAACAGCATCATTTTCAAAAACATTAATGTTTGTCTGTACTTTAGTTTTAACCATCATTTCTAAATCTGTTGCAGGTACAACGTTATCTAAATTAACAACAACATCGAGATTTTGTAAAACTTGTGGGTAATTCCACCATAGTTCAGACTGCTGCAAATCGGATGGGTATACTCAATGGGAAGCTAAATCGGCTGGATTATTCGCTGAACTAACAAGATGCCATTGGTTACTATTTGTGAATGTCAAAATCTCTGAAGTGCGATTAGCAACAAATGTGGTCCATGTATTAGGTTTACTCAGCCAAGCAAAAACTATGGTCGAATCCGTCGAATCATTTCATCATTTGTTTCAGTCTTCAAGTTTATACTGAGGTTGCAAGAAGTACTAGGTGTTGAGGTATTTTCCTTTGGTGGAGCGGTATCCTTTTGAGATTCATCAGAAGTGTTATTCTTGGGAACGGCTGTGAAATGTAGTAACGTATGATGTCGACGTCCACATTTTTTGCAGTTTGTACTCTGTCTACAGTTGAACACGGAGTGACCTTTAACCAGGCAATTGAAACATTCACAATGCTATGCAAACAATGCAAACAAGCAACAATCACAATGTATCAAGGAAAGAAAAAGATCTGTGAAGCTCTTCCACTGATTATAATCACCAAAAAATTGTGGTATAGCTAATGGTGGTAGTTTTGACCTAAGTTTAGGAAGTTCTGAAGTTGTGTCAGATTTTGAAGATTCAATCATTGGTGTAATAATATAAAACCTATCATTTAGCCAAGTCTTTAAATCCAAATAATGTTCCTCTGTTTGTTCAAAATTATCATCAATATCGAAATCATATTCGGTTTTCAATGTCTCACTGTCCAACGATACAACGTCGTCGGTATTCGGACTGAGCGGTCGTGTCTGTGCGCTCTCGCGTGACCTCGTGTTTTTATAATTAGTTACTTTTGGTGTTTTTCAATATTATTGTGTTAATTGTTCACTCTTTAATTATTTAAACTGTATTGTGTTGGACGGAGAAGACTGTGTTGTGCATGTATCCTTTTTAAACATTTTTATGTAGATATTAACACCTGCTTTTAGGTTAAGACCACGTGTTACCGCGTGGTAGTTTAAGGTTAAGTACTCTTGCTTTTTGTGTTTATTTTATTTTGTTGTTTGTGGATAATTGATTGTAAGTACATTTATAATATATAGTGTAAATTTAATCATAGAAACAATTTGAACTTATAGCAAGCGCACTGAGCCTCGCCGGAGTGTGGCACAGGTGGCAGGCCTGCTGTCCAGGGATGTGGAGGAGTCTGCTGCAGAGGCCGAAGAGAAGGACCACCCAAAGGAGAGCTGCCGGGGTATCAGAGGAATCTTCAAAGCTTCGACCGCCTCCAAGTTGGAGGTGATCGACCACGTTCGTACAGTAAAGAGGATCATGGGTATTATCACCGGATCAGGGTCGAAGCTCAATAAGGCGGAGGTCAACAGAGTGGCTACATATGGCCATGATCTCATTGCCATGGTGGCGACAATGGAGGTCCATATATCTGAACTGGAGTTGGCAGCGCTCAGAGCAGAACAGGGGAAGATTGCTGCGGAAGGAAGACTGGCGCAGGTTGAGGTTGAGGCCAGTGCAGTTCCTTGCCACGCGACGGACCCGGCACCGCAACGGTCGTACTCGGCGGCGCTGAGGCTGCCGAAGGAGGCCGACCAAATGATGATGCCAGTGAGCAAAGGCCCAGTTGTCGCCTTCTACCCGGCTGAGACGGAAGGTCCATTGAAGACTGCAGAGGACACAAAAATGGAGCTCAAGAAGGCAGTCAACCCCAAGACCAGCGGGCTTCAGATCGACAAATTGAGGAAGGTGTGAAATGCGGGTGTCGTGGTCCAAACCATATCCCAGGAAGCAGAAGAGAAGCTGAAAACTGCTGCCCCTCCATCATTAAGGGTGACTGAGCCCAGGCAACGTTTACCCCTGGTGGCTCTCAGGGGTTTTGAGGAGGACCCCAAGAACGAGGATGTCATTTGCGGCCTCTATGAGCAGAACCTTGCTGCTTGTGGATGGACCGAAGCAAAATTGAAAGAAAACTGCAGGATCGCTTTCAAGAAGTCCTGGAAAGGAAGCAGGCGGACAACCGTGATCCTTCAATGTTCGGCTGCCTTGAGAGATATCTTGATCGGGTACAATCGGCTATACGTCAGCTGGGACGTGGTGGAGCCGTGTGATTACGTGGGTCACATCCTGCCAGAGGTGTCAACAGTATAGGCATCATGCGAAGTACTGCCGATCGAAGGAGGTCGTATGTGGAAAATGTGGAGAGGAAGGGCATGAACGCGGCACTTGCAAGTCCAAGGAGGAGAAGTGCGTTACGTGCAAGCGATTTGGTAGATCTGACTCTGGCTCGCACGTAACCATGGCGAGAAACTGCCTAGCAAGGCTGTACGCAGAGCAACGCTCTGTGGCCACCACTCAATACTGCCGGTAAGGGTGGTCCCGTAGACAACCAACAAGACAAGGCACTACGACTAGGACAAAATTAACCTGGGTCGGGGGGAGCTTGCTACGGCTGAGTTGCCTATCATGGCGCGTGAACTGCATCTAAACATTGTTCTTGTACAAGAACAGTACTCCCAGGTTGCGGGGATCGTCCAGGTGGGCGGTCATCCGTGGGCTGGCGTCTATCTTCCCGACCCAACTATTGGAGCGGCTGTGCTGAGTCATCTCAGTAATATCATCGGACTCAACGGCACTGGGGTGAACTACGGACTGCTAGTTCGCGAGTTTGCGCATGGGTGGCGCAATCGTGGAATGGCGCAGGAGAGAATGCTGGTAGGAGGGCCCGATGTCGTAGGCATTATAGTGCCGCCGGAAAGGGGAGAATGACGTAAAATTTGGGACAAGGAATAGATGAAAATATTTGTAAGGAGTCAAGACAGTGAGCGCGGGAAAAGAGCCACGTGGAAGTACCGCGCGCATCTCCCGAGATTCGGCCCGTATGACCTGAGGGTTGATAGGGCCATGGGAGGTGGAGGGTTGTCCAACGATACAGTAAGCAAATCATAACTTTTTGTGTAACAAGTCCAATATTCAAGTAATGTCTCCATGCGCGTATCTACATAACCTCTTGTCCGTTTATCCTTTGAACATTTCTTCGTATTTGTAAGTGACTTCTCGATTGTAGTTGAATTTTGAATCATAATAGCTACATGTTGTTTTGCAAGTTGATCCGCCATATTGAATAATATTCGGAAATGTAAATTGATGAAAAAGTTTATTTTAGACAAATATCACTATTTCAATGCAGATATACGTGGTAGAGCCATGCTGCAGCTATATTAGTAGTATAGTTGTAGCACGAATGGGTCGGCTCGACCGGGGAAGGACCACGCTCTCACAGAATACCAGCGTAAAATAGCAGCTTAACACTGCTGTGCTTCGTATGGTGAGTGTAGAGAACCGGAGACCCTTTTTGCTGGAAAAGAGGCATTCCATCCTAGTCCTCACGGGTGAGAACGCATCTGCATTTTGATTCTTTATTGGGAATAAATGTAGATGTCTATGGGTCACAGCGACCACTTACCATCAGGTGGACTACGTGCTCGTTTTTCATCCTATTATATGAGTTGTCCAGTAAATAGCACGACATACTGCAGGGGTGATCGCTGGGGTCACTACCTATCAATACAACACAATATATGTTCAGCAAAATCTACGGATTTACAGTTTTACAAAATTTTCCGAAATACCGAAAAATCTCTACCTTAAAACAGATTTTAAGCATCTCGTAATAAAAAAATCCTTTTCTAGTACTTTTTATATCAAATTATTCGTGAATAGTTACTTTACTCATTGATAAGTCTTTTTCTATCAAAGACAAGAATGTTTTCAAGAAATACTATTTTTGTTTAAATTTGCACAGAACTATTTTCTTATCACTTAAGTTTAACCTACAGTGGTGAAAAAAAAATGTATGTGGCAGTTTTGTACAACAAACTTAAAAAATAAAACTTTTAATGGTGATTTTGGAAAGATACAATACTAGTGCATTTCATTAAAAAATACAAAATAATGCTATTTTAGTTCCAGAAGCTGATTTTGTTGAAAATGTAATTAACGTAATTTTGACAAAACCACTATGAGAATAAGTAATAGCTGCTAGGTAGTCTCTAGTTAAAAGAGTTTGCACGCGTCGTACGTGAAATGGATGGTATCCATACCTCTTAAGTACTGAATGAACAGTGGACTTCAGTATCCCTGTGCGCCGTTGTATCGCCCTAACCGAAGTTGTCGGGTCTTGTTCTCGTTCCTGAAGCACTATGTCTTCGTCAACAACTTGAGGCCGTCCACCGCCACGTTGACCAGGAGTCTGCCTTCCATGTAGGAGTTATGCATTCTGGTAAACATTTCATGGTGTGGATGTCTCCTATGGAAACCTTTCCTGTAGAGGGTGGCAGCAGCTCGGGAACTTTGGCCAGCTTCTCCGTAAATAAGTGCATCTCAGCATACTCGCTGCGTATAACCAGGAAAAACGCGGCGGTTGGCCATGTTATAAAACACAAAAGTCAGGTGGTCGCCAAGTCGTCGTAGTGATCACAATAAAAATCAAATCGTAAGGCAAACAAAGTCCGGGGTCCAAGGCACAAAACAGTCGTCAGTACGAAACAATAATTTGTGAACACAGAGATGCGTTGCGCACGGTTTAAGGTAGCGTACTGACAAGTGTCGCAAATAAGGTTGAGAGTGAGACACAAAATCACAATGCAAGAAAGAGCGGGATAGCACATGCGCTTCTTTGTTAGACAGTAACCGGTCGGTCGGGTCGGTCGGCGAGCAGGTAAAAACCTTTAGTCATTACGCGTGCATGTCGCATTTTACGTGTCACAACTAGTTTTATAATAATTCGCGTAAATGAGCAGCTATTACTTATTCTCATAGTGGTTTTTGTCAAAATTACGTTAATTACATTTTCAACAAAATCAGCTTCTCTGGAACTAAAATAGCATTTTTTTGTATTTTTTTAATGAAAATGCACTAGTATTGTATCTTTCCAAAATCACCATTAAACAAGCTATTTTTTAAGTTTGTTGTACAAAACTGCCACATACATTTTTTTTTCACCACTGTAGGTTAAACTTAAGTGATAAGAAAATAGTTCTGTGCAAATTTAAAAAAAAATAGTATTTCTTGAAAACATTCTTGTCTTTGATAAAAAAAAGACTTATCAATGAGTAAAGTAACTATTCACAAATAATTTGATGTAAAAAAAAGTACTAGAAAAGGATTTTTTCATTACGAGATGCTTAAAAATCTGTTTCAAGGTAGAGATTTTTCGGTATTTAGAAAATTTTGTAAAACTGTAAATCCGTAAGATTTTGCTGAACATATATTGTGTTGTATTGATAGGTGACCTAGCTATCACCCCTGCAGTATGTCGTGCTATTTACTGGACAACCTGTATAAAAAAGAGATACTAAATGTTCACCACTCAATGTAATGTTTGTTTGGAAAGCCCAAATCTACTAAGTGTATGTAAAAACGGAGCAGTCTTTTTCAATAAGTTCTTATTACGCAAAATCGGCTGTCTTTTTTATTTTTGCACTTTGAAATAACACAAGTCTGTGACGCACTGTTATTGCACTATGTTCGACACTTGCACTTTACTTACAGTTTATCCGTTAGCAGAAGGACCATTTGGTTAATGAAACACACTTTATCACTAGGTTTTACTCACATACCACTACACTGTATCATAGGAAACTCAGGGAGGCAAAGATTGTTAAACTATACATCATAATGAAAAATTCAAATGATACCGCGATTCACTTGGCGACAGCGCCATCTAGGTAGAAGAGGAAGAACTAAACTTTACTTAGAAAGTTTGGATTTAAGTTTGTTAGCTAAACAGTTTGAATAAAGTGAAAATGTGTTTTTCATTTTCGTATTTTACATACTTTAATCCAATTGTTATTTTGTTGAGTCCAGTAAATAAAAGTATTCAGTGATGTCATAATCGTATATTAGGGTGGATAAAAGGTTTTCATGTGAAAGGGTCTTGAAAGAATATTTTTATAATAGTTTTCAAAATCAATGTATTCTCATGAAATCATTTTACATCATGTCTTTTTTGAGAGAATAATGGTTACAAACGAGCACACAGTTCACCTGATGATAAGTGGATGTTGTAGCCCATAGACATCTATCCTCAAATAAAAATCAAAATGCACATGCGTCATCACCCCTGAGGACTAAACTGGAATGCATAATTTTCTGTAAAAAGGGTCTCCAGACACTAAGCATACGAAACACAGCAGCATTAAGCTGCTGCTATTTTACGCTGGTATTCTGTGAAAGTTTAGTCCTCCGGTCAAACCGACACATTCGTACTACAACCATAATATTCTGCAACATGGCTCTACCAAGTATAAAATTAAGTGATTTTTTTCTTCAATTCTAAACTTTAAAAAATATATTATTTTTAATTGTTTTTATTTAAAAACCTATTATTCTGAAAATAGTAATATTAAGTATAATAAGTATATGAGTTGAGAGGATGCGCTACTGCCAAGCCAGCCTAGGCAGCCATTTAAATGTAATTATATTCTATTACTAATTGGAAGGTTTACTCTTTTCAATAAAATCATTTTGAAAAATATTAAGCAGCAACCCTTTATACTCTTAATATGGCTTTACCTGTTTGTGACTTTATTTTATTCCTTCAATGTGTATATTAAGTATGCATCTTCTTTTTAATCAGTAGTTAGTACAATTTACTAATAGATTACGTCGCTCCTAATTTCGAGTAAGTGAAAATTTGCTGTAATTTCCACCATTTGCATGCAGATCAGCAATTACAGTACGAGCTTTTCATAGCTTTGACGTTGCTTTTATTCGACAGACTGATAATTTTATGTCTGACACATACTAGACGATTATATATTCCGCCATCTATCCAAAGCAATATTTTTGGCTATTGTCCAAGATGCAAAATAGAGTTCAGATTCTCTCTGCCTTAAGTACTCACACGGCATGCAATTAATAATAATTTTCATAAACGAAACGAACACCCGTAAAAATACTTAAAATTATGTTCATGATCATTTTGTAATTCTTCTTTTAATTCCTCCCTCCCCTTTTAACCATCGGATACCAAGGCGGTCAGCAGACATTCATCCATTCGTCGTTATATTCCGTGCATTCGAACTAAACGGTTTATTTCGTCTTTCGTGATAGATACAGTAAAGTAGTTGAATAATTTACCGCAGTCTATCTTTCTTTCTTATTATGTTATGCTAAGGCAGTGCAATTTATCATTTATACTCTTCCCACTATGTTATTGTATTTTAGACAGATGGAACTAGTGATTGCAAGAAAATATTAAGATATTGATTAAAAAATAAAATATTACCAATTTTTTTGTTTATTATAACGAAATAATTAACAAAAGTACATTATAAAGTATTTCATAATTAATATGATATTTATTATGTTACTCGCCGTTTGTTATTCACATTTAATTAGTTTTAATTTATTCGAATAAAAACACAGTCATCTTGTATATGGTAGCAAATCCATGTCCTGGCCACACTGATGTGATGCCACCGCCGCCATGTTGTTTATTAAACACTCGCAACGAGACGCCTGTGTTAATCACTACTTTTCTGTTTGTTGAATGTTTTTCCATTTCAATACGTTGAATAGAGTACAATGTATTCTTCCAACATTTCCGTCTTAAAAATTGATTGCATAGAACTGAACTAAACATGCCGAAGGGAATGGTGTTGAAAGGACAATCAAGGGAGTTGGTGGTACGCCTGCGTGATTATTTTGAAAGGGAATATCAAAATGGTGGACCCCTTTTGGCATTAGAAAGTGTGCGTGAGCGTGTTGCGAAAGCACTAGGTATCAGCGTTGGTTCTGTGACAAATATAACTAAAGAAGTCTATGGAAAAGCGGTTCCGAAAGAAATATGTCCTCAATGCCAAAATAGAAAAGGAGACCTTTCGTAATAACTAATGTGGACGAATTTGATGCTGACGCAATACGACGTCACATATATGACTATTATTTGAGAAATGAATTCCCTACATTAAAGAAGTTAACCATTTCGCTTCACGACTGTGGCTTGTTCCGCGGGCAGAAGTCTTCGCTGGCGAAAGTATTGAAGAAAATAGGATTCGGATTTAAAAAAACGGACAAAAGAAAAGTATTGATGGAACTCACAGACATTGTTCTAGCGCGGTGTAACTTTTTGAGGAAGCTAAGCGAATTGAGGACTGGGGAAACGTAGTATTTACAGATGAAACGTGGCTTAATGCCAACCACACTGTATCAAGGGGCTGGATGGATGATACTGCAGCGTTGACCTCGAAAATGCCTATAGTGTGAGTGCCTATATATGTATAAAGATATTTGAAGTGTTATCTACCCCTTTCAATATTCAATACTGTTGTATTTTTGGAACGAAGTTCCTTATCGGATGGTACGAATTCGGCAGATGGGGCCTAGGCGAGAAAAAGTGTAAGATTTTTCCGTCACGGCCCCTTCTGACGTAGTGTGGACGGCCATGGCGGCTATAAGGAAGCGAAATGGAATAATATCCATCTCCCTCGCACTTTTTCTTACCTTGCCATGAAAGAAATATTATTTTAAATGACGCTTCATTTTAATAGACGCCAGTAATTCATTTATTTGTATTTGTTAATCAATAATATAATACGTTTATCAATAATAATATACACGAAAGAAACTTCGCTCCAACCGAGTGTTCCACGACACTCACGTATGTTTTTTTGTTTATTTGGCAATGTATATTAAAAACATAACTCCATGACTGATTAGCTTACATTTGTACAGTAATGGTTTTCATAATAATATAAGTTTTGGCGCGTTTATTGGTCACATATCCCACACTCACATAGCACACAAATATATTATGTCAATATTTTAACAACTTCCCTATCCTCGAAAAAGACATACAATAGTTAAACAATCGAAATATTCATTTATGACTCACGGGACAGTTTTTTTATACAATAAGGGTGACAAACGAGCACACAGTCCACCTGATGGTAAATGGATGCTGTGGCCCATAGACATCTACATTTATCCTCAATTAAATATCAAGATGCAGATGCGTTGTCACCCGTGAGGACTGAGATGGAATGCCTCGTTTTCAGTAAAAAGGGTCTTCGGTTCTCTACAGTCACTATACGAAACACAGCGTGGTCCTACCCCGGTCGAGCCGACCCATTCGTGCTGCATCTATAATATAGCTGCAGCGTGGCTCTACGTGGCGTGGCGTGAAATGATTAAAGCAGTATTATTGCAAACGGTGCGATTTTTTACTGTCGATGTATTTGTACAAATAATTACATTCCTCCATAGAAAACCTTTAGACATTAAAAACATTCTTTGTTATAAAATTCGCTATTGATACGCTAAGTTTTAACACGGTGTAAGTTTTGAAGAGTTTTTTTAACAGAATGCTATGTAAAGACAACATGGAGGAAAGCCACTATGAAAGAAAGGTGGTTTATGAATTATATTTCCTAAATAAGATTTTTTATTCTATAATCATTTAAGGGACTTTTACCACTTAGCGTATGGCAGTCCCTCATACCCTAACTAAATAAGTTGCTGAGACACATAAAAGTAACAATTACATTGAGTAGCTATAACATATTTTTAGATTCACGTTAAAATTAAGAATGCACTAAATAAACGTGGAGATATTTTATCAATTATATAAATAGAAACCTGTAACTGCTGTAGAAAACGAGTATGTTAAGGGTGACTCTAAATGACAGAATGAGCAATTGTGTGATAAGAAAAAAGTGTGGTTTGCAAGGTGATATTGTGACCAGGATTTTGCAAAATGATATTGTGATAGAAAGAATTAATGAGGAAAGAGTGACAAAGCAAATTTATGTTTATGTTTAAATTTATGTTTATATTCAGTGCCGGCGAGGGACGCCCTAGACGGAAGTTTATCGAACAAATGGGCGATATATTGAAGATGGGCCAAATTAAGAGTACCCTTAATCGACAAGCATAAATGCGTAAGTACGAGGTAGGTAGGTAAGCTCCCCCCCCCCCCCGAATGGGTTCCCGCCTTGTCGTGGCAGGGGGGCTTAGTAGCCGTGGCTTGGTCACCCGCGGTGAACAAAGAGGAACCCCTTGGCTGGCCCGTGGTGCAGGGCCGGCCTGAGGTGGCCATTCTGAGCGGGCTTGGCAAGCCCACTTCGGATGTGTGTCGGTTAGCTGCGGCAAGAGGGGTGTCCTCTCCCCCTACCGCTGCAGACGAGGTGGAGTCGCGGAGGAAGAGGAGTGTTGGAATGGCGATGCGCCACTCGCCCTATCCTCCGCGACTCTGACGGGGCCGCACCGTTGATGTGGTGGTGGGGAAAGGAGTGTCGGTATTGCGAGGCGCCGCTCTCCGTTTTACTTAACGAGACCTCTCCAACTTAACGTTTAGGTTCAGTGTGCTTCTAACCATTCGGTGATTGCTACGAGTTTTCACCCTCGCGATCACTGAGACATCACTGAACAGTTGTCGTCTAGTCGTCATAATGAAGTCAATCTAATTTTTTGTCGAACCCACGGGGCTAGACCAGGTCTATTTCCTGTGGGGTCGCTTTTGGAAGGAAGAGTTCATCACAAAGAGACCCTCATTTACCATGAAGTCAGCCAGGTGCTGGCCTCTTGGGTTCCGTTGCCCTGTTCCGAATTTCCCTACCTTCAGCTCAAAGTTCTCTTTTGTACCTAGTTTTGCGTTGAAGTCTCCCATTAACACCGTATAGTGTATAGTATATAGTGGGTTTTGGAAGAATGCATGGCTCTAGATATATCCTCAAACATTTCCTCCGCCTCCTCATTGGGATTTGCCGCGGTCGGCGCGTAAACCTGTATGACTTTCAGCGAATACCGTTTGGTTATTCTGAGTATAAGGTACAAAACCCTAGTCGACACACTCCCAATTTTTACAATGTTGTTAACGAGAGACTTGTGGACGATAAATCCGACACCTGCTTGGGACAGATGGTCGGCCTCCCGGTAATAAAACAAGTTGCTAGATTCGAGGATTACCGTGTCCTCCACCTCTCTTCGGACCTCAGATAATCCTATAATATGCCAGCGTAGCTTGTCTATTTATTCTTCCAGCTCCAGGATCTTCTCGTCCGTCCTCACGGTGCGTGCGTTGTATGTTGCTAGGTCGAGTCGTCTTAGATGGCAACCGAACCTCCACCGGAGATTCTCCTATTATTTATATATATATATTATATAATTATCCTATCATAATTACATGTGAATAAAGTAGCCTAGAATTACTGACGTACGCTTCACAAACAAAATCTCCCTATTTTGTGGGTAATATTGCCAAAATGGCAGCACTGTGATGCGTGAATGAAAGGCAGAATAGTGGTTACGCGACCCCGCCGTCTACTGGATTCTCTGTCTACGTAGCGTATAGACGACCTGACAGCCTAAAAACGCGTAACATTTTTTTTGTCATTGTGTGCATTAATTAGTGAAGTATATTTTACCTATAAGGACTACCGATAAATGTTTTCAGTGCAACCAGTAAGTAAAGTACTAAGGGAACGGTAAAAAGGTTCAACAAAATGAGTTTAGTAAACGAAACTGAATATCTTCAAAAATTAACTGATTTTTACCATGATAGTTCCAAGATAAATAATTATAATATATTATTTTTATTTATTCAAAAAACATGTAAGCGGGAATAAGCTAAAACTGCCTGCGTTTTGTTGGTTTTTAATACAAAATGAAAAAGAAAAATTAAACAATTTTCCCCAAGAAACAGATCAGAAAGTTATATTTTCGAGTATGTGTAAGGACCTTGGAGAAAAATGTTTCCTGTCATGGACAGTGTGTTGTTCACACGTGTGTTCATGGAGTACCATTAAAACATAGAGTTTATATAGGGCGAGATGGCCGGTAGACAACGTCCGCTCACAGTGGCGTTTCGCGTGGAATTAACGCAAGAGGGCACTGTGACCACCACGTTGATTCATTCCTTTTAGTTCGGAACACCATAGACAGTTTATCCTGTGAATTTTAGATCGCAGCCGAAACTTGGTTGGCGGCGGAGCCAGGGACCAGATCTGCCGCTGGGGTCGGGAAAGCGGGTGCTACTGAGCACTCGATTTTCTTCGCCCCATGGCCTCCGCGTATCGGACTCGGGGGGCCCGTTACGCAGGTGGAATTGGAGGCCGTGGAGGGGGGCGTGCCTTGTGTTACTGGTGCGCCTTGCTTGAGAAGGAGAACGGGGAGGAGAGATCCTTCCCCGAGTAGGGGCTGCCATGGGGCGGCCGGCGCTGATGGGGCCGCGGATGTGTGCGAAAGCGTTCCCGTGGCCCTGCCAATATGCGGCGAAGGTGGAACACCATGGGGTTTTAGTCAGTGCGAGTCTGACATAACCCGTCCTTGCCCCCGCGAGGCGGGTATGCGTAGGCATGTAAAAAAAAAAGGAGAAAACTTGGAGATATTTTGGCATATTAAGAAATTAAGGATAGAAACATATGGCTAAATTAGTGTTTTCTTGACTTTTACCATTTAAATACTTTTCAGATGGTATGAGGATAATAATATATTACGTAAATTAAATTAAACTGCCGAGAAGTTACTTAAATTATTTTACACTGCCGAGAAGTAACGGCGTAAGATAACCATTTCGTCCACGGGTGTGGTTAGAGGCGGCTTAATTAGATATTATAAACTGGCGAAAGCGAGCAGCGTAAAAGATTCGAGACGCCTGTACTGCGACACCATTCCGCCTGTAACCTGTGACTGTGTGTTCTTTTGTCATCCTTACTGTTATAAAAAAGTAGAATTGGACTTTGGACTTTAATACTTGAAGACAACAACTTCCAAACGGGAATCAAAAAATATGTCAACTGATTGAAATCGTTCACTTTACAATTACTTTAACACGAATTAACAGCAAAGTTATAGTCTAATACGTCCTACTACTTTACTCACTTAGAAGTGAAAATGAGCAAACAACTCCTGCTAGATAAAAAGTGTTCGTATAAATAATTCAGTCTTTTTAAAATTTAGTACTTAACGGATTCGTTCATGTGCGTGGAGTTCATGTGCGGGAATTATTTGTATTTATAATATGAAAAATGTAACTTAAAACGCATTTAAACTAGAACTCTACAAGCAAATTTTGCTAAGTTAATTCAATAATAAAGTTTAAAGCGTCTTTAATATAAGTATTCATGAAACATAATAGTTTTGAATACTGTTTATTCAATTTAAATGAAGTACAACTTGCTTTATTATCAGCACCTCATTAACATACACTATCCGCAATTCTAACATGATCTTTCGATTCGGTATTACAGCCCGCGAGTACAATAAAAGTAATAGTTATTTCGTGCAGGACTGTGTTGTTCAGTTTTTTTTTTGCGAAGGCAAATTGGCAAGCCATTTGGCGAGTGACGACGTCAATACATTTAGCCGCCGATCATTGCCATTCGCCATTATAAAGGCATTTATTTAACTTGCAAGGTTGTACGCTATACCCTAAACACTATAATTTTGAAATATAAGAATCTTACGACATTCAAAAATCTTAAATTAACAATTGAGGGGTCGTGGTAGATGGGGCGGGGTTTTACATCACTTGCAGTGGCAGCGGCTGGCGAAGAAGAGTCAAACTTTGCTGACTCGAAGCTTATCTGCGACGCGCTGACCGCTCCGTGACGTGTGTCGTTAGAATGCTCCTAAATACTCGCAGCTCGCTGATGTTATACTTTTTTTATAGTAGAGGTGGCAAACGAGCATGCGGCTCAACTGATGGTGACTACTGCCTATTCTAAGGTCATCTTTCAGCCAGACTAGCTTTTAAGCTTATGATGACTGTCAGTGGAACTGTAAAGTTACTCGAGTTATTTGTTTATTATTCTCATAAATTGCTTATAATATTTGCAATTAATAATTAAGCGTCAAATGTGTGCTGGCTGTGTCTCGTATGGTGGGTGTCAGAAAAGGATACCCTTTTTTCTTAGTACAAGGCATTCTACCTTAGCCCTCAGAGGTGACAACGTATCCACATTTTGGTTTATAATCGATAATAGATATAAATGTCTATGGGTCACACCATCCTCTTACCATCGGGAGAATTGAGCCGAGAAAAAATGAGCTGACACAACAAGGGAACATTAAATGAAACTCATTTTACGGATTCTATCGCGTTTAGTTTAACTTTTTAATTCCCGACGATTTGGGTGCTTTACAGCACCCATGGTCACGGGGGGGACTGAGGTGTTTGAGGTCCCAATGTCATAGTTAGCCCGGCTACCTTCAGTTTTTTTAATATTAATTTTTGGTCCGATCTACGCAGAATGAGCTTACAGTATCTTGAAGTCTTGCAGTGGTATGCTTGGGTTTGGGTATAATTTTATTAATTATAGGATTCCAAGCAGATGGCAGCACCCATCCATCTTCTTTATTGAAATTAGGGTGTTTTTTTTTAAATTTCAATAGCCTCGCAAATCATCCTTGGTAGGAATCGGTGTTCTTTTGCGAGGATTTGTGGTCTATCAAATCTAATGTAATGGCAGGGACGATCTTCCCGGAACGTCAGTACTTCAAGTCAGCTATATGTTGATACGATGTTGGCAATGTAAATAAATTAAATCGTTTTGTATTGCATAATAGATTAATTTCCAATCTTTTGTTTAACTGGGTACTGGTGAAAAAAAATTATCTTGTAACGTTTGCACGTCGATGCTGCAAGAGTAAGATGCTATGGCTATGGGACGTTGGTATCTGGTACATAACAAGTTTAATTAATACTTCAATGCAATTAACATTACTAATAAAATACGCATCATATCTTATCAATAGCCCCAAGTTCCCTGGTGGACAAAGGCAGATTTGCTCATATGTACTATGCCGAGCAGGCGGGTAGATGATCGCAGAGTCGATACCGATATTATTATGATCCCATAAAAATCTACTGCTGAATATCGGTGGATTGGTGACCAAGTCGATATCACGCACTGGTAATACTGCACTGCACATCACAAGTCTGCAAAATATGGGTTTAGGTTTTTGATATCTGAATTTCCAACATCAGTGAGTCGCCATAACATTCGCAGCAGTAGAAATCTGCAAGGGGTTCCGCGTGCAGGGAGGTTGGCATTTGGGGCAAAGTAAATTGGCATATTCGCAATTATTATTCGCATTTATACAAAAACAATAGCGTTTAAATTAAATTATATTTATTTATACATAAAAATATACCTTGTCTACGCCATGTAGTGGTGACATAAGAGAATTCACTACCCCTATATTTCCCAGGGGTGTCGTAAGAGGCAACAGAGGAAAACTGAAACAGTAGTGGGCAGTAGCATCATCCTCATTAGAACCCAAAATAATAAAAACTGCGGTTACCAACCCGCTTACCAACTGCTATGTCAGTTTTCATCCCGTGCATGGCAACTAAGGCAAATATTCCTCCTATGAGGCAATCTATTGGGAAGGCATATGTTCAGCTGTGACTTTCATTGGCCGTAATGAATTAATGAAAAAGGAGTATCCATAACGCCGAGTGTCGTAAGATCGTAAGAGACGACTGTGGGCAGTCATAAAAATATTATGGTTGTCGATATGTATTTATTTTAAAAAGACAAGAATATCACGAGGGAACCCGCATGTCTGTGGAATAAAATATATCGAGCACATGTCAGTCTTCTAACATTTACTGGAGCAGCGTGGCGGACAAATTACTCCATAACGGCCTGTGCCTAGCAGTGGGATGTATACAACGTGTTACAAAATACACCGTAAAAAATATTATTAATTATCAAAGCCAAAAATTTTGTCAACCCTAGTAAGCTGTCATGTCAGAGAACCAGATTATTTAACAGAAAGCCTAAGTACCTATTTTACCTAATAATTGTCTATTGTCTTAGTTTTTCTATTTTTCATTCATAAATGTTTGCTACCTCAATACAAGGATGTCATTATACTCAAGTACTGGCTTCAAAAATGTCAAATTGGAAAAAAAAATGTTGTCAATTTCAAATCTTCTAATCGATATCCTACAACTGTTTCGAGTTTTTCCAACATTTTTGCAAAATAACGATGCTTTCTAACTCGGAATATTACGATATGATGTTATGCGTAGACCATTAAGATAGCAATTTAAATCGCGCTCGCGAACTGTATCGGCAACGATTTATCGATGGTAGACCCCACTGAATAGCGACGGCTGCCTTCGTACCAGTGTTTTCTAAACATGTCAAGACGACTACATTCCACGGCTCTTTTCATCGGTCTACTGGAAGTGGACGTCCAAGCACAGTCGACGCCAGGCAGGCTGAATTAGTGTTAGAGCATTTTGAAGAAGAGCCGACCACAAGTACGAGGCAATCCGGAACAAGATTCGGTATAAACCATGTTGCAGTTTGGCGAATTTTTCGTGACGACAATCGTCACCTTATCACTATCGCCGTACGCATGAGCTGATACCCTCTGATTTTGCACCCAGGAGGAACTTCTGCGAGTGGTACCTCAGGCAGTTAGAGGAAAACCCTTATTACGTAAGTATGTTCTTTGGACGGACGAGGCAACATTCACGAGGTCAGGATTTTCAAATATGCATAACGATCACGTTTGGGCTCGCGTGAATCCACATGCTTTACGCAGGGCAAATTCCAACACCAGTGGCGGCTGAATGTGTGGGCTGGCCTTTATGACGGGCATTTCATCGGTCCCGTAATTATGCCATCACGTCTGAACTGTAGCCAACCATCTAACGTTTTTACAAACGGAAATCGAAGAGGCGATTGACGACTTTCCTGTGGCTGACTGGGATTACTTTGAGAACCAAAGAAACATGGTGTTTCAGCATGATGGAGCTCCGGCACATTTTGCTCACAACGTACGAGAACATCTTAACGTTCGCTTTCCGCGAGGATGGATCGGCCGCGGGGACCGGTGCTATGGCCTGCTCGTTCTCCGGACCTCACACCCTTGGACTTCTTTTTGTGGGGTTATGTGAAGGACAGAGTGTATTTCTCCGATTGCCCAATGGTTGCCGAGATGGAACAGCGTGTTAGATCGGTTTTCGAATCAATAACACCGACGATGGTGCGAAATGCCACACAAGCCATATCCCGACGAGCGAGGTTGTGTATTGAGCAAGGCGGAGCACACTTTGAGCCGTTTCTGTAAATTTAACGTTTATTATGAAAAATTAAGTGTTCGTTTAGGTTGTTTCGTTAGGTTAGGTCTTTTAAAATTTTTTTGCTTCCGCGAATTAGGTAGAAATGTAGGTACATTCTGCGTAGTTTACTCTTTAATTTTACTGAAATATGGTTTGAACATCAGTGAAAATAATAATATTTTTTTATTTTTTTGGGGTATGTTATACAGCGTCACTACGGTTCTTAAATATTGTGAATGGACTCGTTATAAGGCCCCATTTAACCTCATTTCGGCTTTACGGGTAGTTTTGTAACACCCAGTATAGGTTGAAACTTTACTTGACATTATTATATTGTAAATAAAACAAAAAACTTATATTTTTTAGATTGCCTCATACAAATTTGATAATTGTGACATAATAAATAAAAAAGCGATTTAATTAAAATTAAGTTAATAATTTGATATGATCTTCATTTTTGAAACTCATTAGAATTGGGATGAAATTTTTTATAGCATTTTATAATAAAGCACAGGTTAAGTTAGTCATAATGATTTAGGGGCTAACAAAATCTGTTAACCAAGTGTAGCGATTACGCCAAGTCATTCCTCCTATGGGAGAAATCCATATCCAGTATTGGACTTTTTACGAAATAATACTGGGAAAATAGCTAAGAAAATTTGTGTTTTCTAAAACATCTTAAAACTTCACAACAATAGGGTTTTTTCCTCCATCTATTTCTCGACTACTCCCATTAAGAGCGGACGACATTATCATTAAGAAACTTGGCGCAAAAATTTCTTACTGTTTTCTTTTGGTAGAACAAAAGTAACTTACTTTTAATGTTTAAGCCATTTAAGGTCTCATTGAACATGCTGCCAGATCTATCCGAATTATCATTTATTGGCATTAATAATCACACGACTGAAATATTTTTATAATAGGTCGGGGAAAAAGTATCTTCGTATTTTATATACAAATTCAAGACATTTTTTTTTTCAAATTTTAATAACATTTAATTATAATATACATGTGCTATTTTGTTCGATAACTTGTTGTCCTCTTGTAGGTAGTGACATATTCCCGTTGCTGTAAAAATCTTGGGATTTTAATAAAAAAAAATACGACAAGTAGTTTTGACAGTCCTCTCTTGATGTTAACCTAACACTACCCAAAGAATTCTGAAGAGACAGAAACAGGTAAAAAACTGAGGGTGCAAGTTCCGGAATATATGGTGGATACATTAACACTTCCCAACCAAGCTCTCACAATTTTTACACAGTGGCCAATGATGTGTGTGGTCTGGCGTTATCATGATAAAAGATCATCCTTTTCTGTTGATCATTTCCGGCCGTTTTTTCTCAATTTCTTGCTTGAGTCTCATTAGTTGTTGGCAGTAAAGATGGTTTTGCCCGGCGGCAAAAGCCCATAATAGACGATGCCCTTCCTATCCCACCATATACACAGCATCACCTTATTGCGTGTTAATCCGGGTTTCGCTACAGTCTGTGGAGCTTGACTACCCATTGTCCATGCTCTTTTTCGCACGTTTTTGTCGTAGGTGATCCACTTTTCATCACCAGTGATCAATCTTTTCAAAAATGGTTCTGTTTCATTACGTTTCAATAGAGAATTGCAAATAAGTACACCATTCATTAGGTTTCTTTCAGTATCTAAAGGTCTAAAGGTACCCAAATATCGAGCTTTTTTGTATAGCCAGACTTTTTCAAATGGGTCAAAACTGTTTGGTGGTCAATCCTCAATTCCTCGGCTATGTTGTAACTACTAATATGCCAATTATGCTCCACTTTTTCAAAAATGGCATCGACTTTATCCGTATGAGGGCGACGAGAGCGAGCTGCATATTTGACATCAAAATTCCCGGACTGAAAACACTTGAACCAACTTTGCGCTACTCTTACTGACACTGCATTAATCCTGCCCATAAACGCCACAAATTTTTTCGCGGCTTGAATTATTTTTCCCTTTTTTGTTAAAACTTCAAAATGTATCGAATTTCTTCGTTAGATTCACACATTTTGGCGGACAGAAAAACAATTGAAAAATGGCGGGAAAGTGTTTTTTACTTTTTATTTTTCTTTTTCTTAATGTCCTATATGTATGGATATTAAAACCAGCCAGATGCAAACAGTACAACCAAAGAGATTTTTCTTCAATTTTATACAAACAAAATACGAAGAAACTATTTCCCTAACCTATTATTATAACATCCACTTTCATAATAAAAACAAAGCAATAGTTTTCCAACATTTAATTACAGATACTCTGTTTTAGATTTTCATAGTAAAATCATAACCATAAGTGTAATATAAAACCATAATAATAATTTCGATATTATAACAATTGAATGAGTATATTCAGTTTTTTAAAAGACCATTTCACCATTCAGGCTTTTTAACAACATGCTACAGCAGAAGCTGTAGAGCCGCGCTGCAGCTTCTGCTGTAGCATGGATGGGCCGGCTCGAACCGGGGCGGTACCACGACCTCACAGAATACCAACGTAAAGTGGAGCTTTGATTCTGCGTTTCGTTTGGTTAGTGCAGGTGATCGGAGGTCAAATCCCTCCCCCCCCCCATAAAATGGTAGCGGAATTTAAAAAGACAGAACTACCCCAGGAGGTTACCAGCACCCTTGGTAATTGAGAGTCCCTCACTGAGCAACCACGGTCAAGCTACCCTCTTCCTGAGCGTGGGTGCTCAGGCTGCCTCGCGTATTCTGGGAAGGTGGGGGCAAAACTCATTTATACTAACACTGCACGGGGCAAACAGAGTCAGAACGGCAGTCTTGAAGGTTCGGACCTGTCCATCCTTTGACTACGCGTAGACAGCGACGACCATCCCCGCGTCTACGGGTGCCTGTATAGGTCTCATAGCGGTAATGCCGACACAGACCGACTCATCGACCACGTCCAAATGGCTACAGATTTCTTGCTACAACAGATCCCATCCATAGAGATCGTGATACTTGGAGGTTTTAACACCCACCACGCTGAATGGCTCGGTTCACGTTTAACGGATCATGCGGGTAGATCTGTTTATGACTTTGCCTTGGCATATGGTCTGATACAACTGGTAACTTCGCCTACACGGATTCCAGATGTGGAGGATCATACACCTTCCCTGTTGGACCTTCTGCTGACCTCTCATTCGGACGGATATCAGGTTTCCGTCGATGCCCCTCAGGCTCTTCGAACCATTGTCTGATCCGGGAGTGGTGCACCACGCTCTCCTCGTGGTTGCGTTCTGCAGGTTGCCGCCGTGTTTGGCATTACAGGTCAGCGGATTGGGATGGAATGCGGTCTTTGCATCCTATCCATGGGGCGGGTTTGCTTCGCCAGATGATCCCAGCGCTGTTGCTGACTCTGTCACCGATGTGGTGCTACAGGAATGGAACTATTTATTCCACCATCTGTGGTACCCATCGGTGGCAGATCGCAGCCTTGGTTTGGTCGCTCCTGTAACACTCATTACGCAGTAAGCAGGAGTGTTATCAGGCCTGGGCTGAGGCTTCGGCGCTCTGGATGTAAACAACAGCATGCTTAAAGTATAATTTCGCCTCCAGGTTCTTCAAAGAGTTATTGCAAGGCAAAGTCAGAGCACATAGGCAGAATTGGCGAAAACTAGTTCGCTTCCTTCGGGAACCCTAGTTCTGGTCTTTCGCCAAGGCTGTCCAAGGAATTTCTGTAGCCATCACTACCATCTCTGCACAGGGGATGACTCACTGGCCCACGCCGCAAAAGAAAGCCGACCTTTTGGCTCCCACGTCCAACTCGACTCCTTGACGGGGAAAACCGCCGACCATCCCCAGTGTGAGTGCTCTATGCCTGATGTGCGATTAACACAGTGCTCAGTACGCAAACACTCCTCCTGGACATCCACAAGTCGAATGGGCCTGATGGAATCCCGCAATTGTGCTCAGAGTTGGTACCGTTCTAACGCGTCTTTTTCGGTACTCCTACTCCTAGGCATTGTCCCAAATTCATGGAAGACAGCTTTCGTGCACCCGATCCTAAAAAGTAACCGTTCTGATCCGTCCAATTACTGGCCTATCGCCATCACCTCCTTGTTCTCGAAAATAATGGAGTCCATTATTAACTGCCAGCCCATGCAATACCTTGAGGAGCACCAGCTGATTAGTGACTGCCAGTACGGTTTCCATCAGGGTCACCAGCTGGTGATCTTCTTATTTACCTACACATAGATGGGCAAACGATCGAGTCCAAGAGGCATTGGCCGTTAGTTGGACTTAGCGAAGGCCTTCGATCGGGTCTGGCACAAAGCGCTTCTTTCGAAGCTTCCTTCCTATAGGCTTCCTGAGAAATTGTGCAATTGGATCACCAGTTTTCTGGCTGATCGGAGCATCAAGGTCGTAGTAGACGGTGCGTGCTCCGATTACAAAGCCTATTAACGCTGGTGTTCCACAAGGCTGCGTGCTATCATCAACGCTGTTTCTTCTGCATATCAATGATATGTTGCAAACCGGTAACATTCATTGCTATGCGGATGACGGCACTGGTGATGCTCTATACACCGGCCGTGTCAATATTTCTCAATTTTTTTTTCTCAATTCAATATTTCCGGAACAAACTTGTGTCTGAAGTCGAGACTTTGTTGAACAAAGTCTCGGATTGGGGGTGACTAAATCTAGTCCAGTTCAATCCCCAGAAGACACAAGTTTGCGCGTTTACCGCTAAAAGGAACCCTTTTGTCGTATCTCCTCAGTTTCAAGGAACTCCCCTTGTTGCCTCAGCCAGTATCGGAATCCTCGGCGTTGACATATCGAGTGACGTGGTCCGTGGTCACTTGGAAGAGAAGGCCAAATTGGCCTCTAAAAAGCTTGGCGTGCTCAGTAGAGCAGGGCAGTATTTCATGCCGGCACACCGCCTGCAACTTTACAAGGCGCAGGTTCGGCCTCACATGGAATACTGTTCCCATCTCTGGGCAGGGGCTCCCCAGTGCCAGCTCCTTCCACTTGACCGCATTCAGCGCAGAGCGGATTGAATCGTCGACGACCGAGTTCTTTTCGATCAGCTTGACTCACTAGCACTGCGTAGAGATGTTGCATCTCTTTGCGTATTTTATCGCATGTACCACGGGGAGTGCTCTGAGGAATTGTTCACACTAATTCCAGCCGCTCAATTTCACCATCGCAATCGCGACAAAACTCGCGATACCATCCAAACCATCTGGATGATTGGCAGTCCACCACTGTGCGATTTAGAAGATGTTTTCTTCCTCGCACAACTTCCTTGTTGAACCGATTACCACCAGCGATTTTTCCGGACCGATACGACTAAGGGACCTTCAAGAAAAGAGCCTACTTCTTTTTAAAAGGCCGGCAACGCATCTGCAATTCCCCTGGTGTTGCAGTTGTTCATGGGCGGTGGTAGACACTTAACATCAGGTGAACCGCATGCTCGCTTGCCCCCTCTCCTATAAAAAAAAGAACCTTGTATTAAACTAGGAATTTCTTCTGTATCTATATATGAACGTATGGAGGCAAATTGAATATTTAAATTGCACATGAATAAATTTCCAGACGAGGAACAATTATTTGAAGGCAATATAAACACTTGTTCCGAGCGTAATTCGACCCTCCGCCCGCAGTGTCGCAGACAAACGTCCTTAAATTCTGCGCTACGAGATTCATATATACATAATACATAATCTTTCACGCCTGACACCCAAAATGATGGATAGGCTGGATAGGAGAGACTGCGGGCTTTAATTTGGTACGATCCTGACACACCTCTCTTGTTTCTTCCACACATGCTTGTCGGTTCAAGGACTCTTAATTTATTAATTTGGCCCATCTTCAATATAGGCTTCCGTCTAGAGTGACCATTGTCCACTCTGCCACTCACTTCTACATCATAAATTGCTGTGTCTCTCTTTTTCTTATAGGATTAGGGTTACAAACGAGTACACAGTCTGCCTGATGGTAAGTGATTGGTGTAGACCATAGACATCTACATCTATCCTCGATTACGAATCAAAATGCAGATGCGTTGTGACCCATCAGGACTAAGATGGAATGCCTCGTTTCCAGTAACAAGGCTCTCCGGTTATCTACACTCACCATACGAAACACATCAGCATTAAGCTGCTATTTTACGCTGGTATTCTGTGAGAGCGTGGTCCTACCCCGGTCGAGCCGACCCATTCGTGCTACAACTATACCAGTAATATAGCTGCAGCATGGCTCTACCACGTAAAAAAACTCTTTCTTTATTCATTCTTTCCACGTGTTTCTACCATTAGCATTCCTTTCTTAATCCTGGTCACAATATCTTCTAGAAAACCACATTTTTCTCTTATCACATAATTTCGTCAGCATTATTTTACGCTCATGCTACTTCTAGTACACCCAACTGTCATTCCCATACATTAAAGTAGGGTCTGACACAGCATTGTGTATTGCTATATACCTTTTTTGACACATTCTGACTACACATCTATACTTATAATAAATCTGTAGAGAGGTCAATTCTGTACATGAAATATATTTCCAAAATAACTATCAGGGGGTGATTAGTGATCGATACTGATGCCAAAAATGCAAACAGTAAAATTTTTGTCTGTCTGTCTGTCTGTCTGTCTGTATGTTCGTTATAGAAACAAAAACTACTCGACGGATTTTAACGAAACTTGGTACAATCATTTTATCATACTCCTGGGCAGGTTATAGTATACTTTTCATCACGCTACGATCAACAGGAGCAGAGCAGTGAAGGTAAATGTTGGGGAAACGGGAGAAATTACTCCATTTTTTAAGCTTCCGTCGCGTGTGCAGCGTTAATGGTTAAAGCTACACAGAAATCTTGTATAACGGAAATGTTCTCCTTAAAATTATATAAAAATATCCCACGACAGCATATGTCTATCTTTATGGTTGACTCACAATAAATACGTGTAACTCCAGATAGCTTAGCAGTTCGGAGCTTCTTGATTATATTTATTCACTTACGTTTATAACACTCACTCATCCCTAATAAAAAAGTTAACATTATTATCTATTCAATAAAAAGAATCATAGAAATCAGTATAGAAACACCAAAGTTATACATGAAATACGCTAAAGCCATGGCGCGAATACCGAATCATGCCAGGATTATTTTGTGTAACGCCGCGCTCGACGCGGCTCGCGGCGGAGGTATAAAAGGCGGAGGATCCGAGTGCGAGCTTTATTCGCTTACCGCACCGCCTCGAGCGGTCGTGCTAGTAGTCAGCGCTCACGTCCCCGTACGTTGAGTGCCTTCCGCCTCGCGCCTCCGCCCTCCTGCTCACGCAGTGTAGAGCAGCCGCCCTGGTGAGTTTTTTGCCTCTGCTACTGTTTTTTGCCCCCTGCCGCCTGGCAGGAGGTTTTGACCGCTTGTTACTGCTTTGTTACTTGTTATTTGTTATTTTTTATTGTTATTTTTTCTGTTATTGTTTTGTTTACACTGTGTATTACTGTTTCTGGAAAGTTACGTCACTTGTTCTTTTCAGAACAAGCCCTGTTCTTTTGAGAACAGGGACAGTCCCTCCCTTACTGTTTTTAGAACGTCGCTCCCCCCACCCAACATGTCCACACAGGACCTCATCAGGTCCATTGTAGCCGCCCTGAACCAATCTCTTGGTCTGGGCATCAACCTGGACGAGACGGCCCTCGCCGCAGTCCAAGCCTCCCTTGCCCCTCAGGCATGTACCCCCCCGGCCCCCGTCGCCCCCACGGCTGCCCCGCAGACCGTCCCACCCGCGTCCCACGTCGCCATGTCAACGGAGAGCTCGTGCTCCGACTCCTCCACGTCCTCCCGGAAGAGGACCATCACCCCAACCGGCTACACATCCAGTAGCAGTTCCGCCGACTCCGACGGAACTATGACCGACGAAACCCCCTTCACTGTAGTGAAGTCAAAACGCGGCCCAAAGCGCGCCGCTAAGAACCGCTCCCCCGTCCCGGCAGCCCCTGCCGCCACCTCCGTAGCCCCCGCCGCTGCACTGCCCCTGCAGCGCCCCCACCGCTGCCTCTACCGCAGCCCCCCGCCGCCGCCGTGTAGTACCCCACTGCCGCTCAACCTCCCCGCTCTGCCAGCAGCTCGCTGCGCCCCGACCGCAAAGAATCAGGTCCCGCCCTTGTCTTCCTTAGAGACAAGGAAAGATATACCAAACTGTCGAAAACCTGTTACGACAGTAAAATCGGTATCAGTCAGGCCACCAATCTAGGTGACTCCATAAAAATCATCCCCGAGACCATCGACGACTTCGCCGACTCACCGGGCTTTTCACAGCCCAACGTGTGTCCTAATACGTACGCTCTCCCAGAAGAGCGCAAAGTCAGGCCGTAATCCGCGGTGTCCACACGAGCTCGCCAACGAGGACATCCTGAGGACCTTATGTCCCAAGGCTTCTGTCGGAGCAGTGCATAAGATGCACAGCAGCAAGGGCAAGAGGTTCCGCTTGCCTTAGCCATCTAACCAATGTGCCGGAGGCAAAGAACATCTTCGGCAGGTACGCACCGTGTGCGGCCGTCGAGAGTGAGGATCGAGCCCCACACAGGCGCGGTTTCCCGGCGGTGCCACCGCTGCCAGCTCTACGCGCGGCGGCCAACTGCTCAGCCCCAGGTGCGTTAAGTGCCTAGACCCACACCACTGAAAGAGTGCCTCGGCCCACTGACGCCGAATCCCCGCCAGCTTGCTTCCTTTGCGGGCAACCTGGCCACCCGGCCAACTACAGGATGCCCTCGCGCTCGGCCCTGTCTTTTAGACCTCCACCGCCGGTGAATGAAAACACATTCCTGGCACCTGTCAAGGATGTGCAGGGCCCTTCCCAGCCCCCTCAGCCTCTACTGGCCCTCACAGGGCCCCTAGGCCTCTTATACACCATGCCCTTGGGCCCTCCCTAGGCCCTGGTCCCCCTAGGCCCCTTATGGGCCCCATCCAGCCCTCCGGGCTTTTCTCGGCCCACGCAGCCACCAATTCCCCTGGAGCCCCAAAAGGCCGACCCCGCGGACTTCCTCCGCTCCCCTCAACAGGCGCAACCTCAATGGTTGATGACCTGAATACGGTTTACCCGCTATTCAGAGCATCGACATTGGCGAGATCGCCATACTAGCGCGCAAACTGCGTGCTGCTGTCCTCAGGACCGTCTCCTTGCCTAGCGGAGCACCATAATCTTCTGAGCTCGTTGTGTTAAGTTAATTTAACTTAACACCATGACGGATCTCTCTGCCCTCCCAAAGTCCCACGGACATATTGCCTAAGGGCTTATCACTGTCTCTCTTTCAATACTCGCGGTTTGCGAAATAACCTCCCTGAGCTTAAGCTTCCTTCGAGATCGCGAAGCCGACCTCCTCCTCCTACAGGAGACCCACCTCAGACCCCAGAATGTCAAAGGTTTCTCCATCAAAGTATTTCTTCTTCGTAATGACAGACCTGACCGCAAGGCGGCGGTACTGCCATTTACTTCAAGAAGACACTACACTGCTCTCACATTCACTCCGCCGCCACCAATATGGAAGCCACGGTATGCAGGCTGGCCTTGACGGACATCCGTCCATCGTCATAGCCTCCTGCTATATCCCCAGTGGAACTCTCCCCTCAAAAAGATTTTAGGCCATCCTTGCGTTAGGCAATAATTCAGTTATTATGTTTGGAGATTTTAACTCCAAACATACTGGACTTGTCTACCACTACCAGAGTGGCAAGAAACTGCTTGATATCACGCAGTCTCTCGACCTCACTGTCTTCAGTCCCCTCGGTGTCACCTCACTATCCCGACAACACCGACCACGCTCCTGACGTATTAGACTGCAATAGCAAAAGAAGTCTGTCTCAACCTCAGGTCAATCGAGACCCTTGACGATCTTGGTTCCGACCACCGCCCTGTCTCCCTCATACTTGGCCATCAGCCACCTCCCCAACTCCCTCCACGAAAACCTTCACTAACTGGAAGGGCTTCAAGACGTCCCTAGCCACAGCTTTGACCTCCGGACTCTATCCCCTTCTTTCGGACTTATTCGACAGTACTGAAAAATCGACACCGCGGTCGATTCACTCTCCACCTTATAACATCCTCCTTAAGGAGAATGAAGTATCGCCCGGCGGTTAATAATAATGGTCTTCCTTACATATTAGCAACCCATTAAAGCAGAGCTGCTCCGGAGAGCAGCACTTATCTACTCCCCGAATATAGACGTACGGCCAATCGTCTTCAACGAGAAGTCCGTTCACGCCTTACCGAATTTCGAGACCTCGAAAAGAGTAATCTCATGGAGAATATCTCCTCTCATACAGCGTACTATCGGATGGCAAGAGCCCTCCGCATAGACGCTATCACCATCCTCCTCTCTCGCCCCGACGGTACTATTGCCTTCGAGGACGAGGAAAAGCTGAGTGTTTGCAGACAGCATCGCTGCTCAATGCTCTCCCAGCTCTCAACCCACAGAGCCCTCCCACATCCAGACAGTGGAGGAGAGGACGCCGCGGAACTCACTCCCCACAGTCTCTGACCCTATCACTGTGTCCAATGATGAGATCTCATCCCTCATCAAAGGACTGAAGCCCAAAGGCTCCGGGCGCGGATGGCATTCCACCAAGCCCTTTAAACATTTCCCTGAGCAGGTGTTAACCTTTAGCTATTATCTTCAACGCCTGCTTTAACCTTAGTTACTTTCCACCACGTGGAAAGAGGCAACTGTCATTGGTATCCCTAAGCCAGGAAAGCCTCACAATCTCCTCCAGTTATCGTCCCATCAGCCTCCTCAAGGCCATGGGCAAACTATTTGAACGAGTTATCCAAACTGCATGAGGCGCCATCTGTTTCCCACAGACGGTGACCTCTTGTCATCCTCACCAATTTGGTTTCCGAGCGAAACACTTTGTCCCAAACAAGTTCACCGTATTGTGGAATACATCCTCAGCGGTTTTATCTCGCCGTCATAAGACCATCGCGGTCTTTGACATAGCGAAAGCGTTTGATAGAGTCTGGCACGAAGGCCTTATCTACAAACTACACTTTATAGGTCTCCTGATCGTCTTGTTCGTCTCTGTGGCCTACTTGAAAGACCGTGCCTTCCGTTACAGACACGAAGGCACGCTCTACTCTTCGCGTCCAATCAGCCGGTGTCCCTCAGGCCTCGGTACTTGCCCCTCTTCTTTATATCCTGTACACCAACGACATTCCCATACCGTCGAATGGTGTTCAGATCTCCTCTTGCAGACGACACGCCTCTACTGCAAAGGCACGTCCCTACCCTTTATACGGAACAAGATCCAAAAGTCAGTTAATGACTTAGGAGCTTGGTTCCAAAATGGCGTATCGATGTGAACCGGAGAAGAGCCCGCCGTTCACTTCGAACATAAACGACGCCGCTCCACTCACTATTCCGCCAATCCGTATGTTAGGGACCCCGGTCCTGGCATACGTCCGCTAAATACTTAGGTACCCTTGACACGAGGCTCACTCGAGCCCCATGTCAAGAGAGTAACTCGTAACGCACGATTTTATCTGGGTAGGCTCGACAGCGTTGGGCCGACACAGTAAAATGTCCTCCATAATAAACGGACCCTTTATAAGGTCTGTATATGTACGTTCATGCAGCTCCCATTTTTGCTCACGCTAAGCCCAAAACCTTGAACAAACTTCGTTGTTCAAAACCTTGTCGTCGGCACGAGCGCACCTTGGTACGTCCGTAACGCCGACCTCCACCGAGACTTAAAGCTCACCACAGTCCAGTTCTTAAAACTCTCTGAAAACTCTTCAAAGCTTCAGAGTCCCACTCCAATCATTTCATTCGTGAGGCAGCCTTGCAGCCCCACTTCCTCTCGCTATCGAGTCCGCAGACCGAGAAACTCTCGGACCCCCAACAAGCTTTGGCCGACCTGGACTGCCTCTGGCGGCTCAGGCAGTTTCTTCTTCCAATACTTAATATGCCTTAGTAGGCACGTCTCTCAGCGGCCACTGCCGCCTGCGCCCTTTTCCCAAAGAGGGTCGCATCAAATCTCGGCAGGCCACGGCGTACAATACGTCCGGTGGTGTTTAGGTAGGCACTTAGGTTAGTTAGGTTAGTCAGTGTCCACATAACCACGCAGCCGGCTGCGTGTATGCTTAGACATCACCACCTCCTCCCCGCTTCCGGAGGGTGCCTTTATCATGCAAAAAAAAAAAAAAATTGTTGTTATTTTATAAAATAGGTATTAGTTATTTTGGTAGTGTTTAAATATTTTTAGTATTAGCTTAATTATAAATTAAACTTTTTTTATTTAGCTGTAGTTTTAATAGGTAACTAGGTATCAAATAGGTTATTTCATTCTATTAGACGTAGTTTAGGATTTTAGGATTAGTTTTTGATTTAAGTATTTATTTAGGATCCGTTTTATTATTTAAGTAGGCATTTAGATTTTTGTGTATGGTAGCTATAGTTAGACCTCTAACGTAGATTATTTTGTTAGGTAACTGAATGCTGTCGATTAAAAATAAAATACACAATGCCACCTAAAAAACGATTATATAAATAACGAAATGTGCATTCTCAAGAATCGGCAGAGGAAAGAGCACATCGGTTAAACCTCTATGAGAGTTAGTGCCTCAACTTCTCGAGCCAATGAAAGTCTCCAGAAAGAGATGCGATTACAGCTGACAGAGCGAGACGAGCTTACATCACGGGCGTTTCAAAGTTCTTCTCAACGAGAGCTAAGGTTTACCATTGACCGAGAACAACATGTTATCCTGAAGCTGAAACTGCTTTACAACGAGAATTGCGGCTCACAGCTGACCGCGAACGGCATACATTATCTCGCGAGTCCGAAACCTACACTGAGAGGGAATTACGTCTCACAGCTGATCGCGAACGGCATGTACTATTCCGTGAGTCCGAAACCTTCACTGAGAGGTAATTACGTCTCACAGCTGATCGCGAACAGCATGTACTATCCCGTGAGTCCGAAACCTTCACTGAGAGGTAATTACGTCTCACAGCTGATCGCGAACAGCATGTACTATCCCGTGAGTCCGAAACCTACACTGAGAGGGAATTACGTCTCACAGCTGACCGCGAACGGCATACATTATCTCGCGAGTCCGAAACCTACACTGAGAGGGAATTACGTCTCACAGCTGATCGCGAACGGCATGTACTATTCCGTGAGTCCGAAACCTTCACTGAGAGGGAATTACGTCTTACAGCTGATCGCGAACAGCATGTACTATCCCGTGAGTCCGAAACCTACATTGAGAGGGAATTACGTCTCACAGCTGACCGCGAACGGCATACATTATCTCGCGAGTCCGAAACCTACACTGAGAGGGAATCACATCTCACAGCTGATCGCGAACGTCATATTTTATCTCGAGAATCTGAAACTTTTACTCAATATGAAGACCGTTTGACAAATGATAAGGAGCACCATAATATTATTCGATCTCTTGAAGATGAACATGAGCATGAACAACAACTAGAGTCGGGACGCGAATATTACAATTCTTTGATACAAGAACGATTAATAAGTTTGTCTAATGAAAGATTAAGAATTGAAAATATTCGTTCTCTTGAAACGGACGAACAGCGAGAGGCCCGTCTTACTGCAGACAGATTTCGACATAGTCTTAATGACTTAGATGTACACATAGAAGATCAATCTACAAATTCGGTGGCGTGGTCCGACAAATATAAAAGTGGGTTTGCTTATAACCTTACAATTGATTACAGATCATCTTCTGTAATAGGCGATATGAACGTAGTATGTTCTTTTTGTAATGCTTCAAAGTGGAGTAAGGAGTCGGCTGGTTTCTGTTGTTCTGGAGGTAAAATAAATTTGCCTTCGTTCGAAGATCCACCGGAACCTTTGAAGTCACTACTTTTAGGGGAACATGTGCAATCTAAACAGTTCTCAGACAATATTCACACTTATAATAGTGCGTTTCAAATGACATACTTTGGTGCTCAACAAATCTCAGAAGGTCCTTTCATGCTTATTTTTAAGATACAAGGTCAGGTTTACCATTTGACAGGATCCCTTTTGCCTGAAGACCAACCTAAGTTTCTTCAAATATATTTTGTATCCGACTACAACAAACAGTCGAATATAAGAAATCAATATTTCCCGAATTTAAATACTGAACTTATTTCACAACTTCAGAACATGTTGCATCAGGTTAATTCGTATGTATGCAGTTTTAAATCGGCATTAGAAGCTCTTCCTCAAGATGGTGATAACAATTATAAAATTATTATAAATGTCGATAGGCGTCCAACTCAGGAACACCCTGGGCGTTATAACGTTCCATCCACGAATGAAGTTGCTGTAGTATTGGTCGACTAGGAATGTGGTAGGCGTGATATCGTTATCCGTTCCAGAGACAATCGTTTGCAACGTATTTACGAAACCCACAGGGCTTACGACAGTTTGCAATATCCTTTGATATACTCTCGAGGGGAAGATGGTTATAATTTCGCTTCATACCAAACTGATCCGCGTACAGGCGCACCTAATTATAATATAAGACGGAATAGATTTGTATACTTTCAACGTTTTCGTGGCTTATTCAATCAGTTTATTGTTGACATGTACGCAAAAATTGAAACCGAAAGATTAGTTTATATACGATCTAATCAAAGGCAGCTGCACGCTGAAGAATACGTGCACCTTCGCGACGCCATGCAGCAAGATAATGATACGGTGAATATGGGCCGTTTAGTTATTTTACCCTCTTCTTTTACTGGTGGTCCACGCTACATGCACGAACGTACTCAAGATACTTTTTGTTACGTAAGAAAATATGGACGTCCCGACTTATTTGTTACTGTAACTACCAATCCCAAGTGGGATGAAATCACTCGGGAGCTTATTGAGGGTCAAGCACCGCATGATCGCCATGATATTATCGCAAGAGTTTTTCATTTAAAATTAAAATCAATGATAGATCTACTTACCAAAGATAACATTTTTGGAGATGTATTGTGTTATATGTATAGTGTTGAGTGGCAAAACGCGCCTACCTCACGCACATATCCTGCTTTGGTTAAAAGATAAGGTTCGACCTAATGATGTAGACAGTTCAATCAGTGCTGAAATTCCAGATCCGATTGCAGATCCTGTGTTATACGACATTGTTAAAACTCATATGATACATGGTCCATGGTGCATTTAACGGGAATGCTCCTTGCATGCAAGACGGTCGTTGCACTAAAAGATATCCAAAAGCATTAGTGGATGAAACTGTAACAGGACATGATGGATACCCATTATATCGTCGCCGTTCAAGAGACAATGGTGGTTTTACTGTTGAAAGCGAGTGTCTGGACAACAGGTTACTTTAGATAGGTGGGTGTTCCATTCGCCTGTGATGTCTAGAGCATTTCAAGCTCACATAAATGTTGAAATGTGTAATAGTTTAGAGTAAATAAAATATATTTGTAAGTATATTAACAAGGGCAGTGACCAAGCTACATTTGTTGAGAAATGAACATGATGAAGTTACTAGATTTCAGTCAGGCAGATATATCAGCTCTTCAGAAGCTGTGTGGCGGATCTTAAATTTCAACATTCACGAAAGATATCCACCTGTGACTCATCTGTATGTTCATCTTGAAGGCGGTCAACGTATATATTTCAACGCCGAAAATGTTACAGAACGATTAGAGAACCCTAGACAAACAACTTTATTAGCATTTTTCGACTTTGCCAAACTGATGATTTTGCAAAATCTCTTTGTATGAGGAAATTCCATCGTATTATACCTACGATAAGCAACGGGTGTTTTTAATCGTAGACGCCGTGGTAGGCCTGTAGATGGCGAGAGGTATTTTCAAAGAACATGTTCTTGGTAGAGTGTATACCGTTCATCCTAACAACGCTAGTGTTTCTATTTTTGATTGTTATTATTAGTGCGAGGACCAACATCATTTATAGATTTGAGAAAAGTAGACGATGTTGTTTATCCAACTTATCATGCAGCTTGTCAAGCGCGTCGTTTGCTTGAAAATGATCAGCATTGGGATGACGCTTTAGCAGAATCCTAACACATAGTGATAATCCACGACGGTTACGCCATTTATTTGTAACATTACTCACATTTTGTAATTTGTCAGATGCTGTACAATTATGGGAAAAATATAAAGAAAAATTTGCAGAAGACTTTCTTCGGAATATATCTCACAATGATGAAGGCGCAACTAATGATAATTTCCGTGATCTTGCCATAAATCTGTGCTTTTTAGCTCTTCAGGACGACTTAACAGCAGTAGGCGGTAAATCACTCTGTGAATATTTTGCCAACACCAACGTCAGTCGGAGAGGTTACCAATAGGGAATATTCTGCAGAGATTGGTTACAACTCAATGGAACTGCTGGCAACATTAGAAAACGGTGTCCCAATAATGACTGCAGAACAACGTTCAGTCTATGATCACGTGTGAGAGTGTTCAGAATAATTTGGGAACAATATGGTTTTAGATGCACCTGGAGGAACTGGGAAAACCTTTTTGACTAAATTAATATTAGCTTATGTTCGAAATCAGCGTAAAATTGCTCTTGCCGTGGCTTCATCAGGTATAGCTGCAACATTGCTACCAGGAGGTAAAACTGCTCACACTATGTTTAAAATACCAATTGATTTAGATTGCACGGAAAGTCCAACCTGTAGTATTTCAAGAAATAGCGACAAAGCTAAGGTATTACGTGAGTGTAATTTAATCATATGGGATGAATGTACGATGGCCCACCGAAAAGGAGTAGAAGCGGTAGACAGAACTTTAAGGATATAAGACAAAATGATCGATCAATGGGCGGTATCACGGTCTTATTTTGTGGTGATTTCGACAAACCTTACCGGTAATACCACGGGGAACCTGAGCTGATGAGGTTAGGGCTTGCCTAAAAGCTCTTATTTGTGGCGTGATATACAATCGGTACATTTGACTATAAACATGCGAGTGAGAACTGGAGATAACCCGATGATCGTCAATTTTCTGATAAATTATTAAAGATTGGGAAGGTACCTATCCACAACTACACCAAGGAAAACTTATTCTGACGCCTGAGTTATGTTGTATAGTGCAATCCCAACCACGTCTTATATCGTCGGTTTACGGTGACGTAACAATTATATTAAATAGGGACAATTTTTGTCTATGCGAAAGATCCATTTTAACTCCTCGCAATGACCAGGCATCTGAGATTAATAACAAAATACTGTCGAATATACAGGGGGAAAGCAAAGTTTATAGTTCAATAAATAGAATGGTCGATGAACAAGAAGCCACTAATTACCCGATAGAATTTTTAAATTCTTTAAATATGCCCGCACTTTCTTCTCGTGAAATTTGTTTAAAAATTGGCATTCCGATTATTTAAGACCACCACAACTTTGCAATGGAACTCGGCTAAAAGTAACCCAGTTGCAACAAAATATAATCGAGGCTCAAATTTTAACAGGTTGCGGTGCAGGAGAAACCATCTTTATTCCCAGAATTTCCATAATACCAAATAATTTTCCATTCCAATTTAAAATAAAGCAATTCCCAGTATCATTGTGTTATGCAATGACAATTAATAAGGCTCAAGAGCAGACTTTTCGTATTGCTGGAGTAGATCTCGGTTCCCCTACCAGAAACGGGGCCTCCGGGGTTGCAGACGCTCGGGGCGGGGGCCTCGAGCGCCTAGTTATGTAACCCCCGAGGAGGACGATGACTCGGAAGTGGTCTCGAGACATCGTGGTAGCACTGCGAGGTGCCAGTAGCAAGTACTGCCCCGGACGTGCTATTAGTGTAGCAAAGCGATGGAGGGGCCCCGGTTGCGTTCCGAACGGAGATCCGGACCCTTGTATACGCTGATGGTGACCACCGTAGGGTTTTAGCCGGTAGGAGTCCGGCATAACCTTTTCGTTGCCCCCGCAGCGGAAGGTATCCATGAGGATTTCCCCACGAAAAAAAAAAGATCTCTGTGTCAGTTGTTTCTCGCATAGTCAGTTGTACGTCGCTCTTTCCCGGGTTAGCAGTTCTAGAAATCTTTATGTTCACGTGCCGGACGGGTCAACTTTCAACATAGTTTACCCGGAAGCTTTGCGCTGAAGTATTTTTGTTCTATAAGTACTTAAGCCTCATGTGAACGTGATCTAAACAATATTACCAATATATTAACTTAATAACACACAAGGAGTTACACTCCATCCAAAGCCCAGCGACACTATAACATATATAGGAATGACGTCTTAGCAAAAGTTGTTTAGTCTGATGGGCATTTCCTGTTGACTTCCAAAAATGAAAGATCTAGAACGTCTCGAATCGTCTCGCGAATCACGTTGTTTTCCCGTCCCCGGGCTCTTAGAATTCAACATCAGACGTTTCAGATCTTCGATTTTGACGACCTCGTTGTCGCTGGCATAAGCAACAGGATCCGCGTACGAAGTCGCGGGCAGAAGCTAGTATATAATAGAGTAAAGAGCGCCATTGACTCTTTGTCCTGCATTCACTCTTCGTTCTATATTCTTGTAGTAGACTTGTAGACATGACAAGAATATAATTATGTTATGTCTACCATCGGTGTTATACACACATCCTAAATACGCAAACTCATGGTGATATAGCCCAAGGACTAAAAAATAAGTCGCACTGTCTTATTGAAACAAATGCCTATTCACTCTTGCATTAAAGTCACACACCTTGTAATCAGAAGGTAGACCCTGGCAAACTATTTCACTCTTAGAGTATACATAATTGCTTATGTATACTCTAAGATCAAGCCGCTTAGTTAGTAATTCCGAAAGAAGTGGAGAGAGAGGTAGGGAGATAAGTGTAGATGAAATAATGAAAGCAATGAAAAGCATGAAAGCAGGTAAGGCAGCCGGATATGATAGAGTATCACTCGAAATGCTAAGGGCTGGAGAGGGAGTGGTGGCAGGCCTGCTGTACACCTTGTTTAATTTATGTTGGGAACTGAAGGGTACCGGAAGACTGTGCAAAGCCGTTATAGTCCCAATATATAAAGGAAAAGGGTCACAGCAGGACTATAAAACTACTGTAGATCAGCTTGCTTAGCATGGTGGGTAAACTGTATGCTAAGGTGCTAATTGAAAGAGTTATGGAAGAAACTGATGGAAAAATTTGGGATGCAAGCTGGATTTAGAAAGGAATGGGGTGTACGGATCAAGTATTTTCCATGCATGATTGCGGAGAAGTTTTGGCCAAAACCAGAAAGTTTTTTGTGCTTTCATGGACTTGGAAAAGACTTATGACAGAGTGGACAGGAATGTGTTATGGCAAACACTTAACTCATTTGGCTTGAGCGCTGGTTTGATACAGGCATTGAAGTCTCTTTATAGGGACTCTAGTGCTTGTGTCAGGATCAACGGGGTCTACTCGGACTGGTTTAGCATCCAAAAAGGTGTCAGACAGGGCTGTGTAGCTTCCCCCTGGCTGTTCAACCTATTTATGGACAGTTGTTTGGAAACTTTGAAAGTTGAAGAATGTGGGTTGAGAATGGGTGAGTTAACCGTCAAATGCCTTTTGTACGCCGATGATTAAGTCATATTTGCATCGTCGGCGGCCGAGTTGCAAATGATGGTTACTTTAATGAACCGGTCATTAAAAGAAAGAGGTATGAAAGTGAACGCAAGTAAGACGAAAGTGATGGTTTTTGAAAGAGAAGAAAGTAAAACGTTATGTGAAATAAGAATAGAAGGGGAGTTGATTGAGCAAGTGGATGAGTTTGTATATTTGGGATGTTTATTTAGCAGGGATGGTAGATATGATAAGGATATAGAACGACGAGTGAACGCAGGAAATAGAGTGAATGGGGCTCTACACGCTATTGTGAAGAGTCAGAATGTGTCAAAAAAGGCACGTTCGGCAATTCATAATGCTGTGTCAGTCCCTAATTTAATGTATGGTATTGAAAGTTGGGTCTGGCAGAAGAAGCATGAGAGTAGAATAAATGCTGTAGAAATGCGGTCATTAAGGAGTATGCTAGGGCGGAATCTGAATGACAGGGTGAGAAATAGTGTGATAAGAGAAAAGTGTGGTTTGCAAGATGACGTTGTGACCAGGATTAAGAAAGGAATGCTTCGGTGGTTTGGTCATGTAGAAAGAATGAACGAAGAAAGAGTGACAAAGCAAATTTATGCTGCAGAAGTGAACGGCAGAGTCGGAAAGGGACGCCCTAGACGAAGGTTTATCGACCAAATTGGCGATATATTGAAAATGGGCCAGATTAGGAGTACCCTTAACCGACGAGCGTGTATGCGTAGATATATGGATGTAAAGGAGGCGAGAGAGGTGTGCCAGGATCGTGCCAAGTGGAAGTCCGTAGTCTCTGCCTACCCCTCTGGGTGACAGGCGTGAGTGTTTATGTTATGTTATGTAAGATCAAGCCGCTTAGTTCAAACGCGTGGAATGTCCACAAAAGTGGGGTGGAGGCCCGTCGAGCGTCTGGTTGTCCGATGGTGTAATGGGAAAAGAAGAATTAGATTATGTAATTACTGCGCATAATATCACACAAGAAGATACCAAATCTGCCGTCCTAATCAATAGGGCAGTATGTTATGTTTTATCTAAGTTTTTAATTTAATTTGTTTCTGAGACATGGTACAATAAGTTGTTGCATTATAACATTTAGGATCATTAACAAGTCTTACCGGCATCGACGTAGAAATAGCACAATATATAATTCTTAGTTTTTTTTAATCATTACAATGTCAGCATAAATGTAGGATAACTTAATGTTAAAAAATATTATGTTAAATCTAATAATAATAATAATAATTAAAAATATATAAATATTCTGAATCCTACAAAGTTATAGAATATTTACATTGATGGAAATTACAGAATGAAGAAGGAAGAACGAACTTTGTATGAAAATGTGATCCTTACTTTTATATTTTATATTCGTAAGAAGTAGCTAAACGGCAAGCTTAAGTTCAGAATACATTTGAAACTTTAGAAGTCATTTGTTCGAAATGATGACGACCTCATTTAGTACACTTTTGATAAGTACGGCAGTACTCATGCAGGATTTAAAATATATTCAGTAGGAAATCGGAGATGGGTTGGAATGCAGTGTGCGGGACTCGAAGACAATCGTGATTGTATTCACACACCACAGCCACCAACACCAGCAATTCGTGTTTTAACATAAAATGTTGACTTGATCAACTAGTAGTTTAAGAAGTACTTATAAGTGCTTATATTGAATGAGGAAGACTGTATTTATCGAATGAAGACGTCCGCTTCCGGGAATTTCCTAGCGTCCACTGCGACTAGATCAAATCAGGCTCTCCTCTTCCCCTCCTCCTATAATTGAGGATATGGAAACGGACACGGGAATAATCCGTCGACCTATATGCTATCGCGAAAATATTGCAACTATGAGTGAATTAATATCGAAAAGAGCTTATTATTGTTATATTTAGTACTAGCTTTTTACCCGCGGCTTCGCTCGCGTGAGTTTGAATTTAGAAACATCGTTAAATGCTATTCCGTGCCAAATTTAGCAAAATTCGATTACATTTAGAGTCACTTCGGTGTCCATGTCTTTATATCTGTCGATATTTCTTTTTGAATTCTAAAAGACTATTAGACGTAGATGATTGGTATTTGGCATAGATATAATATGCTACAGGAACACGTGAATATATATGTCTGGAAACACCTACTATTATTAATATCGGGCGTGTCTTCCGATGTATCCATAAGAAATGTATCAAAATTTATTATTATCATTTACATTTTACTCTTTACATTCATACTTAAAGTTAATTTAGTTTTAAAGAAATAATGATGAATTTCATGCTCTTCTATTAATTTAAGGTAAAATGTTGATTTTGAGATATTTTATTCATATCATTGTTCCTATTTAATATTGATTGGCACCATAAAATAGATGTAGATATTTTTTTTACGTTCTAGTTCAAAATTTCATAAATGCAGTTATATGATGATGTATACTATACGTGGAATGAAACGCAAACTCTTTGGATGAAAGTTCTTTCTATTCATTATATAAATGTGGCCAAACCATCTTAATGCAACTTCACTATTTTCATTATGTTTACTATTTTAATTAATTCATCATTTAAAGTCAATACCACAGATACCCATTAGCAAGCATCTTGCCAATAATAAATTATTTTTCTTTCATGTTTTTATTTATGTAAAACCAGACTTTAAATGCCATTCATAAGTTTCAGCACTAAACAACCTTCGTTTCCGAATATTTTTGACTACACATAAAAGTGTCGGTCTCTTTTTCTTTTATGTCACTTGCTGGCCAACGCCAATACAAATGACGATAAAATTTATACACCAAATATCTTGCATTGATTTGCAAAAACTGAAAAGACACTATACAGCGAAAATAGCCTTTCCCTTAGATTATATATTAATTTAAATGGGAGGCCTATGTTAAGCAGTAGATTTTTGATAGGCTGTAATGAATGAATGAATAAACACGAAAAATAATATCAATTAAAAACACAATTATCTAAAATATCTAAATTGTCAATTCTTGGTAAACACGATATTTAATCAAGAAGTATAGAATTTTCAAATAAATAATTCTAGTAGAGTTCATTAACGAACTCCATAGACAAGTTTACATTAATTCCAGTATTATGTTCGTAACTTAAATTAATGCTCTAATTTTCTATAGAAACATACCTACGTATCGTGTATACAAACTCTCTTCTAAAACTAATTTTAATGGCGTAATTGTACTCTTCTGTAAATACAGTAGTTTTATAACTTCTTTTTATGAGTGTGATATAAAACTTAAAAAAAAATAACAGCCATAGTATAATTTTAATCTGTATTTTGCATGCGTTGCGTGTTTATATTGTGCTAGTGAAGAAAATTAGTTTGTTACCAATATGTGGAAAAGAAGAAAAAGATGTGGTGCAGTTAGAAGATCATATTAAATCTAAATAAAAGTTATCCAAAACTGTTCCCAAGACAAGGTTTTTCATCTTTTATAATACGTATCTCTAAAAAGAAGTATATGTTATGTTGAAAAAACTGCTACACAGCGTAGTAATTAAAAATGTTCTATTATACAACTGATTGAAAACCAATGGCTGCATGATATAATCTAAAACATACATAGCACAGCTACTAAGACTATAAGACCCTTGTAATACCGTTTAGGCTGTTTAGCAAATTGTCGCCATTTTAGGACCCATAAAAACAAAATTTAAAATATAATTTTAGGAATATTAGACATTAGTTTTAGCCTATACCATTATTTTAGGTATGACTAATGATCACTGTACCCCAATGTGCCTTCATAGTCATTAATGTCATTTTTTTTATTCTAACTTATACAACCGATATTTAGTGACCGTATTTAGTAGTCCTTATATTATTTGGTTATTTTGCTGGCGCGGCAATCTTTTGATACAAAACATATACTAGTTTACCGTAAATCTAATTTTGCACATCAATTCACCAATTATCACCGTCAAAACTCAACTTCAATTCGAGTATAATATTAATATGTTAAATATATTTTTTTACTCTCACATTAAATGTCGCCATCATTCAATAAAGTATATAAATACAATAAAGTCATCGAAAATAAAGTTCTTTTTGTTTTATATTCATTGGTAATTCCATTCAAAACCCAATTTAGAATGCTTATCTTGAAAAGTTACTTATAAGACAATATCTGTAGTGTAATAGTTTTCTTGTACACCAAATAACAGCTGTACTACAGCAATTATTTGGTGTGCAAGGAAACTATTATACATAAAAGAGGCTGTATTACAGCTGTTATACAGCCTCTTTTATGCTTGTACAGCAAAAGTACAGCGCTACTAACGCATAAAGCTGTATAATTTGTGCCAATGTTTTACTTATAAGAACTGTGTAAGCGCTTATTCAGCATTTATACAGCCAGAAAATACAGCCTCTAGTATAAAAACGAACTTCAATACAGCTCGTATACAGCTTGCCTGCTGCTTGGGTTGTGACATAAAAAAATAAAACAGCGATTAAATTAAAATTAAGTTAATAATTTGATATGATTTTGATTTTTGCAACTGGTTAGAATTAAGAAGAAATTGTTTTTTATAGCATTTTATGTTTTAGCGCAGGTTAGGTTAGTCATAATAATTTAGGGTCTAACCAAATCTTTTAACCAAGTGTAGCGATTATGCCAAGTCATTTCTCCTATGGGAGAAACCCATATCCAGTATTGGACTTTTTACGAAATAATGCTGGAAAAATAGCTAAGAAAATTTGTGTTATCTAAAACATCTTAAAATTAACAACAATAGGATTTTTCCCTCCATCTGTTTCTCAAATATTCCTATTAAGAGCGGACGACAATATCATTAAGAAACTTGGCGCTAAAGTTTCTTACTGTTTTATTTTGGTAGAACAAAAGTAACTTACTTTCAATGTTTAAGCCATTTAAGGTCTCATTAAACGTGCTGCCTGAGCTATCTACACTATCATTTATGTATATTGGTATTAATAATCACACGACTGGAATATTTTATATGACATCCAGTTTCATAATAAAAACAAAACAATAGTTTTCCAACATTTAATTATAGGTAATCTGTTTTATGTATTAATAGTAAAATAATAGCTATAATAGTAATCTAAAACAATTAAAAAAAATCAATATTATTATAATTAGATGATTTATAGACGTTTACATTCAGCTTTTTAAAAGATCCTTGTATTAAACTAGGAATTTCTCCTGTGTCGTGGAGGCGTATTACATATCTAAATTGCACATGGAGAAACGTCCAGACCAGGAATAATTATTTAAAGGCAATTTAAACACTTGTTTCGAGCTGAATCCGACCCACCACCCGCAGTGTCGAAGCCAAACGTCCTTAGATTCTGCGCTACGATATTCATATATAATAATAATAATATCCTCCAGACCGAATTTCGGTCACGGCGGCCAGACTCAGCGGAGACTAGCCATTAGCGCAGGACAGGATTATAGCCCAAGTGTATGCGCAAGTATACACTTGGGCATACACTTGGGTTACTTATTGAGAGTGTGGGAATAGAGTGCATTCTCTATTCCCACACTCTCAAAGTCCGATGGGACGGTAAACCGACACGACCGGAGAGAGATCAGGCGCAGGACCAACGGCTTTACGTGCTATCCGAGGCACGGGGGTGAGACAACGCCAACTTCCCGACTCCGGGCAGTTACGAAGATTTTCTTGACGGAAAAACTCAATAACTGATTATTTTTTGGCCCGACCCGGGTATTGATTCCGGGGCCTCTTGACCAGTAGTTGCGTTTACAACCACTACACCAACGAGGCATTCATATATACATAATACATAAACTTTCACGCCTGACACCCAAAGGAATGGACAGAGACTGTGGACTTTTATTTGGTACGATCTTAACACAGTTCTATTGCTTCTTCTTCGGTTTGTCGGTCAAGGACTCTTAATTCCTTGATTTGGCCATGTTCCATGTTCAATATAGGCTTCCATCTAGTGCGATCCTTGCCCACTCTGCCACTCACTTCTACAGCAAAAATTTGCTGTGTCACTCTTTCTTTATTCGTTCTTTCTACGTGTCCAATCCGCCGCAGCATTCTTTTCGTAATCCTGGTCACAACATCTTCTAGCAAACCACATTTAGTTCTTATCACTTAATTTCTCAGCCTATAATTCAGTCACACGTACTTCTTAATGACCTCATATGGACAATATAATTTTACGCTCATGCTACTTCTGGTACACCCAATTTTCATTACCATACATTAAATTAGGGTGTGACACAGCAATGTGAATTGCTATATACCTTTTTGATACATTCCGATTACACAGAATAGGGTGAAGAGCCCCATTAACTCTGAGTCCTGCATTCACTCTTTGTTTTATATTCTTAATAGGGTGAAGAGCCCCATTAACTCTGAGTCCTGCATTCACTCTTTGTTTTATATTCTTACCATCGCTGTTATACACACACCCTAAATACGCAAACTCATGGTAATATAGTCCTAGGATTAAAAAATAAGTCGCACTGTCTTATTGAAATAAATGCCTATTCACCCTTGCTTTGAAGTCACACCTTGTAATCAGAGGGAAAGATAGACGCTGGCAAACTGTTTAACACTTAGAGTATACATAATTGCTTATATATAACATAAGATTTCATTCCTTTGCTGTACACATCACGGATAACGAACCAAGCCGCTTAGTTTGAACACGTGGAATGCCGTCAAAAGAGGGGTGGAGTGGAGGTATGTCGACCGTCTGGTTGTTCGATGATGTAATGGGGAAAGTAGAATTAGATTATGTCATTCCTGCGCACAATATCACACAAGAAGAAACCAACTCCCCCGTCCAAATCAAGAGTACGCTATGTAATTTTTATTTAGTTATTTTAATTTAATTTATTTCTGATACATGATAGAATAAGTTGTTGCATTATAACATTTAGGATCATTAACATGTCTTACCAGCATTGACGTAGAAATAGCACAATAAATAATTCTTAGTTTTTAAAGCATTATAATGTCATCATAAATTTAGGATAATGTCAATAAAATGTTATGTTAAATCTAATAATAATAATAATGGTAAAATTTATAAATATTCTGAAACATACAAGGACTTAGAATATTTACATTGGTGAAAATTACAGAATCAAGAAGGGAGGATGAACTTTGTATGAAAAAGTGATCTTTTATTTTATATTTTATTCGTAAGAAGTAGCTAAACTATAAGCTTAAGTGCAGAATCTATTTGAAACTTTAGAGGTAATTTGTTCGAAATGATGTCGACCTCATTTACTACACTTTTGTTAATGACAGCAGTACTCGTGCAGGATTTAAAACATATTCTGTAGGAAATCGGAAGTGGGTTGGAATAGAGTGTGCGGGACTCGAAGGCAATCGTGATTGTATTCACACACCACAGCCACAAACACCAACAATTCATGTTTTTGCAAAAAATGTTGACTTGATGAACTTAACACGTGCAACTTAGTACAATCGTTATGGTTACTAAGCCACGTAGTTTAAGAAGAATATTGAATGAGGAAGACTGTATTTATCGAATGAAGACGTCTCGCTCCTGGAAATTTCCTAGCGTCACTGCGACGAGAGCAAATCAGGCCCACCTCTTCCCCTCCCCCTATAATTGAGGATATGAAAACGGACACGGGAATAATTCATCGACTTATGCTATCGAGAAAATATTGTAACTATGAGTGAATTAATATTGAAAAGAGCTTATTATTGCAATATTTAAAAAAATATCTTTGGAAACTATTAACTAGTAACAGACGAAAATAATAAATTAATTGCTATTAACATCTTAGAAGATATCCGAGCTGCTAGAAATTTAAAGAATAGGTATCTATTGCTGTCTACTACTATGCTACGTCTGTACGCCTTTCTTTTCTTTTTTATTTCCGTTAAATTTTTTGCTGGATGTCTTAATAACGTTTGTAGATTAATTTATACAAACAAAATAAAACAGGAATATGGCAGTGGTAGATTAAAGTTTGCATCGTAAAAAATAATTTACTCTAGTATTATTATACGAAGAGAAAACAAAGGAATACGGAAGAAAAAACTAAACGTCGCCCAGAAATCCTCTTAAGCAATATTGTAAGATAACAAGCAAGTGGATAGAGGGAAAAAAAATAACCTCTTGACGTGCGCATTTTGTGCGGCACCAAAAAATATTCAGATCATTTGATAACTTCCAAAAGTATCGAAAGCGCAAGTTGATAACAGGCTCTATTCGTTGCTTTTGGCGATAACTTTAGATAATATTCTGATCAGGAATACAAAGTCGCCCTGTGTACTCAGACAAACCATCTTGCCTCCGACAGATGTCAGAATAATTATCTCAGATATGCCAGATAAAATTCTAGTAGCGTTTCGTACCGTAAACATTGCTCCTTACAGAAAGTGCGTGATTAAACTTACAATAAGTAACTGTATTAATATATTTTTAAGTCAAACTTCTCTAGGCGCGATTTGAGAGTAACTCTGATATTTTTTCGGATGGAAGTCATGTCCAGTATAATGTATAGTCCGTTCACGCAATTTCCATATTTATAAAGGCAGCGACTGACTATAGTACTTCATATATATATGTTTTACGTACACATTACTACTATGTATTGACAATTATATTATTAATACGTATAAATATTAATAAATCAAAAATAATAAATATATAAAATTAATAAAATAAATACATAATAAATTGTGTGTTGTAGTTTAACTTTAACCACGCATAAAGGTTACACTTTTAGAATTAAGTTGACAAACAGCACACAGTCCACAGTTCACCTGGTAGTAACTGGGTTCTTTACTTCATAGACACTAACATTTTCTATCCTCGATTAAGAATCAAACAGTTTCCTTATCAACCCTGAGAACTGTAAAAAGGTCTTCGTTTCTCGTCTTCTCGTTCTCGATTTTTCTTATAACTTATACAAACATGTTACATAAAGAGTGCTTTTACATAATGATTTCTTATATTTACGCAAACACTACACATTGAATAAAACTATTTTTACGGATTTTATCGCGTTTAATTTTACTAATTTTGATTCCCGACGTTTCGGGTGCTTTACAGCACCCATGGCCGTAGCATTCAATATTCAAAAATCTGAAGGTAGTCGGGCTAACTATGACATTGGGACGTCAAACACCTCAGTCCCCCCGTAACCATTAACGAACTCCATAGACAAGCTTACATTCATTCCAGTATTATGTTCGTAACTTAAATTTATACTCAAATTTTCTATAGAAACATACCTACGTTAAAAAGTAAAATTTTAAGTAAATAAAAATTAGAGTGGAAAGTTTAAGATATTAGGTCCTTACATATGAAATTGGCGTTTTGTACGGGAGTAATATAAAGTAATTTGTTTTTTGTAAAATATATTTAATTAATCAAAGTATGCACCGTTGTTATCTATGCACTTTTGCCATCTCATAGGTAGTTCATTGTTCCCTTTACTAAAAAAATCATGGGGGCGAGAATCAATAAACTCTTTGAAGGCGGTTGGGACTGCCGCATCGGAGTTGAATTTTTTTCCTTGTAAGAAGTTGTCCAAATTCCGGAAAAAATGGTAATCTGTTGGGGCAAGATCCGGGGAGTACGGTGGATGTCGCAGACATTCCAATTGTAGCTCATCTACCTTAGTGGTTGTTTGTTGTGCAGTGTGCGGTCTTGCGTTGTGGTGAAGCAGCAGTGGCCTAGAGCGATTGACCAATCTCGGTTGTTTAGCAGCTAGTTATTCCTTCATGGTTTGCAGTTGTAGTGAACGACACCGGGGCTAGTCCACCAAACACTCACAAGTAACTTTTTCTGAGTTAATTTTCGTTTAGGGCAGGATTAGGCTGGGTCTCCAGGGTTCAGCCATTGCGACGAGCGCTTCCGATTATCGTACAGTATCCACTTTTCATCACAAGTAATGATTCGATTTAAAATTCCTTCATTATTGTGTCGGTTGAGCAAAGTAACACAGCACTCGACGCGTGTTTGCAAGTTCGATTCACTCAATTCAGGAGGTACCCATCGTTCAAGTTTTTTTTTTTACTTTCCTGATTTGCTTCAAGTGGATTAATACAGTTATATTACTTACCCCGAAGCCTGCAGCTATCTCTGAAGTGCTTTGTGATGGATCCGCTTCCACAATAGACTTTAATTCTTCATTTTCCACTTTGGTCTCCGGTCGTCCACGGGGTGGGTTCTGAAGGTCGAAATTTCCAGAACGAAAACGTTGAAACCAAAAACGTACCGTGCTTTCTTTTGCGACACCAGCGCCGTAGACATCATTAATCCTTCGAGCTGTTTCTGCAGCACTGGTGCCACGGTAGAACTCATACTCGTAAATATACCGATATTTCATGTTTTCCATTGTGCATTAATAAGCGACTCCAATGAAAAACATAATGAGGAAAAAACAAATGAATGACAGTTTTCAAAACTCAAATTTACCAGCTAAATAAATTTATAAATTTGAATTTGGAATTCTTAACCAAAGAAGAGATATTTCAGATCGAAGTGGTCAGTACGACAAAACGCAAATTTCATATGTAAGGACCTAATACTATTTACATTGTCGCTATAACTAAGGCCTTCTCTGTTAAAATATGTTTTTAAAGAGATAGGTTTTCGCAAACCTCTAATATTTTTACCTAGTGTTCGACCAGGTTTCCAACCCAGCCTTAATAACATATTCAATGCTTTGTTCCCTTTTACATTGTAAGGGATCGAACCGGGAACTAGTTCTACCTCTACAGCTCTAAATTTGGCTCTGGGGCCGAAACATCAGATTGGTCATTTGTGACCTGTATTTCATGTGCTTCATTAATCTTCTTTTTTCCTTCTTCGGGTTTACGCCATTTTTTGTATGATTGTTGTGTTTCTTTATGTTTTTGCTTCGTATTATTATTAAATTTTCGCTTTTTTCCATTATAATAAGGTTCACGACCTTCATCTTGTTTATCAATGTCATCTAAGTTTCTTAAGAAATCTGTTGTTTCTATTATTGTCTCAATTTTAGCTAATCTCCATAATTGCTGCACAGTTTCAGGATAATGTCTGATGACATCAGTTACTAATAGTTTTTCAGGTATCGGATATGATAATGATTGTGCCTTTTCAATAGCATATAGAAAATAACTGACCATGGTTGGGTGTGTACTTCTATTCCATTTATTTTGCACAAGAAATCTTTTTACTTTATTTTGTTCTTCTTTACCCTAAAATACTCTTGGAAAGTCTGCTTTAAAATAATCAAAAGTTGTCCAACGCACACTATTAATGCGAGCCCAATATTTGGCTTTACCTACTAAACACTCTTGTGCTATTGATATTTCGAAACCATTGGATGGAACCTTCTTTAAATAATCGGTGAGATCTTCCAAAAATGTTACTGGATGAATATTTCCATTTCCAAATTTCGGCTTTTCTACTATTACATTATGTATATTATGGGGGATGAGTCGCTCGCGTCCGTAGGCTTCGACCACCTAACCCTAGGCCCACCCTACACGTGTCCCCCGGGTGGTGCTAAACGAGCGACAAAGCCGAAAGGATAGACTCTGTCTCCCGGAGGGGCGAAAAGTGGACTGCGGAGGCCCGTCTGGCTACGCTGAATGTATGTGGAGCAATGAATGATAAGATGGATGAAATATGCGAAATGATGAATGATAGAGGAATAGATGTGTTATATGTAAATGAGACGAAACGAAAGGGAAAGGATGCCACTGCACATGGCATGTATACCGCTTACTGGTCTGGTGTAGACGAGACCGAGCGGGCATGCCAGGGAGTCGGTGTCATCCTTTCAGAAAGAATGGGTCAATGTGTGAAAGAGTATGAATGTGTAAGCCCAAGGCTGCTGTGGATACGAATGAAAGTGGGCTTAAAGAAGTTGTTTGTGCTAGGGGTGTACGCCCCAGACATGTCTAAGCCCACTTATATCCGAGAGCAGTTTTGGGACATGGTAAGGATGGTGTTGATGAAATGTAAGTGGAATGAAAATATCATTATGTTAGGAGATTTTAATGGAAGGGTTGGGGTGAAGAGGTCTGGTTATGAAAGGATATTAGGAATGTTTGGCGATGAAAGTGTAAATGAGAATGGTGAAGACCTCCTCGCCGTATGAGAGGAAAAGAATCTTTTTGTTACGAATACTTTCTTTCGCCATAAGAGGATTCACATGTATATATGGGAAAGAGGTAATGATAGAAGCATGATAGATTTCATAATTGTGGATGAAAGAATGCGGAGCGCAGTGGTAGATACAAGAGTTTACCGGGGATCCAACGTAGGGACGGATTACCTGGTCTTATGCCGAATTAATGGTCTATTCAGGCGTTGGCGGCATCGGTCATCTGTGTCTACCACTGCGTTACAGCGTATAAGAACAGAGAGGTTACAAGATGAAGGTGTGAAAGAGAAGTATAAATGTAGACTGAGGGAGAATATAAATGGTTTGAATGAAATATGTATGAATGATTTAGACCTGAAGACTGTATGGAATAATGTTAAGAAAGTTTTGGTGGATGCAGCCACCGAAGTATGTGGTGTAAGTAAGAGAACGAATGAAAGGAAAAATAATACGTTGTGGTGGGATGATGAGATTCGGATGGAAGTTGAAGCAAAGAAGAGAGCATGGCTAGATTTACTGGCAACCAAAGCTGGTAATTCTGGCGGTATGAATGATGAGATTGAAAGAAAAAAGGCAGAATTTAGACTTATAAATAAGAGAGTAAAAGAAGTTGTTGAAAGGAAAAAGCAAGAAAGAACGGATAAGAATGATAGAAGGATATCTGATAACTTCCAGGCAAATATTAAAATGTTCTGGAAACTCGTAAGAACTGCTAGGGGTAATTCAAAACAGCCTAGAATGAATGCTATACGAGACGAGAATGGCTGTATGCTGAATGATGAAGTTTCGAATTTAAAGAGATGGAAGGAATACTTTGAAAGCGTGTTTATGAGTGAAGAGTCGTCTGAATTAAGTGAAAAGAAATCCGAAAGAAGTGGAGAGGTAGGAGATAAGTGTAGATGAAATAATGAAAGCAATGAAAAGCATGAAAGCAGGTAAGGCAGCCGGATATGATAGAGTATCACCGAAATGCTAAGGGCTGGAGAGGGAGTGGCAGGCCTGCTGTACACCTTGTTTAATTTATGTTGGGAACTGAAGCGGGTACCAGAAGACTGGTGCAAAGCCGTTATAGTCCCAATATATAAAGGAAAAGGTCACAGCAGGACTGTAAAAACTACCGTGGTATCAGCTTGCTTAGCATTGTGGGTAAACTGTATGCTAAGGTGTTAATTGAAAGAGTTATGGAAGAAACTGATGGAAAAATTTGGGATGTGTAAGCTGGATTTAGAAAGGGAATGGGGTGTACGGATCAAGTATTTTCTATGCGCATGATTGCGGAGAAGTTTTTGGCCAAAACCAGAAAGTTTTTTTGTGCTTTCATGGACTTGGAAAAGGCTTATGACAGAGTGGACAGGAATGTGTTATGGCAAACATTTAACTCATTTGGTTTGAGCGCTGGTTTGATACAGGCATTGAAGTCTCTTTATAGGGACTCTAGTGCTTGTGTCAGGATCAACGGGGTCTACTCGGACTGGTTTGGCATCCAAAAAGGTGTCAGGCAGAGCTGTGTAGCTTCCCCCTGGCTGTTTAACCTATTTATGGACAGTTGTTTGCAAACTTTGAAAGTTGAAGAATGTGGGTTGAGAATGGGTGAGTTAACCGTCAAATGCCTTTTGTACGCCGATGATCAAGTCATATTTGCATCGTCGGCGGCCGAGTTGCAAATGATGGTTACATTAATGAACCGATCATTAAAAGAAAGGGGTATGAAAGTGAACGCAAGTAAGACGAAAGTGATGGTTTTTGAAAGAGAAGAAAGTAAAACGTTATGTGAAATAAGAATAGAAGGGGAGTTGATTGAGCAAGTGGATGAGTTTGTATATTTGGGATGTTTATTTAGTAGGGATGGTAGATATGATAAGGATATAGAACGACGAGTGAACGCAGGAAATAGAGTGAATGGGGCTCTACACGCTATTGTGAAGAGTCAGAATGTGTCAAAAAAGGCACGTTTGGCAATTCACAATGCTGTGTTAGTCCCTACTTTAAAGTATGGTAGTGAAAGTTGGGTCTGGCAGAAGAAGCATGAGAGTAGAATAAATGCTGTAGAAATGCGGTCATTAAGGATTATGCTAGGGCTGAATCTGAATGACAGGGTGAGAAATAGTGTGATAAGAGAAAAGTGTGGTTTGCAAGATGACGTTGTGACCAGGATTAAGAAAGGAATGCTTCGGTGGTTTGGTCATGTAGAAAGAATGAACGAAGAAAGAGTGACAAAGCAAATTTGTGCTGCAGAAGTGAACGGCAGAGTCGGAAAGGGACGCCCTAGACGAAGGTTTATCGACCAAATTGGCGATATATTGGAAATGGGCCAGATTAGGAGTACCCTTAACCGACGAACGTGTATACGTAGATATATGGATGTAAAGGAGGCGAGAGAGGTGTGCCAGGATCGTGCCAAGTGGAAGTCCGTAGTCTCTGCCTACCCCTCTGGGTGACAGGCGTGAGTGTTTATGTATGTATATGTATGTATATTATATACAATATTTTGTCTAAGATTATTTACATAAGAGGTGCTCGCCCCAGACACCTCTCCTTGATTTATTTTAATTTGGTGACCTTTCGTTTGGTTAATAAATTTTTCCTCGAGGTCTTTTATTTTAACCTCAAAGGTTTTCACTGCATTATTACTAATTTCTGAAGCTTCATCATTTCATTTTTAGGTTTGGCCTTAAATGAGTTTGAATTTTTCTTGTTTTTAGCCATTTTTATAATACAATTTATTCTTATGAATTTTTAGCACTTTTTGTGTCCTTCGTTTAGTTTAATTGAGTCTTTCCACTTATTCCACTTTCAATTTATTTCACTCAGCTATGCACACACCTTCTATAAAATAATCAATTTTAATAACCTCAACCACCCCCAGCAAACACCATTCCCCAAGACACCTCTCCATTTCACGGACAACAAATTGTAGGCATATAGCCCACATCATAATTTTATATTGACGGCCTCCTATTCAAAATTTAACCTTTATCCTGGTCACGGCAACAAATTGTAACGTTTCCCCCTCTCTTATTATTGTTTCATTCTTTGTTATTTCTTTATAATTTATATCTTTAAGATATATAAAATTTACGTGACCAGTATATTAACTATATATAGATCTTTCTAAAGATTTAAATATAGGCCGTTTAATAAATTTATGGCGTGATCGTCTTAGTTAGGACCCATATTTACGTTGTTTGTTTAGTAACTTAGTTCTTTTAGGTGTGTTTTGGAAGAATGAATATTCACTAGAGCAGCCGAAAGCTGTTGGTAGTGTTTCATAAGCTAAAGAACCCCGTTCACGAAGACAGGGCTCAAAAAAGTTTAAGAACAATAAATCGTCCCACTTCCACTTGTATCAGGTTCACTACAGTCAATTCCTTATTAATTAATCTCTTCCCGCTTGGAAAAAGCTCACAATATTTTTATCAAATACCAGATACAAGGGCTTCGCTCTCCCACATTTAAAAAAAATGTGGGGGAGGCACACGGCTCCACTCACGCCGTGTGCGGTGAGTGCCAACCAATCAACGCGCTCCCCCCGAAGGGGACGTTAAGTTGGGAACTGGACCGTAGTCCACAGCAAAATAACTGGCGTACCAGTAAAAGAGGACTTGGCCCCTTGGTAGTGCGTAAGCACAAACATCGACCGAAGTCGCGCATGTCAATGCGTGTTAACGCCATACAGAATACGATCAAATCCAGCCACAGTGAATGTACGTCACACGGATTAGGCAACAATAGGCACACTGGACATAAAAAGGCACCACCTGCGCTACCACCTGCCAGACCACCGTTCTTGCAGACGTGATGTAAGTTCCTCTCCCTCCGGACCTCCGCTAGGAGTAGACGTATACAGAAACTTTATAACTTTTATTCAAAAATATTTATTCAAAATTAACTCAATTAAATCAACACGAAATATTAGGAGTGTATAAGGACTAAGAAGCGTCAACATACCCCGCGCAGCGCCGACTAAAATCTGGGACCCTGGTACAACGCTTGCAAGGTACCGTGAGACCTTTTGTTTAACTTCAACTAATCAGCGCTTGCGAGGTCAACGACATCTTGCCCTTGCAATAGTAGCCCCGCCCACCGACGTATCGACGCGCGCGCAGCCGAGGACATCTTTACCTGCGCTCGGCCATCCCCTGCTTACTTAATTGGCCCCTCATATAGTAGTAGATTTAAGACTCAGCGCACACTGTTACACAAGTGGAAGCTAATGTATTGAATAAATCTCACTCCGAATCACATCTAGACTTGACAGGACATCATTTGGATAGTAGCTTTATTGCCCAGCGCTGCAAAAGAAAGTGCTCGGAGGACGATATTGAACCTGATAGGTTTGATGTGTTTAGAGAGGAAATGAGGACTATGATAAACACTATGTTTAAGGTACAAGAACGTGAAATTAATAAAATTACCCCGACGCTTTTAGAAATTAAGGACACCAATTCTAGCATAGAAAAGACAATATCGTTCCTAGCAACGCAAAATGAAGATCTCAAAAAAAACTGGAACATCTCGAAAGCCAAAACAAAAAGGATAAACAACAAATAGCTATTTTAGAGCAAAAATTGGAAGATATGCAGCGCGAGGGCCGTAAGGCCAACTTTGAGATTAAGAACGTACCCAAAACAACCGAAGAAACAAGAGAAAACTTGATAGGAATGGTGATGACATTGTCAAAAACAGTCGGATGCAAGCTTAATGAAGGACATATCATGGATATCTTTCGAGTAAAATGAAAAAAGGGTGCGAAGGGTGACTCACCAATCATAGTCGAGACCTCGTCCTCAATCGTGAAGACAGAACTCTTGGCTATGTGTAAGGCCTTCAATAGGAAAAATAAACAAAAGCTCTGTGCCAAACATCTTGGCTTTAAGAGGAATGAAGATATGCCTATTTTCGTGTCGGAGCAGCTAACCGCCAAAGGGGCTCGTCTGTACTTTTTAGCACGGGAACTCGCCAAAACAAATACCTTCAAGTATTGTTGGACTGCGTATGGCCGAGTGTACCTGCGAGAGCATGACACGTCCCCCGTAATAACGGTTAAAAGTAAAGCCCAAATAAATGGCTTGATTCAGAAAACATGACTATACGTTGAGCTTTATATGGTAGGCATTAGACATTTCTCTTTGTTGTTCAATATTAGTTATATTCCATTATTTACTTTGACTAATTTAATTTGCTCCATATTCGGACAAAGCCCACTATGTAAAAATATACAAAAATACATAACACATAACACAAACACACACACAATGCACATACTTACAATATTTATGAACTTTTCTTACCAAATTATAAATAAATCAAAATAAATTGTAATATTAATAAAACTAAATCAATTCCTTATGGTACGTAAAATCAGCCTTATATACGAAAACAAAAATGGATAGTTATCTCATTAATCTGGGAGTAATAGATAAAATCCAAGTTGCACAGTCAAAAGCAGAATCAATTCATAACTTCTCGAAAATATTGCATTACGTAAAAAGCACTGACTTCACTATAATCGCACAAATTATCCGAAGCATATTTAAAATTTTGACGACTTTTACATTTCTCTATCGAACTTTAACTTTGAGGTTGACTTGTTGGTATTAAGTGAATGTAGACTTGACAGTAATGAAGCAATACCGCAGTTGAATAATTATACCTCTTTCTCGACTACAAATCATATTAATCAGTGTGATGGGGTAGTCGTTTATGTAAAAAACACACTTAAAAGCAATATAAAAGAAATTAAATTAATACATGCGTCATGCGTGCAAGTTGTATTACCCAGCTATACAATTCTTTGCATTTATCGGTCACCTTCAATTAGAAATGCTGAACTTTTTATACACTCATTGAGCAGACATTTAGACACTATAAAAGGACATAAAAATGTTGTTATTACCGGTGATATTAATATTAATATTATCAATAAAACCATTGAACAATCACACGAACGTACAAATAGACTGGGATACCTCAATATATTAGCAACGCATGGCATTCTTCCAGGCCACGTATTGCCTACGAGGAAAAACAACTGCTTGGACAATTTTATGCTGAAAATAGATATTAATATACACTTGGCGTCCATTATAGTCTTCGACACCACTATAACTGATCATCAGATGATATTCTTAAAATTGACAAATACCGATACACAAAATATAAATCAAAATAAAAATAACATTAAAAATAACAATAACATTAAATATAAAACAATTACTCTTAAGCCTAAAAGAAAGTAATCTAGCTAATTTAATATTATATGAGAATCCCACAGAATTAACTAACACCCTTATTAATAAGTTGCAGCAATGTTTAATGGACAACTCTTTCTCAAAACGCATTTCCTCCAAGGATCGATTAATTAAACCATGGATTACACCAGGTATTTTAAGGTGCATCCGAAATAGGAACGATATGCAACGAAAATTACGTGCTGACCCATATAATGATATCTTAAAAATAACTTACAAAAGATACCGTAATTTTTGTAATAACATAATTAAAAAATCAAAGATTCAATATGATAGAGAACTCTTGACTAAACATAGAAAAAACCCCAGGACTTTATGGCATACAATAAATACCATAACAAGCGGTAACAAAAGAAAAGCAAATAGTCTGGAGTTGCTAGACATACACGCTACCCCACAGTTGTCTGTTGATTACGTTTGCGATTACTTCACTAATGTTGGCAAAACCCTAACTGAGGATATTCTAACAAACACTTATACACAACAAGTTGGTGCTAGCAATGTTTGTTTTAACTCACCTGTTGCGTCCATGTTTTTTTCAGGAAACCGACCCTGACGAGGTTCACAAAATCCTGATGAGCCTAAAATCTGAGAGCGCTCCAGGCTGGGATAATGTATCTACTCAGTTTTTAAAACAAGCAAATGAGCAAGTAGTACCCATAATGTCGCACCTTGCTAACCTTTGTTTTAAACATGGAGTCTTCCCAGCTGCGCTCAAAAAGGCAATAATAACGCCGGTGTATAAGAAGGGTGACAGAGAAGATGTATCCAACCATAGACCAATTTCCGTTTTAACCACCATTTCAAAAATTTTAGAGAAATTAATCAACAAGAGACTTATAAATTATTTAAATAAAATTGATTTTCTTTCAAAATCGCAATACGGCTTTCGTCAAAACTTTTCAACTGAAGATGCAGTCACTGCATTAACGGCTCATATCGTTAACAATATCGACAGGGGAAAAAATGTATTGCAGTGTTTGTGGATTTAAAAAAAGCATTTGACGCTGTCTCTGTCCCCATTCTTATACAAGGGCTGGAGAGTATTGGCATAAGAGGAGTGGCGCTTGCACTATTATCAGACTACCTCAATGAGCGCAAATGCGAGAAAATAGGCCAATACATTAGTAACCAATGTGATGTGACGTATGGAGTCCCACAGGGAAGTGTCCTTGGGCCGACTCTGTTCTTGACTTACATCAACAGCCTCTGCAATATGAGTATCAACGCGGGACAAGTTTTTTCATATGCAGACGACACTGCCATTGTCTTCACTGGCAACACGTGGGATTCCGTACGCCATGTCACGGAGGAGGGGCTAGTCAGGGTGGCTAACTGGTTAAAATCCAACCTTTTAACATTGAATACGGACAAAACAAACTACATAGCAGCCACAAAGTACAATTCAACGCAACCTGAACATAATTTCAAAATTCAAATTCATGACTGTAACAACCTTCAAATACATTGCTCTTGCAAAGCCATTACCAAAGTTAACAACACAAAGTATTTGTGTGTATTTGGGAGTTGTAGTTGACCAGAGGCTATCCTGGCACGCCCATCTAGAAATAATGATGGGAAGAGTCAGAAAACTCATATGGGTATTTAAAAAGCTGAGACATATTACTGACAAGAAACTATTAAAACTAATTTATGTTACATTGACTCAGTCACTATTGGCCTACTGTATCTCAGTCTGGGGTGGCGCTAGTAAGACGAAGTTTCTCGATCTAGAAAGAGCACAAAGAGTACTCCTAAAAGTAGTGAGCTTTAAACCCTATTGGTATCCCACTGAAAACCTATACAAAACAAGTGATGTTCTTACAGTTAGACAATTGTATATCCATACTAATATTATAAATGCGAAAGTGTGTTTGTTTGTTTGTTTGTCCTTCTTTCACGTCGCAACAGAGCGTCGGCATGGCATGATTATTTGTATGGGGACAGTTCGGTGGCTGTAGAGTGACATAGGCTACTTTTTTCAGCGGAAAAACATATCATTCCCGTGGGAAAATCAAATATGTTGCAAAATTAAATTCAGCTAGGTGGCGCCACCGTGATTCTACAAGACGGACGACGGTACGATGGACGAACACAGAAGGTCAGAATATCTGGATTATTATGTCTTTTTACCAAAATTAAGATAAAAAATGTATGGATCTGTATTTTTCCACGCAGGACCGGGAAGAGAGCGATAAAAAACATAAAATTCACCAGCTGATTTTCTTCAAACGTTTTGGTGCATCGTAATTCACAGAATAGGCGATATTAAGTAACCCGTTGATGCTCTGCCTACCCCGCTAGATGTCGTTACTAGGTTTTTAAAACGCGGTAACGAAATGTTTCCTGACATGTACTTAACTCCCGCCGTTGAGCCGCGCGTCAACTTATAGTGCATACGGTACCTATACGCTTAAATTGTTTCTGTTTCGTAGCTTATTCGACTACCTGCTTTCGATTTCGGTTGTTTGTTATTTGCTTTGTGATTTGGTTAAGGTTGAATGGATTTATATTGGCTTTCATTTTCGGATTTGTGTATTTTCTTGGATCGGTTTTGTTGATTTGGTTGGTATTCCTTTGTACATATTTAGACTCTGGCTTTTATTTTGGATTTTGTTTATTTAGAATCGTGAATTGGTTTTCGTTGTTTTAGGTTGTTTAACAATATTTCAAAGGAATATTAATAGTATAGATAGTGTATACGGTACCTATACACTTACTTCTTTTTTCGTTGGTTATATTTATATTGACTACTGCTTTCGATTTCGGTTTTCTGCGATTTATTTTGTGATTTGGTTTAAGTTGATTCGATTTTTTTTGGCTATCGTTTTTGGATTCGTGTTGTGCCTTGAATTGGTTTTGTTGTTTTGATTTTAAAAAATATTTAAAAGGAATATTTATTCCTTTTAGATATTTTGGATTTGCTTTTAAAAAAATATTTAAAAGGAAATTTAATTCCTTTAGGTATTTTAACGTTTTTATAAATAGGTTTTCTTACTTCATAATGCCTCGCAAACGTAAGTCCAGCCTTTCAAGAGTATCTTCTCAAGACAAGCGAAAAGAATAGCTCGATCTCTAGAATCTTTAGAAGATGCTGAACTGAGAAGGCAAGAACAAGCAGAGCGTCAGGCTGCTTTTAGAGCATCTGAGACACCTTCTCAACGTCAGCAAGGCGTCTTGAACAGACAGAGCGTCAGGCTGCTTTAAGAGCTTCGAAACACCTTCTCAAAGTCAGGAAAGGCGTCTTGAACAGGCAGGCGTCAAGCTACTTTAAGAGCTTCTGAAACACCTTCTCAAAGTCAGCGAGGCGTCTTGAACAGGCAGAGCGTCAATCTACTTTAAGAGCTACTGAAACACCTGCTCAAAGTCAGCAAAGGCGTCTTGAACAGGCAGGCGTCAAGCTGCTTTAAGAGCTACTGAAACACCTGATCAAAGTCAGCAAAGGCGTCTTGAACAGGCAGAGCGTCAATCTACTTTAAGAGCTACTGAAACACCTGGTCAAAGTCAGCAAAGGCTATTCGAACAAGCGGAACGTCAGGCCGCCTTAAGAGCCGCGGAAACACCTGATGAAACTCAACACAGACTCATTGAGCAAGCTGAACGTCAATCTACTATAAGGGCATCTGAAACACCAGAACAGACACAGGCGCGAAGAGATTGCAAATGCACAGCTCCAAGCTGAACGTCGACAAAATTTTCAAAGAAACAATTGGTCGGTTTTTAATGACGCAGCATTCAATTATGATCCGTTGATTGATTATAAAAATCACAGGTTAGTTGCTATCGGACTGATGGACAAGGCGTGTCGATTTTTCAGCGCTTTAAAATGGAAAGATGAGACCGCAGGCATGTACTGTTCCAATGGCAAAGTGTCTCTTCCGTTACTTGGGGAACCAGAAGAACCTTTGAAAACTCTCTTTTTATATGATGCTAATGAGTCACGGCGCTTTTTAAACAGGATCCGGAAATATAACTCATGCTTTCAAATGACGTCCTTCGGAGTTGACCGGAAATAATAATGCCGGGATTTTCGCCTACATTTACGGTGCAAGGCAAATTTATCATAGAATAGGTTCACTTTTCCAGCTGAAAACGAACAGCATAAATTTTTACAAGTATATTTTATGGGTGACGAAGAAATTGAGGTAGACCGTCGCTGCCAATTTATCCAGGGAGTTGAGAGACACATTGTTCAAAATTCAAAGATTCTTGCATGAACGTAACATTTTAGTCAAAACATTTAAAACTGCTTTAGAAAACCTACCTGAAGAGGATTATAAAGTCGTCATTCACGCAGATCGGACCCTCGAGGAGAGCATGAAAGGCGCTACAATACACCTTTGATAAACGAAATAGCAGCCGTAATTAGTGGTGATCAATTTTCTTCACAAGACATTGTCTTGCGAGCACGTGATGATACGTTGCAACGGGTAGCCGATACACAAGTTTTATGACGCTCTGCAATACCCATTGATTTATTGCAAAGGACAAGAGGGTTATCATTTCAAATTCCACTCATTAACCCGGTCACAAAGGAGCCTACTCGAACAAAAAGTATCATGCATGGATTTTTATGCGTATCATATGATGTTGCGAGAAAATGATTTTAACCTCTTAGCCCGGTGTAGACAATTATTTCATCAATTTTTGGTAGACATGTTAAGGTAGAAAGTGAACGTCTCCGTTATATATCTTTAAATCAAAAAGCTGCGCGTTGAGAATTATATACATTTACAAGATGCAGTTCCTAGCGAAGCCAATGTAAACTCAGAGATTTAGGTAAATGGTAATTCTGCCTCATCATTCGTTAACAGTCCGCTACCTACATGAGTACACACAAGACGCATTCGCCTATGTACGAACTTACGGAAGACCTGATCTTTTGTTACTTTTACTTGCAATCCCACATGGAAAAAATAACCGAGGAGCTAATGCCGGGCCAAAAAGTACTGACAGACACGATTTAGTTGCTAGAGTATTTAAATTAAAAATACAAAAATTAATGTATGTAATTAACAAAGGAAAATTTTCGAGAGGTGCAGTGCTTCATGTATTCAATTGAATGGCAAAAGAGGATTACCGCATGCCCACATTCTAATATGGCTTAAAGAGAAGTTGCGGCCCAGCCAAATAGACGACATAATAAGCGCCGAGATTCCGGATCCTGAGCAAGATAAAGAATGTATGATACCATCGTCCGAAATATGATTCACGGTCCATGGAGCACGAAATTCAATATCGCCATGTATGAAAGAAAGAAATGTACAAAGAAATTCCTAAACAGCTATTAAAAGAAACAGTGCACAATGACAATGGCTACCCTTTATACAGACGCAGAGCCCCGAAGATGGTGGCAGGAAAGTTACAATCAAATCTCGCTCTGGAGCGTTCGAAACCTTAGATAACAGCTGGATTGTCCCGTATTCGGCCATTCTATGTAAAATGTTTAATGCCCACATTAATGTAGAAGCATGTAGCTCTGTCCGCGCAATCAAGTATATCTGTAAGTACATAAATAAAGGAAGCGACCAAGCAATATTTAATCTCAGGAGTGAAGGTGAGGCAAATCCGTTAATAAAGTACAGACCTTTCAAGCAGGGCGTTATGTCAGCAGTAACGAGGCAGCGTGGCGTCTCCTTGGCTTCCTTTACACGAAAGGCACCAACAGTTACTCACCTTGCTGTACACTTAGAAAATGGAGCGTGTATATTTCACCGAAAGAAATTTCAAAAATTGCATCACCGCCAAAAACTACACTAACAGCCTTCTTTCAACTTTGTCAAACCGACCCCTTTGCAAAAACGTTGTTATATTCTGAAGTCCCCCGCTATTATACTTGGAACACATCTAGGAAGGAGTGGAAACGCCGTATTCAAGAAGCGCCTGTTGCAAATTGGCACGGTGTAAAGTCATCAGATGCCCTTGGTCGTGTGTATACCGTCCATGTAACTAATTTTGAATGTTTCTGTTTACGATTGCTGCTGCACCATGTTCGGGGTCCTACATGATATAAAGACCTTAAAACTGTCAACGGTCAGGAATGTGCAACTTATAGAGAAGCATGTGAAGCTCTGCATCTTTTAGAAAACGATAATCACTGGGATGAAACCATGGAGGAAGCTGTGCAGTGCCAGTCACCAGCCAAAATGGGGCTTTATGCAACTCTCATATCATCTTGCGGGCTATCTAATGCACATAAATTGTGGGACAAATATAAAGAGTACATGGCGGAAGATATTTTGCGAAGGTTACAGCAGACACACGCGAACATGACATACAATGAACACATTTATAATGAAGCACTTGGAAAATTGAAGATAAAGTAATGGCAAGGTAGGCAAAAATTAAGCAACTTTGGAATGATAAGCCCTCAGCGAACAACCGAAAATGAACTAAGGATGAAATTATACGTGAAACAAACTACGATATACCAGCTTTGCAGCAGCAAGTAGCCGAATTTGTACCCCGCTTGCTTCCCGAACAAAAATGAGGTTTTGACAAAGTATTAGGACAAATTGAATCTGGAAATGGTGCACTTTTCTTTTTAGTTGCCCCTGGAGGAACTGGGAAGACATTTTTGTTAAATTTATTATTAGCGCAAGTACGGAAAGATAAAAATATTGCTGTGGCCGTAGCTTCCTCCGGAATAGCCGCCATGCTGCTAAGCGGGGGCCGCACTGCAAATTCTGTTTTAAAACTCCCTCTAAATCTAGCCCAGGAAGAATCGCCGATCTGCAAATTTAGCAAAAATAGTGCACGAGGTATAATGCTACGACAATGCAAACTTTTAGTGTGGGACGAAAGTACAATGTCGCATAAAAAAGCTGTAGAAGCACTAAATCGAACGCTCCAGGATTTGCGCAGCAATACCGATGTAATGGGAGGAATGGTGGTTTTACTGGCTGGTGACTTTCGCCAAACTTTACCTGTCATTCAAAGGCACACCTGCAGATGAAATTAAGCATGCCTCAAGTCGTCTATTTTATGAAACAAGGTGACAAAATTCAGTTTAACTACGAATATGAGAGTGCATTTGTATAATGATATCAATGCTGGAAACTATGCTGACACACTATTAAAAATTGGCGATGGGCGGTTGGAAACGGATGCTGAAGGCTGCGTTAAATTGACGAGAGATTTTTTTAATTTAGTACAGAGTCATTCCGAATTAATTGCGAGCGTTTATTCAGATTTAACGAACAACATGCATGAAGACAAATGGTTATGTGAAAGGGCGATTCTTGCACCAAAAAATGAGAGCGTTAGCAAAATAAATTCAGGTATATTAAGCGAAGTAGCAGGAGAAATAACAGAGTATTTGTCAGTAGACACAGTTATGGACACAGAACAGAGCACTTCATATCCTGTAGAGTTTCTAAATTCTCTAGAGTTGTCAGGTGTGCCCTCACATAAGCTTCAATTAAAATTAGGCATCCCAGTCATGCTAATGCGAAATTTAGATGCTCCTCGGTTATGTAACGGTTATGAACATAATCGGTGCTACAATTTTGACAGGCGTAGGAAAAGGTGAAAATGTTATTATACCACGGATCCCTATAATTCCCACAGATCTTCCTTTTCAATTCAAAAGGTTGCAGTTCCCTATTAAGCTCAGTTTTGCAATGACAGTTAATAAAGCGCAAGGGCAAACGTTACAGGTAGCGGGGGTCAACTTAGAAAAACCGTGCTTCTCTCATGGTCAGCTGTATGTAGCATGTTCGCGTATGTCAAATGCCCAGAATCTCCACATTCTTTCCCCGAATGGAAAAACATATAACATTGTGTACAGTAGCGTCTTAAAATAGTGTTCAGTTAGTTTTTTCCAAAATTCCACAATCAATTAATCAGAATTCCCACAGATCTTCCCTTTCAATTCAAAATTTCCTATTTAGCTCAGTTTCTTTTCAATTCCAAATGCTGCACCTCTGACGGACCTATTAAGCTCAGTTTCTTTCAACTCAAGGCTGCATCTCTGACGGATCTTTTATTTGGCTCAGTTTCCTTTCAATTCAGAAAACTGCATCTCTGACGAATCAATTTAGCTCAGTTTCTTTCAAAAGTCTGCATCTCTGACGGATAATTATGCTCAGTTTCCTTTAATTAAAAAAATATCCCATTTCCATTTGGAATAAACAGGCTATTTTCATGCTTTCCTATACGCTGCGTTTCAAAACATTTAAATAGGCTGACGAATCAATTTTGCTCAGTTTCTGACAAATCTATAAAACTCTGTTTTCTTTCAATTCAAAAAGCAATGGATAGTTAATTTCCCAGTGACGATGCGGGCGAAGCCGCGGGTAACAGCTAGTATTAAATATAATTCTAAAACGTCACAAAACCCTTCCATATGATCCTTCCAAAATATCTAGAAGACGTAAGCATAATGTAGCTCCCATTGCTACGGTCAAGTCAAGTTATGCTAGGAGGCAGTTTACGACTCGATCTGCTTATTTATATAATAAAGTTATAAACATTTACCCTATGACTAAGTACAATTGCAAAATGACTTTGACAGCACTATTAAAAACTTGGAGTTATGTTAAAACTGAGTCTTACTTGCTGAACCGAAACTAACACATTCTTGGATTATATTTTACACACAACAGAATCTTGATTAAAAAAATAATATTGTATTTAATAAAATAGGAATGACAAAACTCATCTAAACTTAATTATATAAGAACACACAATAATATGTTATGTTTTTAATAAATATGTTTTTAGATTAAGTATTGAAGTAAGTAAGTATCACATTAGTATTCGTTTATCAATGTTACGGAGAGGGGGGATTTCTAACACAAGTATTTATTTACTTAATAGAAATCCTCAATCATAACACTGCTATGTAAAAACTCTGATACTGAATAAATTATTTGATTTGAAAAAAAAAGTGTAAGGCATCACCACCAATTGCATGATCAGTACGGCCAATTGGCTGCAGAGCGTGTCCGCTCATACCTCTACGCTCTACCGCTCACCTCAAGGGAATGGGATCCCACGTTGCGCGGCTTTCGACCGCAGCCTTGAGAGCCTCCTCAGATTCTCCCTCCAGCTACCACCCGCATGAGGTCGACACATATGCCCCACCAACCAATACAATGGCAGATATAGCCAATAGGCAGTTATAAGATATTAGTAATAATTCACCATCAGAAAGGGTTTGTGCCATTGACGTTGAGTATATGCATTTTTCGATTATGTTTGTCTCACCCACCAACAAGATGCCTTCAACCATTCAAAGGTGGGAAATTTATAGAGACATATTTTTATTTGTTATATTAAACATCATGGAGGTCAGACAGTGTGCAACTCCGTAATCAAGGGACCCGACTTGGACAAAGCTACTTAGGTTGTGTGTCAATCCAAGACGCAGAGAGCGCCATTGAGAATAGCGACCCGCCAAACATACTTCGTAGAGACGCAATGCTGTTGAATGCAACAAGCATCAATACGACTATCGTCGGGCTTACACCATCCCAAGGTCCCCCATATAATCCCAGCAGACATCACCACCCGCATACCTCAATCGACCAGAACCACAAGATGCGTCGAATAAGGAGCAGCACACCCGCAGATCCATCACAAGACGCAATACCGCAAATAGCAGTAAGCATCAATGCAACAATCATAAAGATGGCGCTCCCTCACAATACACCCACATGATCCCTATCGACTTTGGTAACAAAATTGATAACGTTGTTAACTAAAAATACCACCAACGTATCGTAGTAGCGCGCTACTAAGACGTCAGTAGCCAAAACTGCACGTATCATAACGCTATTCCATTAAGACATGGAGTTGAGTATGCTTGCTGCACTTAAAAGTACTACCAAACACACTCACCCTAATCCGAAAGATAGTCGACGTATCATAACGCTATGCGCTAAGACGCCGCCCAAAAACGGTAAGGGTGTGCGATGTCCACGGGCAAGTCGTATTGCTACAACAAACCCGCTTACCACCTGCACTAAGATGATATGTCTAGGACACATCGGTTTCCGAGTCCAAGTTTACCTCGGTCTCGGACGCTGTGAAGCAATCTACACGCCACTATAATAATCCTTTTCAAGTCCCATTTCTTTCAATATAATGCTTTTACATATTTGAGACCTTTGAGTAAGGAATGAGTGGCTGTCAGGCATGTTCATAGATTTATCCTATTAAATATTTAAAGTAAGCTTAATGTAAAGTTAAAATAATATAAAAATATATGACCTGATGGTAATTGGCAAAGGTAAAAGTTGTCAACCACTCTCTTAATTATTTCTGCCGCCAGATAGCAGTGCTTGCATTGCTGTCGTCCAATCTGAAGAGTGTTCAGAGCTAGTATAATTACAGGCTATGGGCAGTCCATCTTAGTCCTCATAGGTGATAACGAATCCGTAGCCTTCTTTGTTTGAAGTTGGTTGCAAGTGGCCATGGACTGCCGTAGCCATGTACTATCAGGTATACTGTAAGTTCGCCTGTTACTTCAGTTTAATACAGAAAAATGAAATGTTCCTTGGAAGTAAATACGATACATTAACTTGAACTCTCAGAAAAATATATAATAGCTGAAATGGACTGACTGCACTAGGTGGTAGAATTATTCTTCTGCCCAGGAGTCCGTCTGGGCATATAATACTCTCTTACCAATTTCTGCCACTAAATAACAGTGCTTAAATTGCTGTGTTCCAGGCTAAAGGATATAGAGGGCCATTGCAAGAAGGAGTATGATTACAAGTTGAGGCATTCCATCTTAGTCCACAGGGGTGACAACGCATCTATAGCCCTCTTTGTATGAGGTTGGCTGCAGTAGCCACTTACCATAAGGTAGACTGTTAGTTCGTTTGTCTCTTCAGTTTTATAAAAAATTAATAATGTCTTGTTTTTTTCAGTATCAGATAATAACGTTTAGATTCACTTCATAATATCTAATTTCAACTCATGCTCTGTACACGGTAGCGAAGCCTCCAAAGAAGCCGAGAAGCCGGGCTTGACCTATCAAACTGCTCAATCAATAATATCAACTAATAAAATAACTCGTAAACTGTTTCAAACTATTTCAAATTTCCCGCACGCTCCTCTGTTCTACACAGGTCAAGACCTCGTAACCTTATTATATAACTTGGACCCCGGTCGCGGCAAAACTGTGCGATACTGCTGTCACAAAAATGTAGTTGAGTTGAGCGATTAGTCGTCTCTCTCGCACGCGTGGGCTTTTTACCGGGCTTTTGAGAAGACGATCGCTCCCTTTCTAAACTGTGGCAAAATGTTCTATAATGAAATATAACTACGATTGTTTATATAGCAATTAGTATGGAGCGATAAGCTGGGCTTTTGGTGTGAAGTTAGTCGAGCGCGGGGGCGCGCGGGTGATACGTTTGCAAGTTCACTTCACATTTCAATGTTTACTCTGTGTGTTTACTTGAGCGAATGAATATTGTGAGTTGAAAATTTATGTTTTTTTAAAGATTTTTAGTGAAAATGAATGCCAATACTATTTCTTGTGATGAATTGAAGTGTGTTAAAGTGCTAGGAAAAGGTAAAATCTTTAAACTTTGTTGAGGAAAAACAGCTCATATCCACGCCGAAAACAACGCCTGATCTATGTATTTCTCAGACGAGTAAAACCCACAAAAGGCAATTTAATAGTCTGTTTACAAAACTCATTGGATTGTTGCCTGCTCACATACCAATAAGTTGTACTGTTGGTGCTGCATATTCTTTTTCAACGACAAAACAGCTTGGAATACTACTGGATATGATTATTTAAATAACTTATTATGTAATAATTTATAGCAATATATTTTAATAACTTAATAATGCGGTAATTTCGTTTATTAATTTTGCTAAAACAACAAAACCATATCTTGGGCTTGCCCTAGTTTGGAGCCCTAACTTCGCCACTGCCTGTACATATATTGCTATAAATTGTTACATTGCTAGCAAAAATCATTTGTGTAAAGTAATCATGAGGCTATTGTCAGTTATGTCACAAAAGTATAGGGCGGATATTTGCAAATGAAAATATTATTCCGCGTGAATCTGCCGTTTGGCCTAACCTTGGAAATTTTGAGTGGCTATGTCTGAAGAGGCTTATTTATTATTTTCGTTTGAAAATGTTTATACGATTCTAGTATTAATACCGTTATGAAGTTTTGTTAGTCAAAAAATATCTCAAAAAGTAGAACTATTGGGTGATTCCTGATAACATTATTTTACTGACCAATTTGGCGCCTTTGTTTTCTAAATTCTTAATTCATTCGTTCATTACACCCTATATATATACATTAGCGTACCCTATAGATTGGCTCTTAGAGGGGAATATTTACCATAGTTACAACGCTTCGCAGGCAGTTTGGTAACCGCAGTTTTAATATTTTGACTTGTTATTAGAAGGATGCTGCTGCCTATCTCCTGTTTCATTTCCGGCTGTCGCCTCTTACGACAACCACGCGATAATATGGGGTAGTGGATTCTCTTACGCCGTCACTTTCCGGTGAAATATTTTTTCTAAATATACTGACCTAATCACACGTTACCCATAGAATAGAGACTCATTATGTTGTGGCGGCGCTGTCGTCGCGCCACAAGCGAAATACATCGAAGCCTAAATCGCGCTATCAAAGTTCCGAATTAAAAACAGTATATATACAATAGCTCCGAATTACCACTTGGAGCGTTGGCCGCTCCTCGGGCCGATCATCTTGCCCGGCGGGAGATCTCCCCTTTTCCTTCCACCTGGTATAGTAGTGACCAACCGACGTGATATGAACACGCAACCAACAGCCTTCGGAAAACTACCTTCAAATCCTCGTCATCGTTCTCAAGTACCCCATTCATTTGCTCCAGAGCAAATATTCAGTCTTCACACCCTGCAAGCCATCTAGCTTTACAAAGGTTCATCGCAGCACTATAATAATGCTTCCTATTACTTCAAGCTACTCTCTGCGCTACAGTGTTCGGCACGGCTCTGAGCCTTACTGCTCGCCTCTGCTTCACGACACTCTCGCAGATTACTTGCCTTCTTCTCGACTCACCGCAGACTTACAAGGCGATTCCCTGGCACTTGCACATTCTTCGACATCTAGACTGCACTATCGACTTCCGGTCTGAGCAGGGAGGTGATGTGGCGGCGCTGTCGTCGCGCCACAAGCGAAATACATCGAAGCCTAAATCGCGCTATCAAAGTTCCGAATTAAAAACAGTATATATACAATAGCTCCGAATTACCACTCGTAGCGTTGGCCGCTCCCCGGGCCGATCACCTTGCCCGGCGGGAGATCTCCCCTTTTCCTTCCACCGCTACAATGTCATGAAATTTGTGGCACTGAAAATAACTACGTATGTATAAGCAAACATTTCAAAGATATTAAGATTTAAATGTTTCGTAGCCAGAGAATTCAGAAATTGATGACGAAGGAATCATATATGTATGTCACGAAATTCATAAAAAGGTATGAGAAATGCCTATGATAAGATATCTCAAATATGTATTTAAAAATCCCGACGTTTCTAGTTCTTTGCAGCACCTATGGTTACGGACGGACTGAGTTCTTTGCACATTTACAAGTATTTATTTATTTTAAATTGTAATCATTGTGGCACATCCTGATATCACAGTTAACTCGGCTCGGCTACATTAAATTTTTAATTATTATATTTTGGTGCCTTTTCATCTCTATTCTGCAGTCTGCCACTATCGGCCTACATACATAATTGTGAACAGTATTTTTGTACATAACATATTCACTTCAGAAAAATTTATTTACAGAATTTAGAACTATAATATAGAAAAGACGCAACAGAAGCTTTGAATTTCGTTTTAATATTTATTTATTTTATTCTTTATTGTAGATACCGATATACGAAAGGCGAGCTTAATGCTATATGGTATTGTCTACCACCTAACCTTGGGTCATTTATGGGCAGTTAGGTTGTCATGAACAAAATCAATTATTTATATATATTTCATGCAAAACATACATAAAATATACACATGTATACTTGAATACATATATTTCGACACACACACACACACACACACACACACACACACACACACACACACACACACACACACACACACACACACACACACACACACACATTTCTCAATAAATGCATATATAAGTAACTAAACATACTTTAGTGCTGTACCTTTTGAATCAAATACACTGTAGTTTTCGACAATTTAAAAAGTAAATTACAACTGTCTGAATACTTTGGTAAAAGCTTTATTTGCACACTGGCGCAACTGCGACATGGCAAACGTGGTTATAGAGAAAAATAATGCAGTGCATTTTGGTTATTTTGTTGACACCGATTACGAAAGTGGGCAGCAGCATCTGCTTAATAAGAACTAAAAAAGACCTTGCCAACCCGCTTGCCAAGCGTGGCAACTATTGCAGATATCCCCTTATGAGGCAATCTATGGGGGAGGCCTATATTCAGGAGTGGACTTCAATAGGCCGTAACGTTAACGGTAACGGGTTATGAAATTAGAACAGAGCGCTATTTTAAAATGCTTCTGTAGACTACGATGCGGGACTTTCGCATCTTTGAAATCATGATATAGAGATTTTGTTCATTTTACATACGCAAATGTACGTAATACAGAGTCAGCTACGTGGTTCTCTTCAGCAGCAAAGATTAGTAGAGTTCGTTGCCAGCCTGTGTCCGTATTATTTCGAAAATTCTGGATATGCGATCTAGCACTTACTTACTTACTTTCTTTTTACGCGAATGAAGTTTCGTACAACATTAATAGTTTTAAATTTTAGATAAATACACGTGGTAGAGCAACGATGGAGCTGTTTTAAAACCCATCAGCACGAATGAGTCGGGTCGACCGGAGACCATGCCTTCACAGAATACCAGCGCAAAATACCCAGCAGCATAATGTGCTTCCCGTAGTAAGTGTAGAAATCTGGAGACCCTTTCTTCTAGTAATGAGGTAATCTCAATCTGATGATTTTGATTCTTAATTGATAGATGTAGGTGTGCTTATTTGTCACCCTTCTTCGTATTAAAAAAAAACATAAGGTATACAATATATAATAAAATTTGTGGAGATGATAATTTGCTTAAAAAATACTACTCGAGAGATTTCGTGACGACAATTGTTGAGACATGATTTCCCATAAGACTACCTCAATAAGCGTAAGAAGTTCGACCGTAATTCTTGTGGTATTTTTTCTTAAAAAATCATACAATATAATTTAGATCATATTATTTCTTCTAACGTTATTCATGGACATCGTACAATAAATCGGAAATTAAAAATACACACACGTTCTTTCATTATATTTATTACATTATATGTTACTCGTACATCTAATTTAAACAATCGAAAAACTTCTAATTTAAGAATTCTCTTCTCCTTAATTATTACAAAGCAGAAATGTAAATGTTAAAAATGGTTTTTAAAGTTAGTTGTTTTTTTAAGAGATAATATAATAGAATATATGAATGTACCTACTAAAATATGTACCGACCACCTTCACATATCCTTGAATAAACAGGCTAGTATTCTCATAAAGTTTCTCTTTATAACCGAGCTATAGCACAATTACATTAACGCTTAAAATTTAAAATATGTAAGGAAACTTTTTAACGCACACGCACGTACGCACGCACACAAGGGAAAAGTTGCCAGTTTGCCGGATTTCTACCTACTCCATGTCATTATCAATTAACATTAGGTAAGATCTTGATAAAACGTTGGAAAAGCGTTTCTTCACACACAACATAAAATTGAGTTTGTCTGTCTCTGGCTGAAACACATCGCTCCAATGGATTTGATTCATATTATGTCTAAGTTAGGATTCTGAGCTATAAATTATATCTGCAGAATCCCTAAGTCTTCAGATATGAACATATTACTATTAAAAATAGTGTGATTCATCAAGTAGTAGCCGTGGTAGCACAGGGCCTAAGCGGTCGTAGTAAATTTCACAGTACGCGAGCAACCCTGATTCGATCCCCACTAGAATGAATGAAATTGTTAATTACTATTTCAACTGCCGATTTACCCCTTGCTAGGCGGGTAAGGAAAACATCTTAGGGAAACTTTCATGTCTAAGAATGGAATGTTTTGAGGGCGTGAGAAGTCCGCCAACACGATCTGGACAAAGAATATATATACTATTACTACGTACCTTGCAGCAGAGACCCAGAATAATTCCTACGTAACACTTCCAAAAATGATGAGAGCATAATGGATGTTTATACGCAGAATTTAGTGGAAAACTCACCTAAAGTACTATATATGTTATTATAAAACCAAGGAATTGTATACAATTCCTAGGAAATATATACAATTCCGAAGCTGTTTAGGAAATGTATAAAATATTGTTTTAAATATTATTTAATACACACATATCCTAGGAAATGTGTACATTTCCCAGGATTTGTATAAAATTCCGATATCGTATTAGGAAATGTAAAAAAGGAATGCTTTCTGTGAACAATGTAAATGAAACACGTTGCTGAACTGAAAAAACAGAATTTTGATTAAGACTCTCGTTGAGGCAATCAGGTAACAATATTTTCGTAAAAAAATATAATATATTCGTATGGCTTCTTACTAATTAAGCTTCAAAAATTAACTATTTATTAAATTTTAAAGCCCATCTAGCACAAAAACTACTTATATTTTCTTATAAAGCTCAAACTTTCATTTGGTAATCAGTCAGTAATTCTACGTTACATAATAAAAATAAAACTCTTTCTATTTTTATACTAAACTATATGTAAAGTAGCTATTTATTTTTGCAGGGTAAGCTGGAATGGCACTTGGAAGTACACAATAGTTTATTTTTATAACACAGACATCTTGCTGTACTACAGTTCTTCTTGCAAAGGCACTTTTTAAATCCTTGACCGGATCCTATTGGATTGTAGGTTTGGAACTGAATGGTGGTAGAGCCACGTAGCAGCTTTTGCTGTTGCACGTATGGGCCGGCTCGAGCCGGTTTAGTACCACGACCTCACAGAATACCGGCGTGAAGTGGAAGCTCTGCTTTTGCGTTTCATCTGGTGAGTGCAGGTGACCGGAGGCCCAATTCTCACCCACCCCATCAACATGGTAGCGGAATTAAATCATAGAATACCCCAGGAGGGTACCAGCACCCCTGGAGAATCCCTCGCTGAGCATCCACGACCATGCTACTCCACTCCTGAGCGTGGGTGCTCAGGCTGCCCCGCGTATTCTGGGGGCAACATTCCGCTCAAAACAATAACTGCTCGGAGCAAACCGAGCAACAAGACAAAGGCGACCCTTGCCACGCTGTCCGTGAATTTCTGCCACATCAGGGGACTTCACTCGAACCTAAACGCCGTCCACTACCATCTCGAGACGGCGAAGCCGGCCTTGCTCTTTCTGACCGAGACGCGGTTGTCCTCTCCGGCTGGAGTGTGCGTATACGTCAGAGAGGACATCTGTTCTCGACGCCTCGGCAGTCTTGAAGGTTCGGACCTGTCCATCCTTTGGCTACGCATAGATAGCGACGACCATCCGCGCGTCTACGGGTGCCTCTATAGGTCCCATAGCGGTAATTCCGAAACAGACCGACTCATCGACCACGTCCAAATGGCTACAGATTCCTTGCTACAACAGGTCCCATCCATAGAGACCGTGATCTTTGGCGATTTTAACGCCTACCACGCCGAATGTCTCGGTTCACGTTTAACCGATCATGCGGGGAGATCTGTTTATGACTTTGCCTTGGCATATGGTCTGACACAACTGGTTACTCCGCCTACGCGGATTCCAGATGTGACGGATCATACACATTCCCTGTTGGACCTTCTGCTGACCTCTCATCCGGACGGATATCAGGTTTCCGTCGATGCCCCTCTCGGCTCTTCGGACCATTGTCTGATCCGGAGTGTCACTCACGCTCCCCTCGCGGTTGCGTTCTGAAGGTTGTCGCCGTGTTTGGCATTACAGGTCGGCGGACTGGGACGGAATGCGGTCTTTCTTTGCATCCTACCCGTGGGCGGGTTTGCTTCACGCCGGATGATCCCAGCGCTGTTGCTGACTCTGTCACTGATGTGGTGCTACAGGGAATGGAACTATTTATTCCATCATCTGTGGTACCCATCGGAGGCAGAACTCAGCCTTGGTTTGGTCGCTCCTGTAAGACTGCATTACGCAGTAAGCAGGAGTACTATCAGGCCTGGGCTGAGGCTTTGGCGGCTCGGGATGTAAACACCAGCATGCTTAAAAATAAGTATAACTTCGCCTCCAGGTCCTTCAAAAAAGTTATTGCCAAGGCAAAGTCAGAGCACATAGGCAGAATTGGCGAGAAACTAGTTCGCCTTCCTTCGGGAACCCGTGCATTCTGGTCTCTCGCCAAGGCTGTCCAAGAGAATTTCTGTAAGCCATCACTACCATCTCTGCACAGGGAGGACGACTCACTGGCCCACGCCCCAAAAGAGAAAGCCGACCTTTTAGGCTCCCTTTTTGCGTCCAACTCGACTCTTGATGACGGGGGAACACACCGCCGACCATCCCGCGGTGTGAATGCTCCATGCCAGATGTGCGGTTCTCACAGCGCTCGGTTCATAAAGCACTCCTCTCCCTGGACATCCACAAGTCGAGTGGGCCTGACGGAATCCCCCCAATTGTGCTGAAGACGTGTGCTCCGGAGTTGGCACCGGTTCTAACGCGTCTTTTCCGGTACTCCTACTCCCTAGGCGTAGTCCCGAAATTTTGAAAGACAGCTTTTGTCCAACCAATCCATAAAAAAGGCGACCGCTCAGACTCGTCCAACTACAGGCCTATCGCCATCACCCCCTTGTTCTCCAAAATAATGGAGTCCGTTATAAACTGCCAGCTCATGCGGTACCTTGAGGATCACCAGCTGATTAGTGACCGCCAATACGGTTTTCGTCGGGGTCGATCAGCTGGTGATCTTTTGGTCTACCTGAATCATGAATGGGCGGAGGCAGTAGAGTCCAAGGGGGAGGCATTGGTCGTTAGTTTGGACATTGCGAAGGCTTTCGATCGGGTTTGGCACAAAGCGCTTCTTTCGAAGCTCCCTTCCTATGGGCTTCCCGAGAAATTGTGCAATTGGATCACCAGCTTTCTTGCAGATCGGAGCATCAAGGTCGTTGTAGACGGTGCATGCTCCGACTACAAGCCTATTAACGCTGGTGTTCCTCAAGGCTGCGTGCTATCACCAACGCTGTTTCTTCTGCATATCAATGATATGTTGCAAACCGGTAGCATTCGCTATGCGGATGACAGCACTGGTGATGCTGTATACACCGGCCGTGCCAATATTTCTCGGGAAAACGTCGCCGAGTACCGGCACAAACTTGTGTCTGAAGACGAGTCTTTGCTGAACAAAGTCTCGGATTGGGGGCGACTAAATCTAGTCCAGTTTAATCCTCAGAAGACACAAGTTTGCGCATTTACCGCTAAAAAGAACCCCTTTGTCGTATGTCCTCAGTTTCAAGGCACTCTCCTTGTTGCCTCAGCCAGTATCGGAATCTTTAGCGTCGACATATCGAGTGACGTGCAGTTTCGTGGTCACTTGGAAGAGAAGGCCAAATTGGCCTCTAAAAAGCTTGGCGTGCTCAGCAGAGCGGAACATTATTTCATGCCGGCACAACGCCTGCAACTTTACAAGGCGCAGGTTCGGCCTCACATGGAATACTGTTCCCATCTCTGGGCTGGGGCTCCCCAGTGCCAGCTCCTTCCACTTGACCGCATCCAGCGCAGAGCGGCTCGAATCGTCGACGACCGAGTCCTTTCCTATCGGCTCGATTCATTGGCGCTGCGAAGAGATGTTGCATCTCTTTGCATTTTCTTTCGCATTTACCACGGGGAGTGCTCTGAGGAATTGTTCGGATTAATCCCAGCCGCCAAATTTCACGAACGCACATCGCGGCAGAACTCCCGATACCATCCACACCATCTGGATGATTGGCGGTCCACCACTGTGCGATTTAGAAGATGTTTTCTTCCTCGCACAACTTCCTTGTGGAATAGTTTACCACCAACGATTTTTCCGGACCGATACGACTTAGGGACCTTCAAGAAAAGAGCCTACTCCTTTTTAAAAGGCCGGCAACGCATCTGCAATTCTTCTGGTTCCCCTGGTGTTGTAGTTGTTCATGGGCGACGGTAGTCACTTTACATCAGGTGAGCTGCATGCTCGTTTGCCCCCTCTCCTATAAAAAAAACGTAGTGCGATTTCCGTACTCGGTACATTCTTTGTATCTAGAAGAACTCTTGGACAAACATTAATCTGAGGTCTAGAATACAATTGTTTGATGATTCCATTCTAATTACCAATTTGATAGAGCTCATCGTCAGTTTTAGCCAAGACTACGCCTATAATCTTTCGTGCATCACCACGTCCTCTATCAACTTCTGATACTGAATTCGTACAGAAGTACCAATAGGTACAGGAGGAAACTTCTTTTCACTCGGTTTCATCATTTTTTGTGCCCGTTGTTGTAGGTTTTTCTTATCACTTTGACTATTTTAACGTGCTTTTAAATTTTTTGAACACAATGGGCACAGAACTTTAGATCCAAATCCCTCATCGGGTGATTCTTCAGCAACAGCGCAAATTGTGTGGATTGCACATCCGCATTCTCCACATGTATGAGCCCCTGTAGTTTCTTGTGAACAGACGCTGCATTTATCTTGAACGCGAGCTGGAAGTTGCGTGTTTGTTTCGTTTTGATCTGAATCGTTCTTAGAAACTTGACTTGGCTCCGTGTTTACCTTACAGAGTTCAGATGCAGAGACTTTGGGATCCTCTTCATTCTCGGAAAGATCCTGTATGATTTTCTCCAAATTTTCTTCAGTTTCGATGTTTTGCGTGAAATCATTGGGTAACTGTAGACCTACTTTTACTTTACACCCGAAAACAGCCTCATAAGGAGATTGCTTGATACCAGCGTGAAAAGCTCTGTTTCACTCCAACGTGAATTATCATTGTCTTGCATCCACGTGTCACCATATTTTCAATATCCTGATTTGCCCTTTCTACACTCCCCTGACTTTGCGAATGCCTGGGTTTATCATGAATAATTTTTAAAGTAGGCCAATATTTTTTTAAGTTCTCAATAATTCAGTTGGAAAATTCTCTGCCGTTGTCAGACTGGAAAATCGCAGGAGCACCAAGTAGAGTAAATACGTCCAATAAAGTGTAAGCCACTTCTTCAGCTCGTTTCGATTTGAGTGGTCTTAAAACATCAAATTTCGTTAAATGATCTAGATACACAAATATGAATTTGTTATCACCGTCGGGCTGGGACTGAAAATCTATCAGATCCACTTGGCATCTAGAGTTAAACTCTGACGATATAATAGGCTTTACAACAATTCCCTTTTTTATGTCTTTTTGCTTTTGTTGACACGGTTCACAAAGTTCAATATAGATTTCTATATCCTTACGTGTTATGTTTTTGTAGTGACTCCATACCTCTTTCATCAGACGATCTCTTCCGCCGTGACCAATTCGTATATGTGCCTCGTGTAATATGTCGAATAACTCGCTGTCACATGCGCAGTAAAGAATATTGCGTGCAGTTTCTTTAACAGGAAAAATAAGCTTACTTTTCTGGTCAATGGTAAGCACATCATATCGCCGTAACAACCAATAATCACGAGAATTCTTTCTTGCTGTTGTTTTTGCCGTCGAAATTTCTTCTATTAATAATTTGTAACGATCGTCTTCAATATAAGCGGTGTTCTTAGAAGTTGTTAACATTCTTCATGATGCTAAAGCACTATAAAATTGCTCTTTCATAAGCGCGATGCGTGACTCAGCCGCCATTTTGAACAAATGCGTCGTGTATACTCACCGAATGTTTACGCGGCACTAGCACGATCACATGATCGGATAACGCAATAACCTCCCCTCGCTCCGCTATCCCCGCGTACCCATTGACATCTTGAATGTATTGCATTTCCGATTGCTATTTAGGAAATGTATAGATTTCCTAGGAAATGTGTCTAATATAATTTATTTCACACATTTCCGTACGATTTTAGGAATTATATACATTTCCTAGGAGTTGTATACAATAACGGATTACATACATTTCCGTTAACATATACACAATGATTTATTACATTTATTTCAATTTATTAATTTTAACTTTTTCATTCTGTCGGGACGTAAATATTAAGTTAACGTCAAGAAGTCACTATTAGAACGTAACTATTCAATACTACATACATATTTACATACATTTTGAGGCGTTTTACATAGAGTTCTGTTTTGTTGTGGTTAAAATAGTCCCATGTACTCATTGTATCTGTAAGCCAATTTTCATCCAAATCCGTCAAGCTCTCTGTTCGTGATTTAATAGAAAAGAACATCGAAATATTTTCACAAATATTTACATAATATACTCGTATTATTATATTACTATGGACGAGACGTTTTCAAGTAGTGTAAATAAGAGGCAAAAGTAAAACAGGAGAATACACGTTTTATATTATGCGATAAGATAGATGCAAAGGAATACTAGAACGAATCGATACTGACTAGAAAAACGTGACAGTAAATTTTATGCTGTACACAGAAATCCTTTCTCGTCTATGTGGGCACGGTACACGTTCGATGACAAAGAGAGAGCTGGGTGCATCTTTTACGAGATTGAATTTTCAATCAGCTTATAAAATTTTCCACTTAGCTTAACAACTATTATTATCTAGGTACATATATTGTCTGTATAGTGTAATATTGAAATGAGAAAAAAATCATACATAGGTTTCTGTGTTCCATTTTAATAATAAATAAATAAATCGTTTTTGGTAATAATAATATTAAAATATCTATACTATCTTAAGATAGTGAAAGAAAGCATTATATTTTTGTTATTTATATTTCTATTTTTTTCACAGAAGAGGAGGTAAACGACAATACTGATTACCAGATGGTAAGTGATCACTGCCGCCTTTGATGAAGAATTAGCCACATTTTTACATATTTTTGAAACGGTAGAATTATTTAAGAAATGGAGAAGAATAATTAAGTAAGGGAGAGGTGTCTTTAGTAGGTTTTACAAAACCTATGTTACAGGTCTTATTATTCTATATAGTAAAAATACAAGGCAGTTTTGAATCTTAATTAAATTAAAGGTTTAATGTGTAGTGTTCGCGTAAATATAAGAAAACATTAAAGGTTTAATGCCCAATTTACTTTGTAATTGTTTTTTACTTTGTATTTATTATTATTCATACGTGGTAGAGCCACGCCGCAGCTATATCATGGTTGTAGCATGAATGGGTCGGTTTGATCGGAGAAAGACCACGCTTTCACAGAATACCAGCGTAATATAGCAGCTCAATGCGGCTGTGTTTCGCATGGAGTGTAGAGAACCGGATAGTATTTTGGAAACGAGGCATTCCATCTTACTCCTCAGGGGTGACAACGTACTCGTATCTGCATTTTGATTCTTAATCGAGGATGAATATAGCTATCTATGGGCCACAGCATCCACTTACCATCAGGTGGACTGTGTGCTCATTTGTCACCCTTAATCTATATAAAAAATATGTTAATAAGGAATATCTATTTTTGTGTATGCTCTCGTCGTTCCTAATTATAGAGAAACTTAGTTGGAACTTCTTTGATGGCATTTTAGTAAGTAAACGCTATGTTGGTATTTCGATAAATAAATAAAGCCCACGCTTCATGGAGGCACGGTATGCTTGAGTAAATAATTGTAGTACGGTGTGTAGGTATAAAAACGTTACTTCAATTCCCGTAATTTTCGAGCGAAAAGCACTAAACCGGGAAGAATTATAGAACAAACAACATGCGTCCAACCTCGAAGATGTCTTGTATGTACTTGATGCGGCCAAAACTGGCCGGGTCAGACGCGAGCGCTAGATAAATATAAAAACACTTTATAAAATATTTTCTCGGAATGACCTAAAAATGATAAGACTTTTCATTTGATATAGGTAACATTTACACGGTTTCATTAAAGAATCCCTGCGGGGTGGACGTTTAAATAGGGATTTAGTGACATTTTTATCATTTTATCGAGCCAATTATTATTAAAAAGCCAATTATTACGATTCGCGTTTCTGCTTTTACACATCACTTGTCAGTATGTTCAGTAAAACTCTAAATGTAAAGTAAAGCAAAATAAATAAAATTGAAGTTTCTGTCTGTAATATTAAAATAACTGGCCTCTATTAAGCTCAGGGGGTTATTTGCATGCAATTAAGATATAACAACCAAATTTGTCTGTCTATCTGTCTGTCTGTCCGGGCTAATCTTCGGAATGACTGAATCAATTATGGTGAAACTTTACGAACAGATAGAGAGCAATGCTAGGAGGGATCTAGGTTATATTTTATCCAAAAATTTTGAGATTATGAAAAAGAACTAAAAATTGATAAAAAATCAATTATCTATTATTAAAAATAATAATATTATTATTTTTTACGTGGTAGAGCCATGCTGCAGCTATATTAATAGTATAGTTGTAGCACGAATGGGTCGGCTCGACCGGGGAAGAACCACGCTCTCACAGAATACCAGCGTAAAATAGCAGCTTAATGCTGCTGTGTTTCGTATGGTGAGTGTAGAGAACCCGAGACCCTTTTTACTGGAAAAGAGGCATTCTATCTTAGTCCTCACGGCTGACAACGCATCTGCATTTAAATTCGCAAAAGAAGATAGATGTAGATGTCTATGTGCCACAGCAACCACTTACCATCAGGTGGACTGTGTGCTCGTTTGTCAGCCTTATTCTATAAAAAAAATCTTAAATCTAAATAACGCTACATTAATACATCCTATCCAGGCGAAGTCGGTGGGGCTAGTCAAGAATATTTCCAAAGTCCATCTCCAAAGTCCTCTTCATTTATCTTCATGGTAAGTTCTTAGAAAAAAAATTTGTTTTTTATTATACAGGGTTATTTTGCAATAACCGGCCAAATTTGCAGAGAAGGTTCAGAATAAGTAATGTAGGCAAATTTTGAAGAAAATTAATTAAGAAAAATCTCAAACATTCTGTCTCTTTTTATCTTTTAAATTCAAAGTGCGTGGTAACGCATTATTTTAACTGATTTTACTGCGCACGCACACATTCGTAAGGGTCGATCGGTAAAACAAAAACGTTATTGCCCATAAATCACATTCAATTTGGGATAATTTCAAATAAAAGTATAAGCCTTATTTACTCGTATTTTCAAAAACTAAAATAACAGTATAGCATTATTTATATAATTGAACTTAAGTTTAAAATTTGGCTACTCTTTGCAAAATGAGTATAAATGCTCAACTTATAAGAACACCACTAACACACACATGCATCTAAAATCATTTAAAATAAACAACATGGTTTTAGCTGCATTATGTTGTAACGACACTCCCACCCCCTCTTTGTTTTTATTTCTTTAGAGTTTATATCTATCGGCACAGCAACATACTATAAGCGACGTATCGGCGCATTACTTAAACAATTATTATTGTGTTAAAATTAATAAGCGTTATTTCAAATGCAGAAATAACGTTATAACTTGTTATAAACAAACATTTGTTTTTATTTTAAAATTAGTTGATTATTGTTACTCATAAATAATTTAAAATGCTTTAATTCTAAATATGATTAAATACGGGTTATCGCTATAACAATTTAGAAGGCAATTATTCTCAAAGCGCAGGAAATAGGGATAGCTTCCGCACACTTGCATTCAGTTTAAAAGGCGTGCGGCGGCTTGAGCAGCATTCGCGGGCAACATTCCGCTTGCGCCGCCGCCCCCGTGCGGTCGTGCGCTAGCGGAGTCCGCCAGCTGACCGAGCACCCGTCCTCGTACGGGTCTTCTCCCTCAGTCAGTACAGTTTCGTGGAATTGAACGTCAGTCCCGTCCCGTCCCCCTCAGCTAGCGCCGCCGCCCCTGTGCGGTTGTGTTAGCTGACCACTCTCCCGTCCCAGTACGGTTGAGTGTCCTCCCACGCTCCCGTCCCCGCACGGTCGAGTTGCCCTCCCGCCTCGGCTAGCACAGCCGCCCCCGTGCGGTTGTGCTAGCTGTCTCACCGTCGCCGTGTTTCCTTGCCCACAAATGTGCGCCCGCGCTCACCGTTGAACGGTGAGTGCCTTCCCTCCTTGCCTCCGCTAGTGCCGCCACCCCCGCGTGGTTGCGCTGGCAGTCAGTGCTCACCGTCCCCTTACAGTGAGTACATTCTCGCACATGCGACTCCCACTCCATCTCTCCAGCACCACCGCACTTTGCGGCTGTGTTGGTTGACCCGCGCTTCCGTCCCCGGACGGTTGTGCCCCACGCCTCCCTCTCCCCGAGGGAGGTCGTCTCCGATTCGGCGATAAAGCCTTCGGGCTAGAGTCGTTCTCAGATGGTGTTTAGTGGGTAGGCACTTCTTCAAAGTGAGTCCCACATAACCACGCAGCCGGCTGCGTGGTATGCTATGACCATTCACCTTGAGCAGCATTAATTCTTGTACGAGCTGTCGTGCTGTTCAGACCTAGTTGAATTTGTGGATTATAAACTGTGAATATTTATGGATTGTGAATAATTGTTAATAGTGAATAATAGTGATTAGTAAAACCAGTTAAGGGTAAATAAGTATAGTGAGCTTTATTATTAAAAACAATAATGAGTGTATTTAGAAATCATAATCAATGATGACGTCGTAGTTTTTAAAAATACTTCTGGAGACCATATTCCGTCATCAGAAGTGGGATGTAATCAACGCTCTTCCACTTCTGCTCAACCATCTGATATTGAACAACCATCGATATCACTCAACACTGAAACAATGCAACAGGATCGGAGTGATAACACTTCAATGATTAATGTACCATCACAGTTCTTTATACAGATGATGCATATGTCGTAAACAAAAGTGAGAATCAATGATATTTACCTACCTTCATTTGATCCAAATACTAACGTTGGAGTACGTGAGTGAGTTAACATATTAATAAAGCAATTCAGATATACAACCTCAATGATTTTGATATACGCATGAAAGTTGGCAGTTTGTTGATGGACGCGCTAAAATGTGGATCGATGATTGGATGATAACTACATCTACTTGGGAAGAACTACGCAAAAATCTTATAACCACATTTGAACCAGAAAACCGGTACTCTCGGGACATATTAAGATTCAGGGAACATGTTTTTGATTCGTCAAAAGATATAGCGGAATTCTTATCGCGAGCCTGGGTACTATGGAGACGAAATACCAAAGACAAATTAGGTAATAATGATGCAGTTGAGGCCGTAATTGGTTGAATTAGTGATGAACATTTACGGATTGAACTGTTAAACGCGCGCGCAACATCAGTGCCAGAACTTATATCTATATTGCATCTTCAATACGATTAAAGCGCGTTCATCCATCAAATAGTAGTATGACGATGACAAACAAACGTCCACGCTTATCAAACAATACGCATGCTCACGCTCTATCATTCTGTTACATCTGTAAAAGGAAAAATCATTCTGCCGCTGAATGTCGTTTCAAACCAACAGCATTGAATCAGGAACAATATAGTAAAAGAGGTCAAAGTAATAGCAAACCTACCTGCACATTTTGTCAAAAATTAGGACATACGACCAATGCTTTAAACGTGATCGTTCTTTGATATCAAATATAAATTACATCGAAGGTGCAAAACTCGCCCCTTTAACTATCAGGATAGGAATACAATCTTTACGGGCAGTGTTTGACAGTGGTGCAGAATGTTCAGTTATACGGGAATCTGTAGCCGCAGCTCTGCCTGGACAAAGAGTTCAAACAGCTAACTACTTGGGAAGTATTGGACGATTTCCCGTATTATCACTCACGAGTTTACTGACTATATGTGTCATAGATGATATCAGCGTAGAAATTCAGTTTTATGTTCTACCTGACTGAGAGATGTCGACGGACATTTTGGTGGGCATGAATTTGATTCAAGACACAAACTTGAGTGTTAAGTAACGTCTAGCGAAACAAAATTAGTGCACCAAGGGTTTGTCAATCATATCACCACAAATAATCCAATATTTGAAAAACTAGACTGTGATCTTTCCGACCCTGAGGAGATCAAACAACTTCGCATACTCCTTAATAAATATGAACACTTATTTATTCGAGGATACCCTAAAACCCGAGTTAACACAAGTATGTTGGAAATCAGATTAAAGAATCCGGACAAATACGTAGAACGTAGACCATACCGCCTCAGTCCAGTGGAGAGAGAAAAGGTTCGTATCATTATCAACGAATTACTGAAGCACAACATTATACGTGAGAGCAAATCGCCATACTCCAGCCCAATTATCCTAGTTAAAAAGAAGAATGGAGATGACCGCCTTTGTGTAGATTTCCGCGAGTTAAATGCTAATACCTTGCGGGACCATTACCCACTTCCACTCATCTCTGACCAAATCGATCAACTGGCCAATGGACTCTACTTCACCACATTAGATATGGCGGCAGGTTTCCATCAAATACCTATTTCAGAGAGTTCCATAGAGAAGACTGCATTGTTACGCCTGATGGGTTATACGAATACCTAACTATGGCATTTGGTTTATCCAATGCATGTGCAGTGTACGAAAGGTGTATTAATAGAGCATTGTTTTCGTTACTGGGCAGTGCTGCTCAAGTTTACGTCGACGATGTCTTGATCAAAAGTGCTGATTTTACTGAAGGACTAGTAAACATTTAACGCATTCTCATGGCATTACATAAGGCTGGGTTTTCTATTAATGCGGATAAGTACAGCTTATTCAAACGCTCAATAGAATATTTGGGTAACGTTGTTTCAAATGGTCAAATCCGTCCAAGTCACAAGAAATTTGAAGCTCTAGTTAAGGCACCAGTACCGAATACTGCTAAAAAAGTAAGACAGTTCAATGGTTTAGCTGGATATTTTCGGAAATTTATCCCCGACTTTTCCCGTATAATGATACCCTTGTATGAGTTGACTAAACAAGGTGCTAAATGGGAGTGGAATGATATGTGCTATTTTATTATGCCACCAATAAAAGTCCGCACAGCACATTAGCTGCACTAAAACGTACTATACACCTATTCGGAACACCACTTCAAATTATTGTGGATGGAGGCAGAGAATTCTTGGGGGAATTCAAGACTTAATGCCAACAGCTAGGAATAAACATCCATTATATATCACCAGGAATCAGCCGAGCTAACGGACAAGTTGAGTGAATAATAGGAACGCTCAAGAATGAATTAATAATGATTAAACATTATGAAACAGAACAATGGCATACTGCATTAGAAGAAATTCAGTTGGCCATGAATTGTACTGCTCATCGAGTAACAGGTGTCGCTCCGCTAACTCTACTCACAAGACGAAAACACTGTGTTCCACCGGAGCTACTCGGATTAGTAAATATTGATAATCAAAGTATCGATATTAACGCCATTTCCAGACACGTGCAGAATAGAATGTCGCAAGCATCGGAACAAGATAGACAACGATTTAATCAACGTAAAGCAAAGATCTGTCACTTTCAGAAAGGAGAATACGTACTTATCAAAAATAATCCACGCAATCAAACCTCATTAGATCTCAAATTTAGTGAACCTTATGAGATATGCAGAGTACTCAAAAACGATCGCTATTTGTTAAAAAAAGGTAACTGGCAGAGGACGGTCTCGAAAAGTCGCTCACGATCAACTCAGTCGGGCCCCACAACCAGGGAATCAGAGGGCCGTATCGGCAGAAATACTCTTGTGATATTAGTGCAATAAGTGAGCCCGGGCCATTCACTTCTTAAGAATCATAACAGCAGAATTTAAGAAAAGAACAAAACTTCTAACGATCGCAAAATAATTTTCTGTTTTCTCTTTTAGAGCCACTGTGTATAACACAGCATCGACCTAATCCTAGTTCCTATAGAGCCCCTGTGTACCACGGCGAACGGGACCGCTCAGAGCACAGCATCACTCCATTTCCATTCTACGAGACGACGAGAATTATGTGTGTAGACGTGATGTATGGTCGAAACACAAATAATAAACAAACAGCAGTAAAGCTGTAAGAATAATAATAAAAATTAAAAAAAATTGGTAGGTGCTGAGCACGCACCACCAATCAAAATGGCCGTATCGGCGCAGCAACATACTATAAGCGACGTATCGGAGTATTACTTAAACAATTATTATTTTGTTAAAATTAATAAGCATTATTTCAAATGCAGAAATAACGTTATAACTTGATTGTTTATAACATTTGATTTTATTTTAAAATTAGTTGATAATTGTTACTCATAAATAATTTAAAATGTTTTAATTCTAAATATGATTAAATACGGGTTATCGCTATAACAATTTAGAAGGCAATTATTCTCAAAGCGCAGGAAATAGGGATAGCTTGCGCACACTTGCATTCGGTTTAAAAGGCGTGCGGCGGCTTGAGCAGCATTAATTCTTGTTCGAACTGTCGTGCTGTTCAGACCTAGTTGAATTTGTGGATTACAAACTGTGAATATTTATGTATTGTGAATAATTGTTAATAGTGAATAATTGTTATTAGTAAAACCAGTTAAGAGTAAATAAGTATAGTGGGTTTTATTATTAAAAACAATAATGAGTGAATTTAGAAATCATAATAACGACGTCATAAGATAAAAGTAATAATTCGCCATCAGAAATGGTTTGTGTCACTGACGTTGAGTATATTATGCATTTTTCGATCATGTTTGTCTCACCCACAAAGTTGCCTTCAATAATTCAAAGATGGGAACTTTACTGAGATATATTATTATGTTGTTATATAAAATATCATGGAGGTCAGACAGTCTGCAGCCCCATAATGAAGGGACCCGACTTGGACAAAGCTACTTAGGTTGTGAGTCAAACCAAGACGCAGAGAGCGCCATTGAGAATAGCGACCCGCCAAACAACCATCCCAGAGACGCAATGCTGCAGAACGCAACAAGCATCAAAACGACTATCGTTGGGCTTACACCATCCCAAGGTCCCCCATACAATCCCAGCAGACATCACCACCCGCATACCTCAACTGACCAGAACCACAAGATTCGTCGAATCAGGAGCAGTACAGCCGCAGATCCATCACAAGACGCAAAACCGCAAATAGCAGTAAGCATCAATGCAACTATCATACGGATGGCGCCCCCTCACAACACACCTACATGATCCGGATCAACTTTGGTAACAAAATTGATAATGTTGTTAACTAAAAATCTACGTATCATAGCGCTATTGCACTAAGACATGGAGTTGAGTATGCTTGCTGCACTTAAAAGTACTACCAAACACACTCACCCTAATCCAAAAGATAGCCGACGTATCATAACGCTATGCGCTAAGACGCCACCCACAAATGGTAGAGGTGTGCGATGTCCACGGGCAAGTCGTATTGCTACAACAAACCCGCTTACCACCTGCACTAAGATGATATGTCTAGGACACATCGGTTAGCGAGTCCAAGTTTACCTCGGCCTCGGACGCTGTGAAGCAATCTACACGCCACTATAATAATCCTTTTCAAGTCCCATTTCTTTCAATATAATGCTTTTACATATTTGAGACCTTCCATATTTGCTTTATTTCATAGACCATACTATTATATTTCTTATACATATGGGACTTCAAGTCATAACTCTGCTATCATAATTCTTATTCATCATAGATACCTTCTATATTAATGCTTTTGTATCATAGACCTTACTATCATAAGTCCCTAATATAGGACTAGTCATTGTGCAACAGCACAATTAGCAGTTGGTCACCCGACCACCCCATATATGTCCCACTTCTTTCAATTTAATGCTTTTACATATTTGAGACCTTCCACATATTTGCTTTATTTCTAGACCATACTATTAGGTCCTTACATATGAAATTAGTGTTTTGTCGTACTGACCACTTTGATCTAAAATATCTCCTCTTTGGTTAAGAATTCCAAATTCAAAGGACAATGTCCAGAATCGCCCTGTGCAATAAAATCATCGGACATACACGATAATTAATCGTCTATTTTATTATATTAGTTGCAAATACTTTTACAACACGGACTAGCTGTATGCCAAAATGAACATTAAAAAGTATTCTACTTGACTAATAACATTAATCGCCGCCATCTTCGCCAAACATCATGTTGTGTCGAAAAATTATTAGGGATGCCCAATCGATTGTAATCGATTTTTTGAATTTTTAATGAACTATTGCATATTTTTTAATCTGAATCACATTTTGAATTTATTTCGTATAAAGTTGCAAATAGAAGCTACAATAAAAATGTTCAATTACCATTTCTTTATATTCTTTTATGTTATTCCCTAAAAGTATAATTTATAAAATCTACTATATCTAATGAATGAGGTCATACTCGATTTTAAATAGGTGGTTAGAATAATGCTGAAAAAATATTCATAAAGATAATTATGCAGGATTTTTAATGATCGTTTAGAAAGGTGTGTACTTTACTTCTTACTAAACGATAACTTACGAGTTTACGACAATTAATATAAAAAACACTTATCGTTACTGCATTAATTATAAATATGTTGTTTAAAAAGATCAATATTGCAGACTAGATACAGATGTTATTATTAATATTGTTACAAGTATGGAAGAAGTAGAGACGTACGTGTTATTATAAGTAAAGTAGGACATTGTCATACTTGTTATGGTATTAATATTATCGTATGACAAAAGGTGATGTATGTAATACTGTTTGTAACGTATGGCTATAGTAAATCTTAGGAAATATCCATAAATCGTATCGTATTTGGCACTCCCATTTTTGATGTAACTAAATGGTCACTTGTCACTTGTCAGTCTCTCACCTTTGCTTTCACTTAGGCAAGTCGATTTACTTTAAAAAAAACGATCTCCAAATCGATTCAAATCGAACATACTAGAATCGATTCTCGATTAAATCGAGCATTAACAGATCGATTCTCGATCAATCACGACATTTTCAAACATGCCTAATATAGACACAGAACATTATTAATGATAATTTACCGTAAATACAAGTAATTGGATAGAAACATCATTAAATTAATAAACATAACACCACGCCTGTATTTCCCAGAAGTAGTAGGCAGAGGTGTGTAGTAGTGCCAATTAGCACCAGTTATGTTATACGTCCCATGTAATAGGGGGTGCGCGTATTGCCAAACACCGGACACAAATCCAGACTCCATACTACTACTGGGAACTTCAAGTTATAAAAACCCAATAATACTTTTCCCAACCCTGGGATCGAACGCAGAACAGAACAGAAAAAAGGTCACAAAGAACAGATGTTCCAACTATGCAAAATTATTTCATGAATCATTTGAAATATAGCTAGTTCTTCAATAAGTTCGATTCGAGAGGTTTTTGGATCGATTCATTGAATCGTTGGAGTGTTTTAAGTCAATTTCAGGACATCGGACAAGGATTTTCAGATCTATATCGATCTAGAAAATCGATTAAACGATTTCAGATCGACATGCCTACTTTGTACTTTCATCACTCATTCTGTCAAAATTACATTGGCGTCGCTGGGCGTCGCTTGCTCTTTAATTGTATCGGTGTTTTGGTGACTTTCGGGACTATATATTGAACATTACGACTTGGCTATTTTAACGGACCCTGATTGCTTTCAAAACGAGTTACCTTGCTGTGATTTTCGGAACTGTACCACTCAAACAATAACTAGCATTCATAAACGGACTTACGCATACGCAATGGAAAGTGTATTTTGTGTAAATTGCGATATCTTACCGTACCGTATATGCTAATGATAACATCTAAATGCTATCTGCCAATAAATACATACATTTTTATTTTTACATTAATACACAAACATTTTCTCTTATTTTAAAACCAATGCTAACAAAGTAGGTACGTTAACTAGATTATATGCATTTATACGTTGCACTTACATAAAATTAGGCCTTAGAACAAAAACTGCATACCTAATTATCTAGATAGGTACTAAAAATAGCTAAATGTTTTAGGACATTGTTTTTCAGGTTCGATTATAACCTCAAAATCTGATACTATTTATGAAATATATCTATTCTGCAGCTAGTCCGCTATAAAAATAAGATCATATAGGAATTTACTAATGATCGACAATAAAACACATAATTTTCCGACGCTCTTGGTTCCAGGGCGAACAATGTATGGGCGCAGAGCAATGTCCTTTGTAAATTCATTTAGCTGGTACATTTGAGTTTTGAAAACAGTCGTTCATTTGTTTTTTCTCTCATTATTTTGTTTTTTATGGTCGCTTATTACCGCACAATGGAAAACATGAAATATCGGTATATTTAAGAGTACGAGTTCCACCGTGGCACCAGTGCTGCAGAAACAGCTCGAAGGATTAATGATGTGTACGGCGCTGGTGTCGCAAAAGAAAGCACGGTACGTTTTTGGTTTCAACGTTTTCGTTCTGGAAATTTCGCCCTTTAGAACCAACCCCGTGGACGGCCGGAGACCAAAGTGGAAAATGAAGAATTAAAGGTTATTGTGGAAGCGGATCCATTACTAAGCACTTCAGAGATAGCTGCAGGCTTCGGGGTAAGTGATAAAACTGTATTAATCCACTTGAAGCAAATCGGGAAAGTAAAAAAACTTGAACGATGCGTACCTCATGAATTGAGTGAATCGAACTTGCAAACACGCGTCGACTGCTGTGTTACTTTGCTCAACCGACACAATAATGAAGGGATTTTAAATCGAATCATTACTTGTGAAGAAAAGTGGATACTGTACGATAATCGGAAGCGCTCGTCGCAATGGCTGAATCCTAGAGACCCAGCCAAATCCTGCCCTGAACGAAAATTGACTCAGAAAAAGTTACTTGTGAGTGTTTGGTGGACTAGCGCCGGTGTCGTTCACTACAGCTTTCTAAAATCTAGCCAAAGGATTACGGCAGATATCTATTGTCAGCAACTGCAAACCATGAAGGAAGAACTAGCTGCTAAACAACCGAGATTGGTCAATCGCTCTAGGCCACGGCTGCTTCACGACAACGCAAGACCACACACTGCACAACAAACAACCACTAAGTTAGATGAGCTACAATTGGAATGTCTGCGACATTCACCGTACTCCCCGGACCTTGCTCCAACAGATTACCATTTTTTCCGGAATTTGGACAACTTCTTACAAGGAAAAAAATTCAACTCCGATGCGGCAGTCCAAACCGCCTTCAAAGAGTTTATTGATTCTCGTCCCCATGGTTTTTTTAGTAAAGGGATCAATGATCTACCTATGAGATGGCAAAAGAGCGTAGATAACAGCGGTGCATACTTTGATTAATTAAATATATTTTACAAAAAAAAATGACTTTATATTCCTCCCGTACAAAACGCTAATTTCATATGTAAGAACCTAATATTACATGTCTTATACATATGGGACTTCAAGTCATAACTCTTCATCATCATAGATGCCTTCTATATTAATGCTTTTGTATCATAGACCTTACTATCATAAGTCCCTAATAAAGGGCTAGTCATTGTGCAACAGTACTAGTAGCAGTCGGTCAGCCGACCACCCCATATATATGTACACCCATGGGTATGTGTCCGGCAACGCCCTTCATATAAGCAATCATTACAAGAACACCCTCATTAACTATAATATACTACTATAATAACTTAATTTTTGACCCATTTTTATCAATTATATTACAAATGTTATTTATCTTTAATTGCATTATAAACGACTTGTACTTGTATTATTTAATACATTTTAAATATTTTAAGCAGGATTTTAATAAATTTAGAGATTTGTAAAGACATTTTTATGCGTTTACTATACTATAATATTCAATATTCGAAATCAATATATTTGAACTTTATGCTTATTAATGCATTTTTTAGTTTAAAATATAATTTCTATGACATTTTTAAATGTTGAATTTGTTTGAATTTGATGTTTGAATTTAAATATTGAATTTAATTATTATTTATTAATAATAATTATGAGGCGTCACAATGTGTACGTGCAGCAATTAAATTTTACGAGCTGATATAGAAATAAAGAAGGAAGATGTTTGCGTGAATTCGTGTCAAGAAGTATTTAGTATAATAACTGTTTTGTGATTAAAATGTGCGATAGTTTTTTTTTAAATCACTAAGCATATTATATTACCTTGATAGAAAATGAAGGTGTTCTTTTGATAGGTTTGTTTTTAAATTCAAGCTTTACGCATTATATTTTTAAATGCAGTTTTTAAAAATGTAATGCGTGAAGTTATCATAAATGTTATGTAATAGGTTGAAAATTTGAGTAGGGATAATATGAATTACGTGAATTCATGTCTTCGAGGGATGTCTAATATATTCCAATATATAGGTATATAACGACACTAGGGTAAGGATAAGTATGTTTTCATAAATCTCCCACAACAGAATATTGATATTTAATCTATAAATATAAATAAAATTTATGTATCTGTCCGTAATATCGAAAGTTATAATATATTAATAACCATATCAAAATTTTTTGTCTGTCGGAAACTTCAAAAATAGAAAAGAGAGTAATGCAAGGAACGACCTAGGGCATATTTTATCCGAAAAACTAAAGTTTTTTTTTTTGAAAAACGTGTAATTGATTAAATTAATGGTATTTGATAATAAATAACGCCTCTTTAATAGATTCTACTCAGTCGAAGCCGGGGTGGGTAGCTAGTAATAAATATAATTTAAGAGGATTCATAATTAGTATTTAAATGTTCTTCTTTCATCGTGAATATACCTAGATGTAGTTTATTTAAAACTAGACTTATCTCTATAAATAAAAATCAATTGTTGTCCGTTAATCTCGCTAAAACTCTAAAACGGCTTGAATGATTTTGATGATTTTTTGTTTGTATTTGAGTGGGTCCCTGGACCGCTTAGATTAACAATTGGACCCGGTAGGTGACGCTGTTGACGAGATCCTTTTATTATTTAATAAAACGTTAAAATTTAAAGTTATGTCTCTTAGTCCTCTCAATTAATCGTTTAAGAGCTAGTGAGACTTACGGTATTTCAATAAGCTTCAGGTTTTTTTTCAGTTAATCCCCTATACCTGAGGTTACCGGTGAGTGACTACTGAATTATATTGACTAAAAGTAGAATTTTTTATATTTATTTTTATATATTCTAAATTCTTGTATAGAAGGTGTTCACTAAAGGTATTGGAAATTTGTTGCGTATTTGTAGCTGAATTGCGAGCGAATAATTTATATACGCTGTAATTACCTTTCTTACCCCCAAGACATATATTCATTAGTTCTACGAAAACTGCTTTGTCGTAGTACATACTGAAGAGGCAAGAAAAGCAATAATGAAGTAATTTATAACGAGTGTTACCAAATACACATAAATATAAAATAATATATAAATTATACCTTAAATAATATATTGATTTTTTGATAGCTCTAAATTGTTTACACCACCACAGATATACAAGGAACGTTCAAAATTGCGTTCTGTATTCTTCTTATTCTTATTATGTTTACAGATTTTTTATGTAGTTTCCGTACACGCAATTCTGAACATTGAAAAATATATATAACAAGCGTAATGCCATCTGCATAAGTGACACCTGTGTATTATATTCACATACACTTGCAAATTGGTGTATTTAGTTATATAACAAAAATCTTGATATTTATGAATGACATGAAGTACCTAAATGAGTTTAATCGAAATTGGAAAATTAGCTTTAGAGGGAATCTGAACCGACTGCGATGCAAGAAAAAATTGCAACGGAGTCAGGGATAAGAGACCTACGCCTGCTTTGCTTCTTTCAGCAGGCTCCGCTCCGTTCATTATAGATTGATTGATTAAAAACAGCTACAGACAAAATGTACTTGTGCACTGTTCATACTACGAGGATTATCTGTGCTAAGTTTCTTTGTAATAAAACAATTCGTTTTAAAGGAAATATCAATAAAAAAGATAGAAATAAAAAATTGCATCGAAGTTGGAGATTAGAATAATGAGATCCAATAATAAGATCAAATATTAGACGCAGAAAAATCTTTAAAATATCTCTTATTGAATTATTTTCATTAAAATGATAAACACTGTAGCATTTAAACTTTATAAAATGTTGGTGATAATTCGAAATATCCTACCGTACGCATATCCCAGTAATGTCGAATAAATTTAAGTGTAACTCACATATTCAGTGTGGTTTATAGGGAGGCTTTTTTCTCTAACGCTAGTGTTCCTTGCGTTGAATACGACTCCTGGTCAATTCTTTCTGCAAGATTATTTTGGGGGCTTGAAGAATGCTTAAATCTTTCAAACTGAGTCTTATTTTCAAGGTGTATACTTACATAAGCTTCTACCTATCTAAGCCCGGTCAATTGAGTATTGCTGTCATGTCTGAGCTAGTTCAGCCAAATACCTAAAATCTGGTGATAACATAAACTTACCTGGCTGTCAGTTTTTTAAAGCTTGAATTTCGGAGAGCCATACAGCATGCAAGCTTGTACATATGTAAGCCGGAGTTGTATTCGTTAATTTCAATTCCTGCCGTTCACCATCGTTGGACGAGGCGCGCGCAGTAATTCTGCACCTTTCTTGCTCACGTCCGGTGGAAACTAAATGTTCCCGATCTTGTCTTTAATACGTACAAAAATGAGAGTTGAATCAGCTCATCTAAATGCCCTTTCGGTATATAGGGTGCGTGTATGTTAGGACTCTGTGGTGACTCGCACCTCTCTCAGTAATCAGTGATGTCACACCACGCCCCGACCGGTTCACGTTCGCGAGTTCCGTTCACAACTACAACTCACTTATCATGTTTGCACCTCTATTTTAGTGCATAAATACCTGAAGTATTATAGTCAATATCAAACTATAAAGATAATAGCGAGTCTAAAGTTATTTTTTTGTTTTAAATTTCTACAAAATACACATAATAAATTAAATAAATTACTCCTACACCATTATATTTCGCCGGATAACAAGGTAAAATAAAAAATAAAAATTGTCAAGTACAGTTTAGAACTTACATAGTGTAGGAGATGTTCATTCTAAAAACTCTAATTTCTTTCCCTTTGAACAAATAATGTATTAGCTTTGTGATTACCTCCCTTGTCCCAAAAAGGTAATTTCTTTCAAGAATGTTGCTTTATAAATATTTTAACAGCAAGGAAAGCAATTAAAAACCACCTTTCTACTATAAAATATTTGATTTAACTTATTAGACTGACTGAGAATCGGGATAGTATGTATATCATTAGTCTTCGACAGATCTTATATAAGATTCTAAATATTACGTATGTTATTAGTCTAAAGATTTTTAATTATATCAACGGCGCCATCTGTTTGCTATGCCATAGTCGGATCATAGGATAAGGCAGATCATGGTATGACCAGGCATGTCATGATACTGGGCCAGTGTGCCTTTTATTTAGACGTGTTGTCTAAACCGTATGACGTACATGCACTGTGCCTGGATTTGATCGTATTCTGTATGGCGTTTACATGCATTGAAATGCGCAACTTCGGTCGATGTTTGTGCTTTTCACTACCAAGAGGCCAAGCCCTCTTTTACTGGTACGCCAGTTATTTTACTGTGGACTACGGTCCAGTTCCCAACTAAATGTCCTTCGTCGGGGGGAGCGCGTTGGTTGATTGGCGCATTTTTTTAAATGTGTGAGAGCGAAGCCTCTGTCATTGCTCATGGGGGGATGTTTGCTATAGTTGCCACGCGTTGCGAGCGGGTTGACAACCGCAGTTTTTTATTGTACTATTGCTGTTATCAGAAAAATTTCCTGCCTGTTTCCCTCTGTCGCCTCTTACGACACCCTAGGGAAGATATGGGGTAGTGGATATTTTTAACCGCCACTACACGATGGTACTAACAGTATTTGTGGCATTCCTTGGGGGAGGCCTATATTCAGCAGTGGACTTGTGAAGGGCTGTAATGATGATGATGATGATGAAGCCCTTGTATCGGGTATTTTTATATAAATATTGTGAGCCTTTTGCAAGTGGGAAGGGATTAATTATATGGAATTGATTGAAGTGAACCTGATACAAGTGAAGTAGGGACAATTTCATAGTCTTAACCTTTATTGAGCCTTTTCTTCGTGAACAGGGTTTTTCAGCTTAAAAGTATTTATAAGGCACTACTAACGGCTTAAAATTGCTCTAGTGAATATTCATTCTTCCAAGAGACACCTAAAAAAACTAATTTACTAAACAAACACAACGTAATTAAGGGTCCTAACTAAGACGATCACGCCATTATTGTATTAAACGGCCTATAACTAATAATAATAATAATAAATTTATTAATAAGAATAAAACTATTTTTACGGATTTTATCGCGTTTAATTTTACTAATTTTGATTCCCGACGTTTCGGGTGCTTTACAGCACCCATGGTCACGGGGGGGGGACAAAGATGTTTGTATAAAATAATAAAGTATCACGTATTTCACCAATTTTGGTATATGAAAACGTATGGTTATAAAATACAATATCTAAGTAAAATTATAAGCTTCCAACAAGTTTCTTTTTAAAAACAAAGTTCGTGAACATTTTAGGAAAGCATTGCATGTGTGAATTAACGCTTACGTTATTCACACTTGCAATGTTTTCCTTTTTGGTAACGTGGCAACCGTTGTTGTTATATATAGGATTTTTGAAATTAACGTCATAGGAAAAGCGTACCATATATTTGCGACGAATTGCTAACGATCTGTTCATTATATTTTCTTGTACTTTATGTTGTAACGCACGCATATTTGCGCCATCCATCATGAGTGCATCTGGGATTATCCTCTTTCGCCTACATCAGGAGTGGGATAAAGTTCCTCTTTCACCTACATATAATCTGCCGATCGTTCTCGAATGGAAGTATGCTGTCGCCGTGGGACGCCGCGGGCAGATTATTTAACGCTGCTGCGGACCGATATTTAGTAAATTTGTCTTAAATATTGCTTTGAAAAAAATATGTTGTAGTAACAAGTGCTTAACTTTTTAATTGGTTGAGAGAAATGCCTGAAAGCCAAGCTTAATTTATTTGACTAACCTGAGTCTATTTGGGTGTTTAATGACCCTGTTAAATTGTAGAGTTGCTTACTTCATTTTATTTTTTGTTAAAACTATGTCAACAGCCATACCGTAGCCGTAGCTGAAAGAGTGGGTGCGATGCGCGTGTGGTTTTGGTAGAGGTCTAGTTTAGTCGTCGTTGAAATGTAACGGGGATGACTGAACATAGAAATGAGTGCTCGTAAAAATAAAATAAAGTGTAGGTTTTGTTGAGTAACGAACGATTAAAAAGGTTATGGCTCTTGGACATTTTATTTTGTGATGTAAAGTTTCCTTTGAATTGATCTAGTTGAAGTAAAATTAAGTATTGAAGAAGTTGCCGGAGGTATTTTCAAGCGTTCATACTCTTAGTCACTTGTTATTACTATTTAGTCGCATTGCACGAATTGGTGCGTAGTTGTAACTACGATTTACTTGTGAGTCATTCAGGAGCGATGAACATCTGATGGTGTGGTGGAAGGCCTTTGTCTCGTAGAGGCTACTGTTGGTCGACTTGGAACGACCTGATAGTCGTTGTCTCTACAGTAGATCGTATCACAAGAAGTGATGAAGATTTAGTAACAGTTTGTTGCTAGTCATTGCGTCATTGTGATCACTGTGTGTAATCAAATAGATAACTTAAATGATTTCTCTGTGTCTTGACACACTATACATTATGACTTTTTCGGGAAAACTTGGCGGGAAGAGTGACTAAAAGTGTTATTACTCCATAATTATTATTATACAAAGTATGTTTTGTTAAGTACCCTTAACCGACGAGCATGTATGCGTAGGTACGTAAAGGAGGCGTTTTATCACGAGTATTGGTAATGCCGCATATGTCAATGGAGAGTAAAAAATCCTACGCAACTTTTGCATTTTAATCCAGACCATCCAACCTCGGATATAGAGGGATGGTATAATGTATTAAAAATTATTGCACAAAATAAACGCTTAGATAGAAAATGATTTGATTTGTTAATAGCATTTACAATCACTTTAAAAGATCATGCAGCTAATTGTCTTACTGAGCTTAAGTTTACTAAAATGGCATATCCCTTAGGAAAGAAACCCGAGTTAAAGAAACTGTGTCTGAAACTGGTCTTCACTTATGATCCCTCATCGAGTAAATTCCTAAAACAATCGTGCCTGATGAAGTTATTACTGGATTTTTTATCTCAGTTTTATGTTCATTGCGAAATATAATTTACATGGGGTACATTTTAAAGTTCGAAATGTTTAGCGATGTACCGGGGCAATGTTTAACTTTAGAATGCTATGAATTAAGAGAATGAATGGCCTTTTTATGTTTTAATGTGTTGATGAGTGTAGCAGTTTTGCTATGAATATTGTGTGGTCTACAGAATTAGTGTTACCTGTAAAAAACAAAATATATACTAGAACAATGAACCTAGAACTAAAAACCTTAAAAAAATATTAAAATAACTAAAATATATTAGTTATAACTAAAAGGAGGCCCTTTAGGCAAGGTTCCGAAGATACTGGCAGCGTTCCCCCTTTGAATAGCTAGACTAATTTTTGTCCGAGGTAGCTGCCAGCTCTTCGGTCTCCTGTGAGGTCGACTAACCTTTTTCCTATTTCCTTAAAAAGCCTTATAGCGCTAGGACCCCACGGACCAAGGGTCTCGACACCGAATGGGACAAAAACATATTCGGAGCCTAGACCCCTGTATTTGCATACTTTAGCTTTTTCAGCCGCTTCACAAGCCGCACCAGCTCTGTTGTTGGTTCCATGTAGATGGGAAGGGCCAGCGTGTCTGAACAGGTTGTATCCCATACCAGCACTCGGCCCATCTTCCATGGAATCAAACTCATACCGTCTGGTCTCTTGCCATCGTCTCTTGCGATACCAGACGGCTCAAGTAGACTTGGCATGTTGACGGTGGCAAGGAACCGGCGTATTATGATATCGTTAAGTACTGCATGTCTCGAGAAACTGCCTGCACTTTTTGGCATGATAGTCCGTGATGTCCTAGCTTGTCGACGTCACTGCCACACTGACATTTATGAGGAGCGCAGACCGGAATCCCAAGCCGTAGACAGGTTACGATTCGGAGCGTGTCAGGCTCAAGAAATGTTCCTGTATTTGACGAAGAGTACGCGTGAAGCCAGTAGCCGGCCTCATGCGTACCCATGGCCAATAGCCTAGCACGCGCCGAACCTGTACTAAAGCTCAAAAGATTGTCATAAGACAATTTGCAGTTTATGTCGTCCCAGCTCCCCTGTGAATTTGGAGAAACTGGAAAATTTTGACCAGGGCATGCAATTAAGAAAGCGTTTCTAGCTTCTTCCAGGCCAGCAATCTCAAAGTTTGAAGGGGATGCCCTTAAAATTTTACTTATGAGATTTGCTGAACTATGGACAGAAGATAGGAAGGCTGGTAAAGAGACACTGGAAATTTTGCGAATCCCTAAACCACCATAACGGATGGGTAGGGATGCTTGGGTCCAAGATTGCTCGTTAAGGTGCATATTAAGAATCGATTCTAAATTAATTTTGATTAAGTTGTCTACTTGTGTCAAGAGGTCTGGGTGATTCCAAAAGGAGCAGCAACGGAGCACATACGTAAATTTTGGTACGAAAAGACAGAATTTTAAGATGCAAAGTGCATAATGTGGACTAATTTCAAGGAGACGGTCAGCGGAATTTTGAAATTTAGTAATTGAATTATTAATATATTCAGAAATAGATTCATTAAAAATTGAAGAACCTAAAAGGTAAAGGGAATTACTGTTGACTATTTTAATATTTGGAGCCAAAATATTAAATTTTTGTTTTACGTCATTTAAATTTAAGTTGCAGTTATTTATAAAAGTTCGCATTTGCTAAAATTAAGCTCCAAACCAACGGCTTCAAATTTATTTCTGATTAAAAAAAGGTCCGAAAACACAGTATCCATATCACCTCCTAGGATTCCGTCGTCCAAATACCAAACGTTGAATTTAGAATTAAAATTTTTGATTATCGGATTTATAGCCAAACTAAAAATTGCTGGCCCAAGGGGATCACCTTGTTGACAACCTACTTCCGAGGATAGTTCATTAGAACGATATAACAATTTTGTTGGGTCAGCGTAACTGAGAAAAAGATAATTGTATATTTCCGGTATATGTTGTTTTATTTCCGTCAGCAGGGTATCCCTATTTACCGAATTGAAAGAATATTTGACATCAATTTTGAGCAACACGTCAGGATGTCCGTAAGTTAGGAAAGAGCGTAGGGCATGGACGGCTGCCTCACACCCTCCTTTTACACCGAAGCCTAACTGTACGGGTTCAAATTCCGAATTTAATTTTGGTAAAATATGTCGAACAGAAATTATGGAGGCCAGGCGTCGTAGTGTTGATCCAACAGCAATTGGTCTCACCCCTCCGTCCTTTTTGGTGAGGAAAATGAGGTTCGCGTCGAAAAGAATGGGAACAATTTCTGGATTGACATTACCGGAATACATAAAGTTGATTAATTTAGTGATCGAATTTACAAGTTGCTCACCTGCATCACCCACAGAATGCGATGTTAAATCTTTCAAATGTTGGGGTGAGATTCCATCCAAACCTGCAGCCGAACCTGGTTTAAAAGATAAAATGGCATCCGTAACATCTTTGTTTTGAATTTGAAGGCATGCTTGCCCTTCTGTTGGTCGGTCGAGAAAATATGGGTTTACTGGAGCTGGATGATGTTTTGTTCGTAAGGCCTGAAGGGTATCAGGGGTATCTGGTGATAGCACGTCGTTGGAGAACAAAAGGCGAGCGGCACCTTTGAGATCTCCGTCACAGATTTTGTTTTCGATGAGTTTGTTGCGATTACGAGGGGCATCATGTTTGATTAGAGGTGCGGGAGAAGGTTAGGAGCTGACAGCACAGTTATTTTTAATCTTTTGTGTCAAGGATAAATTAGGTTTATTAGTTTTTATTATATGTAGTGTGCTGTATGAAAATAAAAATAGGTTTTGCCAGTCTTGAGTACAATTGCTTATGTAACATTTCTGGTTTAATTGTGACAAATGTGTAGCAACGGTTATTCGAGCTCCTCGAGGGATTCTTTTAACTATCGGTATACTTTTTTCAAATGGCTAAGATATGTGTGGAAAGGAGTTGGATCGTTGGCTACAAAAGTAGGAAAAATGGGTTGGATGTCTAAAGGTGAACTGTTTTGGCTTATACATTTCCTGTGTGTTTTTGTAGTGTGTATGTTGAGGCCTTTAAAAGATTTGAATGACTTGTTGCACTGTGTACATGTATGGGTCGCGTTCGACGTGCCATCACAAGATTGGGTCACGAACTGCATTCACAACAGTTAAATACAATCACAAAAAAGAATAACTTAAAACAAATTTAAGAACACAATAAAGTAAGTTAAAAATTACACTGAAAATATAAAAAAGTCAAAGTCAAAATATGATGGCTGCTTGTTTTGGTAACAAGACGCATGCGTCGTTACGTAGGTTCGTCACAGGACGGTCCCGCAATTGGACGCTGCAGTGGAAGAGATCCAGTGACGCATGTCGTCGCTAGGACAAACGATGGCGGCCTTAGCAACCGTGTCTTGAAATTATCACACGCGGACTAGAAGTTTTCAAAGACTGAACAGGCACTGTGGTGCAGAGTAAGAACACCAAATTTTTTAAATAGTGATTTGCAAGAAACAAATGGCCCGACGCCACAAATTGCTCGTATACAGCGTTTTTGCGCTATAAAAGCACGGTTCACGTCTGTCGAGTTTCCCCATAATATGAGAACATTTTTTTTATAGAATAAGGGTGACAAACGAACACACAGTCTACCTGATGGTAAGTGGTTGCTGTAGCCCATAGACATCTACATCTATCTTCGTTTGCGAATTAAAATGCAGATGCGTTGACAGCCGTGAGGACTAAGATAGAATGCCTCTTTTCCAGTAAAAAGGGTCTCCGGTTCTCTACACTCACCATACGAAACACAGCAGCATTAAGCTGCTATTTTACGCTGGTATTCTGTGAGAGCGTGATCCTTCCTCGGTCGAGCCGACCCATTCGTGCTACAACTATACTATTATTATAGTTGCAACATGGCTCTACCACGTAAATATCTCTTAATACAGCAGCAACATATGCATGATATGTTATAAGAGAAGTGTTTCTTAACGAGATTGAAGCTAGTCTTCGTAAAGCAAAATTAAATTTAAATATTTTAGAACAAACTTTACCTACGTGATCTTTCCAATTACAATGTTTGTCTAAACTTATAACTAAAAATGTGGTACATTCAGTAGCAGTAATTTTTTCATCATTATGCTTAATGTCAAGTAATTGCGGTTTACTTTTAACATTGTAGAATTGCATAAATTTAGTTTTAGATAGATTTATACTTAGATTATTGTTGTTTATCCATTCAACAACATTTTCAATTGTATTGTTTATTTCATTTTCATATTCTTTATTACAACTAGAATTAAAATTTATTTTTAGTATTAATATAGAAATGTCATCAGCAAATAATATTGTGTTACATTTAATGTAATTTGGTAGATCATTAATGTAAATTAAAAAAAGTTAAGTACACAAAACACTCCCTTGCGACACTCCGTAATCATTTTGTAAGTATGAAGATTGAAATTTTTAAATTTCCTGCCGTTTTTTATCTTTTTGTTGTATTTCAACACATTGTTTTCTATCTGTTAGATAGCTATGTATCCAGGAGTAAGCTGGCCCTCTTATACCATACGCTTCAACTTTTTTAAGAGAATATCACGATTAACACTATCAAATGCTTTACTCACATCAAAATACACTGCCGTAATTGGTATTTTTCTTTTTATATATTCTGTTACAATTTTTATATGGGTAAAAGTAGGAAGTGTCTAAGCCTCAGGAAAGATCCTTGGGAAAGATCAATATATTTTATTTATCTGGTCACATAAATTTTAATATTTTAACAAACGGCAATTTACGGCCTACACTATCACTTTATTAACGTAAGATACCAAAAATCAATAATAACGTCAATGAAATAATCATTTAAAAAAGCAAATATTGACTTTCTACTATGTTGAATAATAATATTTTATTCTATTCGTTGTATATGAGTACAGAAATAAATAGTTGTTTAATATTATTTTACACTAGCACCCTGGCTTCGCCTGGGTAGAATTGATTAATGTGACATTATTTAGATTTAAGATAATCAAAGACTATTTTTTTTGTTTTTTCAAAAAAAAATCTTTAAGTTTTTCGGATAAAATATACCCTAGATCCCTCCTGGCATTGTTCTCTATCTGTTAGTAAAGTTTTATCACAACCCGAAGATACACCCGAACAGACAGATAGGCAAACATTTTTAAAAGTGGTTATTAATGTCTTAGTAGCAAAGAAAACCTTGAACTTAATAGAAGCCAGTTATTTTAACATTACAGACAGACACTTTAATTTTATTTATATGATGTATATATTATATTATTTTATACATATGTACTAAGTAAGAGATTTTTCTAATGTAGCGGAATAACTAAGCAATTTCATGGGAAAAGGGTTATGATTAAAGTCTTGGGGCTATCAAATAAAAAGAATTTTTCATTGAAAACAGCGTAGGAAAAGCAAACTTATTTTAACTATCCTATAGTTTCTGGTAGCACTAGGAAATACAGTCCATTCAATTTATTTGAAACTAGCGACCCGCCCCGGATAAGATTTTAAAAATATTCATCGATGATTATTTTTTTTATCAATTTTTCCATTTTACTAAAAGAAATTCTCCAAGATTTTCGGATAAAATATTTAAATTCCTGACATTGCTCTCTATCTGTTCGTGAAATTTCATCACAATCGGTTCACTCCTAACGAAGATTAGTCCAAACAGATAAAAATTTTACTAATGGTTATGGGCCACAGCAACCACTTACCATCAGGTGGACTGTGCGCTCGCTTGTCACCCTTTTCCTATTAAAAAAAAGAAAAGCTATTATTATATGGTGCTTAGAAACTACGCTCAAACGTAGTTTAATATTTTATGTTCGCTTACGCAATAGTAGTAAAATTCTATCCCAGCAATGTCGCTACACAATCGCACTTATCTTTCTTTTTCACTCAATGACAATGTAGTCTCAACCTTTAAGATAATTACGTCCAGCAATGGTCTGTAGCTGACGGATCATATATATATATATATATATATATATATATATATATATAATGAATGAAACATGAAACTTCAAGAAAATTTAAACGTAATGTTAATAAAATTAAATTGTTTTATCTCTTAAATAACTGATTCAATTCTAACCTTTCAGGAAATTGGATAGCCTATAGAAAACCCTTATCTTGTAACGTTTCTACCACTGTGCTGCACGAGTAAGATATGCATATTATTGTGGGGCTTAAACATTTGCAATAGCGATGAAACTTTGGCGCCTAGTTTGAAACGAGTTATGTAATTTTATTGTACATTGTGTTCATCATCAAAATTGTGTATTATGTAAAACATTTCAAAATCATTGAAGTAAAATCCAAACAAATGTAACAAAATACGGCATACAATTTTCATTAAAATATTATGTCATTTTAAGAAATATAAATTGATATATTAAATTCCTTCTTAACTCTTAAACTAAAATCATTAAAAAAAATCGGTTGCCAGTCCGCATCTTAAGCAGGGCAACTATGACAAATATCCGCTACGAGACCATCCTAGGGGGGAGGCCTTTGTTCAGCAGTGAATTTTTAATAGGGTGTAACGGATTTATCAGATGATAGGGCTCCTTCTCCCGTCTAGTCCATCTGTCTTGGTTCAGCAGAGCATCCACTGCTGTGAGCCGGTTCAAGGGCAGGAAAGCCAGGATACATTTCACTTATTAACACGAAATAGTGCGAGTCAGATCTTTTAGATAATTTTGAGATAGATCCAGCATCCAGCAGCAACGTTGAAAATGCGACACGTGTATCGCCCGACAACGTAGTATTATCAAATCAGCAGACTCTGTGATGTCCATCTGCTAAGACGTTGCTGGGAGTTGTTGGTTGGTATATCACCCTTAGGTGGGTGGTATTCTGTTTGTTTGGATGGATGGATGGATGGTGGTCTTAGCAGTGGCAGTGCACGCACGTTTGAATGCGAGGCTTGTTTTATACAATCTGGGATGATAAACGACCGCACGGTCTACTTGCATGTAAGTGTATGTTGCCACCTAGACACACCTATCCTAAATAACAATCAAAATGCAGATGCATTGTCATCCTTTAGTACTAAGATGTAATGCCTCGTTATAAGTAATAGATATTCGATTGTTATCGATATTTAACGAAACACAACAATATTATAATAGACAAAAGGTCACGGATTTTGTTCCATTATTTTTATATACATATACTTTTAACTCTTTTTATTGAATGAATGAATGAAACAATGAATTTTTTGGTGTTTTGCCGCGTTATCTTCAACAACAGTCGGTCAGTTAGAGGAATTTAAGTCTAATTATAAAACTGTGTTAGACTGAAATGAAAAGAAAGAAATTAAATATTATCTTCTATTTAAACAAAGGATTTGTTTTTTCCAGTGGTAATAACATAAAACTATTATAGAATTAAATAAAAACAAAACACAAATTGATTTGTTTTTATTTAATGAGGTTTTTATCTGATGAGGTTTTAGTTTGCTGTACTCAAGCTGCGAAAATGGTTGGCTCTTCCATAATGTTGTTATAGCTCTTCAAAATATTGTGTTAGATCCCAATGGTATTGGTATTGTCGGATATTCGTAACGTAGTGTGATGAATTGCAATTTACAATGCACATCTAGTACAAATATGTATTTGAGTCATGTTTCATAAGTAGTCTATGAATGCTGTTTTCTATATGTTTATATTATTGGTATATTTTTTTATGTTTTGGCTTAGGTGATATATATATATATATGAGAATGTTATATATATATTTATATAACATTATCATTTATTAAAAAAAACGTTACTTTTTTAATAAGTATTTCTTATATATCGTGACGGTGTTTTATATTGATGCGAGTAGGTGTTTGTCATAGATGAATTGCACATTGATAGACATTTAAACCTCGAACAGACCCCAGACGGTCGGCGGGTCTTCACCCCTTTGTTGTCGATATTCCACGCATTAGAACCAAACGGTTTGCTTCGTCTTTTTTATTGCGTAAAGCAAAGGAATGGAATAATTTGCCAGCATCTGACTTTCCGTCCGAATACAATCTGTGCTTCTTCAATTTAAGAGGTGGGATTGTGCAAAAAAATAATTACTTGTAGGTCATGCAAATTGTTGTTCTGTGCGGGAGTTTAATTCGCAACCCAAAATACCTTAGCCAGATGCTTAGCAAGTCTCTTTTTTAAATTAAAATTAAATCATTCATAGCGCGTCTGGTCCTAACAACATAGTTGTGTACATTTTTACAAACAATCATGTCCAGTATTGACCTGAAAATTTTCTAACGCGTCCAGTGATGTAAAATATCTTATAAAATTGCATTTTTTTTTTGCTCATTACGTATCGCATAATTTTATTTTCAAATAAAGCCAGGAAAAAGTAATTTTACTTTGTTTATCATTCTCAATAGACTTTTGGAGACGGAACATGTTTTACAATGGCACAAAGGCCCAGAAGCTATGCCAAAAAAAAATTATGACATGATCTCTCGGTAGAGAGTAATTGTGTTCTGTAGACATGATGAAAAAAATGAATGAATGACAGGCTGTCACATAGATTACTGTAGGCTGTCATTTGTTTGACGTTTTGCAGTCGTGCGTTTGCTCTTGCTACGTATTGTACTGTGCGCTTTTGGATTTTCTGATACCCTTACAACTTTTGCACTTTTGCATTACGAATACTTCAGCCTGTGTTATGCGGATACCAATTTAGTGCTTTTTGATTGATTTTTGGATCTAAGACGATATCGCTCTTGTTGGAAAGCGTTATGGAGACTTCTACGAGATTGCTTTGGATAAACTGTAACATATGTGTTCGGCGTTATCGGCTTGACCAAGCGTAGTGATTAATGCTCATGCCTTCTCTGTATGAGAAGAGGCATTTGCCCTGCAGTGGGGCAGTATTTTTTTTAAATGTATTATGCTGGTATTAGGTATTATTTACTCGTCCTTGTCTGTTCATCAGAATTTTAGAGTTTGATCGCTGAAAGAGTCGTCTGTCTAGCCGACTCCTGGAGTTTGGTCCGTTACGATGACAGATTTTGACCGATAATTCAATTAACTATACATATATTGCTCTAACTTGCACAAAGTGTAGTGTAGAAATCGAGGATGGCCTATCATCACGCGTGTAGTCTTTAGAACTCTGCATCGGCGGGCCATTAGGAGAATATAACTGCTGTTTGCGACCGCGCGCCGATTTTTTTTTTATAGGATAGGGTGACAAACGAGCACACAGTCCACCTGATGGTAAGTGGTTGCTGTGACCCATAGACATCTACATCTATCTTCAATAAAGAATCAAAATGCAGATGCGTTGTCACCCGTGAGGACTAAGATGGAATGCCTCTTTTCCAGTAAAAAGGGTCTCCGGTTCTCTACACTCACCATACGAAACACAGCAGCGTTAAGCTGCTATTTTACGCTGGTATTCTATGAGAGCGTGGTCCTTCCCCGGTCGAGCCGACCCATTCGTACTACAACTATACTACTAATATAGCTGCAGCATGGCTCTACCACGTAAAAAATTGTTTGAGGTGTTTTTTTTAATGTGTTTTACCTCATAACTTTTTTCTGGGTGAACCGATTTCGATGATTCTTTTTTATTTGAATGCTGGTGCTTCACATGTGGTCCCATATAAATTTGTTTAAGGTTCAACTAATAGTTTTTGAGTTATTCTTAATAATTTATATTGAAGTCGGTTGTACAAAATTTTTAATTTTAATTATTATTTACCAAATGGCTATTACACATTTATGGTTCTTCCTGTAACTTTTGTTTTTAAAGAACAAACATAGTAAGGAAGTTTTTGCAAGTTCGTTAATGATAATGTCCCTTGCTCTTAATAGCAGTAATGTCTTGACCATAACTAAGACAATAACTTTTGATATTTAATATTTTATTTTGCTATTGCAATAATTTTATCTGTAAAAAATAATTTAATAAAATTACTTTTTATAGATTTTACCGCGCTTTAACAATTTATTTTTAAGCTCTTGATGTTTACGTGATTTGCAACAATCAGAATTATCCTAGAAGTTGAATTTATACATCGTCATCATCATCATTACATCCTTTCACAAGTCTGCTGCTGAATATAAGTCTCCCTCAAGGAATGCCACAAGACATGGTTCTGAGCTACCTGCATCCATATAATCCCTGCATCTCTTACCAGGTCCAGTGATCCGCGCTACACTTCGCTAACCGAAACGAGGCTTCAACTCGGGAACCTTTCTTTTCCATCGGTTGTTGGTTCTTTGAGCTATATGTTCGGCCCATTGCCACTTCGAATATCTGATCAGTTGGGTTATTTCAGTTACACTGTACTACTGTGGATATCCTCATTTAGAATTTTATTTCGCAAAAATAATCCGAGTATAAACCCTTCCATAGTTCGCTAGGCGATTTGCAGTTTCTTTATGCGGCCAGTGGTGATGGACCACGTCTCACATCCGTTATTCATCTTGTTTTTAAGTTTTAAGAAATACGTTGACGAGGAACCGGCTTGTTAGGGTGGCTCGAAGACGTCAAGTATGCGTGCGAGATTATGCAATGATTCTCGAAAACGTAGACGCGGCCCAGAATGAAAACTGGTCTGTAGTATTCACAAGGGCGTTGTCACCTTTATTTAAGAACAAAACCGTCGCACTTTTGCTCCATGTCTCCGGAGAAGCGCCACCATGAAGGACGGAATTGAACAGATTCTGAAGGACTTTAAGTGTCGGTTCTGCACCTGCCTTTAGAAGTACACCTGTAGTTCCACTCTTACCCAGCGCCTTTCCGTTTTTAAGGCTCTATTCTTATCTCGTTCAGACTGATGTTCAGGTTATCACTGGAATAGTGTTAGATGTGACTTCCTTCTTTTCTTTGATTTTCCTTCTTCACGAGCTTGTCATTTATATCGTCCATTCTATTGCAATCTTCTAGGCACTGAAAACGATTTTGTAATGGAGCTGAAAGTTTCGGAGCTTTGGATTAGATCACGACGAGGTTTACTTCATTAAACGTGACTTCAACTTTAAGTTCCAGTATGCTGCTGCCATTTGGTGGATGCTGCCAATTTTCACTCAAATTATTTATATTTTTCGTAGTGTTATGCATGGCTATTTATGATATTATATTTAATTACATTGTAAAATTCAAATAATAATTGGATTTGACTAATACGACATAATTTTTATAAAATTGAAAAATAAATTGAATTTGAACTTAAACATCTCTCAATAATTAGGTATTGAATTAATAATGTTTATTCTTCCAAATATTGACACGTTTCTGGAGACGACCTTGATTTAAGTGTACTGGGACAATTTGCTCCTTTTGCTATTATTAATTTAATTTTTGTTTACGTTTCGTGTTGATTTTAGACAATTTAGACAGCGTTGATTAATACGATGATTCTTAATTATCATTATTATCATTGCAATACGTCACAAGTCCATTAATTAACAAAGATATTCTTCAAAGATTGATTGGGTCAGCACGGTCCTGAACCATCCGCATTAGACTAAATACTACATAGATTACGTGGTAGAGCCATGCTGCAGCTATATTGGTAGTATAGTTGTAGCACGAATGGGTCGGCTCGACCGGGGAAGGACCACGCTCTCACGGAATACCAGCGTATAATAGCAGCTTAACACTGCTGTGTTTCGTATGGTGAGTGTAGAGAACCGGAGACCCTTTTTACTGGAAAAGAGGCATTCCATCTTAGTCCTCACGGGTGACAACGCATCTGCATTTTGATTCTTTATTGAGGATAGATTTAGATGTCTATGGGTCACAGCAACCACTTACCATCAGATGGACTGTGTACTCGTTTGTCATCCTATGCTATAAAAAAATTAGACATTCATTAATTTCTATTGACCAGATCATTCAAGTATTGATTCGTCTTGCGAACCGGGTCATTCGAGTCGGTTATTCAAATGGATCATTTTCGAGTTTCAGTACTCTGTGATCTGTGAGACCCGCTCGATAATGTCGGTCGTCGAACATTACTATACTATTTTTTTTTATTCTATATCCTCCGACATGTTGATCGGAGACCTTGTGTAGCTTATTGCTGTTTTTATGATAAATATATAAATTTTAATTTCACATTATCTTAATATAGTTTTTTCTTTATTTTCTTTTTTTTTCTTTTTTTTGTGTTTTATACGAACCACGTTTTTCCTTAATCAGTGGCTTGTCGGTACTTTGATGTTTTCGCTTTTTTTTTCTCCATTTTTTATTTATTAAATTTTATTTTGTATCACTATTCCTTATTTTATTCGTTTTTTCCATTGCAATTGTCGTTGATTCTTCGTATATTAGTTCTGTTTTTTTCGAACACAATTTCTAATTAAATTCTCTTCTATTTTTTTTCGTTTTCTTATGCGTACTTATCATATATAATATTAGGACATATGTGCTCATATGTCTAATTATATAGTTTTCTTACACTGTTGTTGGTTTTTATATTTCCCTTTTTTTTACCAAGTTTTTTATTTTACTTATTATATTTGAAGTATCTTGTTCTATTATTCTAAACTAATTTTATCTTGTTCTTGGTTAGGCACTTTTATTGGTTTTTATAATTTTATTTGCTATGGTTATACAATATTTTGTGAAAATGTTCCTGCCGCGTTTGTCTTCCATTATTTTGTGTATATTTTCTTTTGTTAATTTTAATCCTATTTGCAGTTCCACGTCTGTTCTATTTTTGCAAAATTGAGGGCAGTGTATAATTATGTGCAGAGAAGTTTGGGGTTGGTTGTTGTCACACGTACAGTCTGGTCTAGATTTAATTTTAAAACGGAACAAATAATCTGCAAAGCCTCCATGACCGGTGAAAACTTGTACTAATACTGGCGTTAAATAAATATGTTTTAGGATGCGGTATGCTGCTTCTACGTCTGGAAAAAATACTTTTGTAATTTCGGCTTTTTCTTCTGTTAAATATCTCTCATGCCATTCCTTAATTGTTTTATGTCTAATTTGGTTCTTTATGAACGAGATTGGACATTTTTCGTAATTTAATTTTGTTTTTAATTTTAAAGCTGCTTCCTTTGCAAGTTCATCTGCGCGTTCATTCCCGGGAATACCTACATGTGCTTTAACCCAATACAGTCCTATCTTCCTATTTTGACTTCTTAATTTAGCGATATCTCGCCTAATTTCGAAAGCCAACGGTTGATATGCTGATTGGTTTTTGACAAGTTCCAGTGCAGATCTTGAATCACTGTATATGTAAGTAATCTGGTAATTCTTCGCTTTTTGAATAGCTTGATGCATTGCGTACAGTTCTGCCTGAAAGACAGTGCAGAATAATCCTAATTTAAATTTTTTATAATCTATTTCTTGTTTATTTCTCCAAATAGAGATTGCAGCTCCTACTTTGCCCTCAATTTTACTTCCATCGGTGAATATTTGTATGCTATTTGTATGTTGTCTTCGCACGCTAGATGCAGCATTTCCAAAAAGCTTACTTTTTCTTCAATCTCTCTGTCTTTAAGTAGATTATTATAAGGTTTACCGCGTTTTGCTTCATACAAATATGCAGCTTCGCGTAACCTTAGATCTAAAGGTAATAGTCCTGAGAGAATCAAAGCTGCGTTTAGAGAGACCGTGCGATAAGATTTACAAATTTTTTGTGCATATCCCCTCTGCACTGCGTTTAGCTGGTTTTTTATTATGATTTTGTGGACTGCTGGTGCCCAAACGCTTGCGGCATACATTATAACCGGTTCAATAACTGACACGTAAATCGTTCTGATCACCTCGGGTTTAAGTCCCCATGAAATTTTTGCTGCACGAGCCAGTACTTTATAAATATTTATTGATTTTTGACAGGAAACATGACTATTAAATTTCAATTTTTTATCGATGATTAAGCCTAATATTTTTATTTCCTCTACTAGTTTTATTTCTTTACCTCCCATGAACAATTGCGGGGCTTCATACTTCAATTTATTTGTTACTATCATACCATAAGTTTTTTGTGAGGCAAATTTTAATTTATTTTTTAATCCCCATTCATATATGTGTGAAAGAGTTTGATCTACATTTATTTTGATTTCGCATGTCATGTGACCCGAGAAGATCAGAATGATATCGTCGGCGAAGGCTTGGCAATACACTCCGCGCTCTTCTAATTCATTTAGCAACGGATCTAATAGCAGGTTCCAAAATATGGGACCACCAATCGAGCCTTGAATGCACCCTTTGTATTGTTTTTGTAAATTCTTCGTTCGCATATCTAACTGTAACTTTCCTATCTGTAAAATAACTATTTATTAATCTACGTAGATTCACAGGACACTTTATCTCCATCAGTCTATTTTTAATAGCCGGCCACCACGCGCTGTCGAAAGCCCCCTCTATGTCTAGGGATATTACAATACTTATTTTCTTATTTCTCAGATTATTCTTGATGTGTAATACCAAGTCATAGAGGGAGTCCTCCGTACAGCGCTGTGGAACGAACCCGTACTGACGCGGATTTAATTTTGGTAAAATATAATATTTCAGTCTTCTCACCATCATCTTTTCTAGGATCTTACCCATAACGGAGAGGAGCCCTATCGGTCTGTATGATTTTGCTACAGAGTAATCAGTTTTTCCCGGCTTTCTAAGTGCTAACACAGTAGCTTCCTTCCATGGATCCGGAAAGTATGATAATTCTAAGCACTTGTTCAACAAGGCTAAGAATATCTGCTCATCAACGTTTATCGCCGCGGCACAGATGTCCGCTGTAAGACCATCTGAACCTGGTGCCTTCCTTGGATGGAAGCTGCTGGTAGCAAATTGTAATTCGGTCGCTGTAAATAGTACATCCCAAATATCATCTGTAGTTTGAGTGCACATTTTGTTAGCTTTCATTCGTGTATGATATTGTTCTGGTGTTTCGTTTTGCAAATTGTCAAAAAAAAAAAAATGTCTCCGCTATGTGTTTCACTGATTCCTCTGCATCCAACGATTTACCCTCCCTAATTAACAGTTGGTCCTCGTGTCTTTTTGATGTTTTCCTGATTACCCTATAGATCCCGTCCCACAGACTTTCCCTATCCTGCTTACTGCAAAACTTTTTCCAACTGTTGATTTGTGCTTGTGCTACTTCTTCTTCGTATTTATTTTTTATTTCCAAATATTGTTCTACTACGTATTGATGCCGGCGAGGGGCGGCATACGATATTCTTCTTTTCTTGACTGTCATTTCTTTTTTTAACTTATTAAGCTCTTCTGTCCACCACGGTATAGTAATTTTGTTTCTAGTTTTAATTTTTGGAATATTCGAATCACATGCTTCCTTAACACATTGTATATATGTATTTATTGTAGTTTTTAATATTTCCTTTGATTTTAGTTCTGTTATCTCTTCTTTACTAATATTTTTCATTTTAAGTGTTTTACATAATTTATTTTTAAAATCTGTCCATTTCGCCCTTTTGGTATTATATATTCTAGTACTTTTAAAATTATTATTTTCTGTAGGTTTTATCAATGCTAGTTTAAATGTTATACAGTTGTGGTCAGAACTTATAATAGCTTTATTTACTTTCCAATCCCTTACTTTACTTAATAAATTTTCGCTACTGATTGTTATGTCTACTATACTCTGATAGATATTCCCTCCCCTAATAGTATCAAATGTGGGTTCAATTCCTTCATTTAATATGTGCATACCTGTATCCTCTATCATTCCTGCCAATTCCTCTCCCCTGTGGTCTTCCCTAGAACTTCCCCACCACGTACTCCATGCGTTAAAATCACCTCCTATTAATATGTATTTTGTTTTTAGTTTTTCAATAATAGTTTTCAGTTGTGCAAGATAAGGTTCGATAGGTAAACTGTCCTCAAAATAGACCGATATGACTCCTAATTCCCACTTGTTCGTTTTTAATTGAGCAACTGCTACATTCTCCGTTATGAGTGTCGGATCCTCTATTACATTAATATTTTGATCAAAAATTATTACTGCTGCCTTTACAGGTTTAGTTCTGTTTCTTGTACACTGAATTACTTTTGTCCCTTTTTCTTGTTTTAATTCCCCTAATGCACCAATATACGGTTCCTGTACCAAAGCGATATTAATTTTTCTTTGTTCTGCTTCTATCATTAACTCTTTAGTTGCTAATTTCTTCCTCTGGAGATTTGCCTGTATAATACGGTAGTCCTGTGGATTTCTTAATGATTCTTCATCCCTGGTGGTCCCATAATTCGTTGTGTCAATTTCAGCAATACGCTACACTCGATCTTGCGATCGCGTCCCATTTCCTTCGGATAGGGCAATTGTCATCAAATGCGTTGTGGTCTGTCCTTTCACTTTTTGCGTGCAAGCAATTGCGACATGTCGGTGGTTCTTTTACTGCCCATAATGGACAGTCGTCTTTAATATGGGGTCCGGCGCAATGGCTGCATAAATCCTGTGTCTCTTTACAAAACTTTTTTCCGTGAATGTACCCCAAACACCGCGTACACTGTACCAACGGTGATTGGTCTCTTACTGTTACCCGTTGCAAGTCAATGTGGACTTTTTCCACTGTTGTCATCCTCTGCCACACTTTTGGGGATACTTGAAGTACGACATGATTGATATGCGGATTTCTAGCTTTTTTCCGATATTTAATTGTTGCTCTGTATTGATCATCTGGTATATCGGATAGGAATTGCTTATTCTGGTTTTTCAGAGCTGCTAGATTATCTTCGTCTTTATTTATAGATAGAACATCTCTCATAATAATCAGAGGGTCTTTATTCTCGACTTCGAAATTTTGCTAATTTCTACGTTTATTGTTGCAGATTTCGGCTGATACGGCGGTTGTGGAGCAAGGTGGACCAGATAGGAGCAAAAACGGAAGAGATTTGTAAGATTTTAATATAGACGAAAAAATTTTGATATATTACGTTTCCCAAAAATAATAAATTTTTATTTAAATTAGAAATATCGCCCGAAATGGCTTGAAAACACAGTAAACTAATAAGACTCGACTAATTAAATATTTCAGGGCAGCCAGGGAATTTTTACAATGTTTTTATGCAAAGTTATAAGGTTAACATTACTATACTCTTTGGTCGTAGGTCCTGCCAATCGTTCCGGAACGTTAAAAAAATGTAATTACTTACTACCATACTTTGATGCGACCCGGGTCAAATGAACGAATCATTCACGATTGACACATGTCTAATCCGCATGAATCATCTTACCACAGTCTTATTACTACTAACAGTCAGTCATCGAAGGCGTCTAGACGGGGCAATCGTACGTTATTAAACGTTCGGGAGCTGTCCGGCAGGGCTGTCTTGTCACGTTGCAAATAAATTAAAATGGTTTACACTACGTGTGCGGTAAAAAACGGCGGTATAACAGGAATTTCAAATATAGTAGTTCAAAAAATCAAAATATTTATCAGTTGCACATTTATAAATGTGTTTTGAAGTAATCCCAATAGGGTAGTTGGGTTAGGTTAAAAATGAATAAGTATTTAATACCACTTAAAAGAAGGCTTAAAAATAATACGATAGCTAAAAAAAAACTAAGATCCGTCAAAATGTGGCCGATATTAAAGTTATACACTTTAAAATTTTTATAGACAGCCTTATTATACAAATATTTAAGCACTTCGATATTCATATAGTCAATCTGGCATCGCTGAAAGCATTACAGTAATATCCTCCAGACCGAATTTTGGTCTCGGCGACCAGTCTCAACGCAGACTAGCCATCCGCGCAGGACAGGATTATAATGCCCAAGTGAACGCGCAACCATTTGCGATCTCTCTCTATTTCCTCACTCTCACTCTCATAGACACGTAAGGAGATCAGGTGTGGTACCAAAGGCTTCACGTACTTACCCCCGTGCCTCGGAAAGCGTACGTGAAAGCATAAGTGAAGCAGTAATTTTTCTGATTCCAGGCTGCTACTGAAAATTTCTAGATAGAAGAACCTAATATCTGATTTTGACCTGACCCGGAATTCCATAATCAGCAGGTGTGCTTACGACTTTAGACTAGACCCACGAGGCAGTGAATAGCATTATAGTACCTACATGCAAATGTTTATTTACAGGCGCGTTTCAGAACACAGAATCTTATGGCTGTGCAGTAAGGTAGTGAAATTCAGAAATAGCGGTGAAGTGGTTTAATCGTAGCAGTAGTTCGCGACGGTTACTTGCGAGCGAGTGTCGAGAGCGTTTTCGAAAAACGGATGATTTTAAACTAGGGACGATCCAGGCGACCAATCAACGAGCTTGTTGTCAAATATGTAGCGAAGCGAAGCATATATGTAATATATTCGCACATCGGATGAAGAGTTAATATTGTGCGCACAAGCTGTAAGGCATAAAATAAATATTAAACAAGTGTTAAAATTAAAAATTTTGTACAACCAACTTCAATATAAGTAAAATGAGAACATCATCAATGTAGTCGAAGTCAATTACATACGCATTATTAAGGATAACTCAAAAACTACTGTTAAGATCTTGAACAAATTTATATGGGACCACATGAAAAGCACCAGCTTTCAAATAAAAAAAGACAGCAAAAAATACAAAAAAAATACAGTCGAATTGAGAATCTCCTTCTTTTTTGAAGTCGGTTAAAAATAAACAAATTCTTATAAATAAAAAAATAGCAGATTAATGCAGATTAATCGTATGGTGAGTGTAGAAAACCGTAGACCTTTTTTACTGGAAATGAGGCATTGCATCTCAGTCCTCAGAGGTGACAACGCATCTGCATTTTGATTCTTAATTGAGGATAAATGGTCTCTGGGCCACAGCAGCATCCACTTATCATCGGAATGTGTGCTCGTTTGTCATTCTTATTCTATTAAAAATAGTAATGAATAAATGAATGAGTAAATATTGTGTAGAACCTTTTGGCACTACTCAGGAAAATTTCAAATTCAAGATGATACTTTTGTGTATTACTACCATGTTTCGAAGATTCCGAATATGTAATGTGTCGAATTTCTTTTTCAATATGTTTCCCAGAAATTGTACATTAACAATATCTTTATCGTTACCTTGGTATTGTGAAGCTATCTGATGGTGCCTTTTATTAGCTTAAAAAATGTTTAAATCGATGTTTATATATGTGTATTATATTTCGCAACATTCATTCAGTAAGGGCATGGCAGATCTGAGGCTAAAAACTCGCCGTAAATCTTACAGTACGCGAACAACCAGGGTTCAATCCCCGGCACCTATTACAATTTTGAAGCTGATACACCATGTGCTTAGTGGTGAAGTAAAATGTTATGAAGAAACATGTACATATGTCTGAGAAAAAAAAATCGAGGATATATGAAGTAAGAAATGAGAGGAGCCTGTGCGAAAAGACTGTAACTTTACTAACTTAACTTACAGTGGGTTTTAATTAACGCAATTTCCAAAAAGCATAGTTTCAATACGACAAAGTTTTAATCTATTGTGGATAATACGACACGAAGTGTTATTTTATAATATATTTTTGACCTCTATAAAGCTTTTGATTAGTAAGCTGAAGTGGCAATGGGACGGCCATATAGCTCGAAGAATCGACAACTGATGGGGAGGAAAGGTTCTCGAGTGGCAGCCTCGTATCGGTAGGCAAAGTGTAAGACGGCCCCCCCACTACATGGAGTGACGACCTGGTAAGACATGCAGGAAGTCGATGGATGCAGGTGGCTCAGGACCGTGTATTGTGGCGTTCCGTGGGGAAGGCCTATCAGTGGACTTGTGAAGGGCTGTAATGAGGATGATTATGATGATGGAAACTTTTGAAAATCTACCTGGGACCGCTGCCACTCCCCCAGGTGAGAAAGGTTCAAAAGATAAATTCTGCCTAACTATACCTAATACGATGTAAATTTTATTTTTAATACATGTTATTAATTATTATATTGTACAAAAACTACAAAGAAAAAAGTCTTTTCAGTTTTTTCTAATAAAAAACGATTACAAAGGCGGCTTTAATGCCTTTTGGAAATCCCTCTCAGTCTACAAGGGTGACGAAGAATTGTTATAATATTACTACGTATAATAAAAGTAATATTAAAGTAAGCTATTTGTTACGTACAAAACATTTCTATTATAAAAATTAAAGAGACAGAAATGTTATTACATGTATAATGTAAATTGTACAATAGTCATTTCGTACATGCCATCAAATAGGTTCAAAAAATTTCAATATAGCTAAAAAGCGTAAAATGGAGCGCATAATTATTAAAATTCAATCTTTTAAAAAGTTTACGAGCCGTTAATTTTGTGGTTATGTATGTGCTTAAGGGCTAAAAATATTTCTAAGAAGGTTCGGTGAAATCTTGCAGTGTACGCAGATATTACACGTGATACGTGAGCCGTCTTAACCATGCTATTGTGAGTGAATAGCCTTTAAGACTGAATTAAAAAGCTATGATTGTATATGAAATGCTATGAACATTTTGGACAAATTGCCTAAAAATCTTATCTTTCACCTATATCGAAACTAGCGACTTGCCCCATGTGATTCATCAGTGTGATGCTAGCTTTATAAAATTTTGATGACTACCCGCCAATATTTTTGTATGATGTACTAACACTAAAACAATTACAAAATACATAGTTTTAATGTTTTAAGCCGATATACAGACAGACGGGGATAAGTGACTTTGTTTTGTACCATTTAGCGATTACAGACGACCAAATTCATCCTGTCGGTGCCGTAAGAGGCAACTAAGGTAAGTGTCAGAAAGATCTTACGGCTTCCGATAGTTTTTCTTTACAAAACTGAAGTGGTAATCAAGCTTACGGTTCACCTTTTTGTTAATAACTACCGCAGTTCATGGGCTATGGGAAGCGTTGTCACTTCTGAGTATTAAGAAGGAATGCCTAACAGCATGTAATCATACATTGTTTCCTTACGACCAGAAAACTGGCAGCAGAAATAATTAAGAGGGTAGTACCTACTCAGACGGTCTCCTAGGTAGAAAAGGAGTCCTACCACCACCTAGTAATGGTGGGATAATCATCTTTTACGCCAGGCGTAAAAGCACGGAAACGTAAAGCATCGTGCGAGATGTTTGCTACTGCTATCGTCCATGTCCAACAGACAAGCGTAACGATAAGGGTAGATCTTCCCTACAAAGTGAGAAGCCTATATCCGACAGTGGAATTTTACGAATTGATGGAAGTAATAGGCTTATAGACAAGTCAATCGTAAGTCTAACTTCGATCAAGTGGTCAACCGAGGAGTTCAAACCGCCTGGGTCCCGTTCCGGAAATGGAGATAAATGTTTCAGTCTGGTATGCCACAAAATCTTAAAACTAAGGTGTTCAATCAGTGCGTGTAGCCAGTGGTGCTTACCTTAACTGCTGGCTGTATTTGAAAGATCAAAATCATCTAGAAAACTAAGAGGAGATATTAGAGGTTTCTTTGCATAATAAAACCCATCACTAAGATATCTGCAAAAGAACAAGAGTAAATTACATAGTACAACGGGTAAAGGTAGGTGCAGTAGCAACAGGCTGGCCATACAACTAGAAAAACCGACTACAGATGAAGAAGAAAGGTTCTCGAGTGGATACCTCATACTGGCAAGTGCAGTGTTTTGGTCGACTCTCCACTAGATGGAGTAACGACTTGATGAAACATGCAGTAAGTGGAGGGTTCACGACCGTGCTTTGTGGTAATCTATGAGGCCTATGTTCAGCAGTAGAATATTCTGTAATGATGATAATAACGGAGATGATGATGATGATAGGAATATCGAAATTAGCGCCAACTGCATTTTACATATGTTAAGCTTTTATTTACGAAAGATTTAAATTAATAATAGTTTTAACCGATTTTTTTGTATTTAATTGTAGTTTCAATCATAACATTATGATGGGATTTCCAAAGATAATTCGGATAAGTCTTTTAATATTGAATTTTACTTGAGTCAATAAGAATTTAGCATATCCTGCCTATCAAGGGATTGTCGATAAACGGTATTTACACGTGGAATATGAAGCACTAAATATTCAACAAATATCGCCCACAAGAGACTTACTATAATATGTTAGATACTCTTTACTAATTTGTTAGATATTGGAAAGTCAAACATCATCGTAAAAGCTGGATATTAACTGAAAAATCTGCAAATGGGGCACTTATTATTACAAATATTTTCACCTGGGAAATGTTTCCTTCCTGCGAATCTGGTTGAAATTAGCTCGCAATAATGGAGCTCAGTCGAAGTGATTTTCACGCTAGCAACAGTATTGAAAGGGGTACAGCGGCTCCAGTGACCCGCCCTGCAGCAGAGATCAACCAATTAGTGACCTTCTATCCTCAGAAATTAATACCACACCACGTTGGGTTCGGGATCAACGAGGTGGGCGTGACCCCTGAGAAGGTGTGCCACTCAAAGTCCGTCTGCCCTCTCTCAAAAGAAAGGTTACGGGTCTGTATAGAATGGTCCCGGTCTTGACGCCCATCATAAGTGGACTGTATTTCGTTTGAAGTGGAGTTGGAAATAAAACATCGATTTATCTTCGCAATTTCCCCTTACATTGAAAACTTTCACTACTTTTTCATATCACTTTTCCCTATTTTTTTTTGTTGATTTAAACTGGAAACTGGTCCCGAACGAATATCCAAAATACCAGCCTCCTATCCTAGTACGATAGCTATATGCGCTATGCGCGCCACGCGCCATTTCGACATAATCTGACACTAATTTTCATCATCGCACTCTCACATTTAATCCCATATCTTTATTCACTTGAAAAAACACATACAAAAGTCTTATTATTATAATATACATTACATCTCTATCACATAAAGACATATTAAGGTATTCAACAAAATTCACCAATTTTACAAGATATTTTTAAAGTTCTAAATCTTTAAATATCTATGACACATGTTCAAAACAACAATCTTTATTAATAAACATTAATATCTTAACTAATACAATAGTTTAATATACAAATTAAAACCTTTAAGCAGCATTAATACACTTTAATTCAACTTTAATTTTATTATATAAAGGAGTCAATTGTTTTTGGGCTCACTAAAAATTTTCGCGACCCTCAATGGTATTAGAACCAATTTATTATTGTAAATAGCTTAAAGATTTTATGAAAATCCAAACGCAATTAAGAAATCTGAAAAAAAAGAGTTGTTTTTAGAAAGAATTTTAGAAAATCTATAATGTGTTGAATTAACTAAAACAAATGACAAACACAGGTCTGAGAACCTTATTAGTATGTTAAAAGTGATAATGTATTAGTTTTATGTTATTAGTAAAATCTAAATTAAATATTAGATATAATAAATACTCGTACACAAAACAAGTTTTTGTGTATGTTGAATGAAAATTAGAATCTATGGGTCGAGGGATTTAAGGAAGCTTCTCTATTTGATGTAGCTTCATGTGCTTTGAAGAGTGATTCATTTAACTGCATTTAGGTACAAATACCTTATGTATTCAGCAAAGTGTTCCATATAACTTGACAATACCAAATGGCTTATTTGTTAGTTCAGACATGGATCCTGAATTCATGCCAGCCTTAGTAGATAGATAGTATATATGGTACATATATTTATGTGTAAAGAAAGTAGTAAATACTTGTAACAGAAGCAAATATACAGTTTTCATAAGTATTGTGACTTAGTTAAGCCATTTTCAATTATGTAATGGTTATATCCTTGATGTTTTTGGACCATATCCTGCGACGGAATCAGATTCTTCTATTATGCTTAGACTGCTGTGTTGTTAACTCTGTAGAAAGGAATATTATTTGTCATCAAAAATTATATCTTTTTCTCCTACATGAAACCAGTGAAAATAAAGCCAGACAACATTTTCATAGTCAAATATTGTTGATGTAAATCTATAATTATTATTTTTGTATTTGATCAACTGGAGCTAATTAATGGTGTATATTTTATAATAATTTCTTATTTATTTAACATACAGGCAGAGATAACAAAATGCTGACAGAAATAATGGATATATAGTTTATTGATATTGAAGGAGTCTTATGTCATATCTCTTATTATTGAAAATGTCCTTCTGATTCCTAACAATATCATAAATGGACGTTTTTTTTGGTTTTATAGTATTTGAAATGTAAAGCAATACATATGTAAACATAGTCTCCACAAGCTATTTATAATGAAACAAATATAGAAAAAATAATATATTGATAAGAATAAATATTTAGTATAGGCACACTTTACAATAGACATTAACTTTTTTCAGGTCGATCTCTGAGAATATATCTGTATGCCTTGCAGGCTGAAAGCTTGCAGAGCTGCTTATAGGCAGAGACAAACAAGAGTATGGATATTGAAGACAACAGTCTTATATTATATCTCTTATCATTGAAAATGTCCTTCTAATTCCTACCAATATCATAAATGGACATGTTATCATCAAGTTATTTAGATTTTTTTTTGAAATGATGATTGACAATAACAAATACAATTAAATTGTACATGTGTTTTATTATCCTTCCATAAACAGTTTAAAACATCTTACTTTATATTTATCAGTGTGTAGTAACATTGATAAACAGGATATTACCTAGTCATTTTGGTTTAATGGTGTTTGGGGTATGATAACTAATCGGTTACTATATTTTAAAACAAAGCTTACACACTACACCTTTACTAATCCACTAAAACATATTAAAACAAAGTCTTGACACCGCACCTGTCTGTCTGTCTCTTCCACTATTAATAGACTGCTTTGGAAATAATTACAACAATATATGCAGTGGCATTTTGCTTTGTGTTTTATCCTTATACAACTAGTTAAAAACAGCTTTCTTACTATATAGCATTTAAAGGTAATATTATAAATAGACATATTATCCGTTATTCATCTTGGCTTTAATCATGTTTATTTAATTACTGTAATGGTGTTTGTGATGTATATTCACTAATCAATTAATACCTGTAAAAATAGTATCCATACCACGTTTGTTTGCCTGTGCACTGTTTTGCCGGAACTGCTAAAAGGATTTTCCATCAATCTTAAAGTACCTATAATTGCTGAATATACCTACAACTTTGTTTAATACTCTTAATTATTAAGCTATTCTATTCTATATATACTATTCTAACTCATAATATCGGTGTGAAAACTACTAGAAAATCGCTTTTAGTTTGTTTTAAGATTATTGTGATATTCATATTTTAATTTTTAATTTCTCTGAATACCTAATATTTATTTTGTAATCTATAGATTATAAGGAATAACCCTTTTTATACAAACATTATTAAACAAAGTTTGTATAAAAAGAGTTATTATAATATTAAGGAATTTATGGATGATAATAACCCCTGGGAATGAGGTGATCGTTACCAAGCTATTTCTTATTTGTTTTGTGTTGTTAATTGTGTAACATACATGATTGTAAGCTGTTATTTTTTTTAAAAAGTCCCGCTGGGTTTCTTGCTGGTTCTTCCCAGGACAGAGGTTTTTTTTCGAACCAGTGGTAATTAAACAAAAGAGTGATTTTCAATAAGTATTATTTATAATCTATATTAAATAAAAACGTTTTTGTTTCTGTTTCTGTTTCAATAAATCGGCATACATTTCATTAAGTTTCTCTAAAATTCATGGTGGGCCCATTCTCCATACAAAAAGTAACTGTCTCCTTTATTACTATCTCGCTATTTTAAGCACGAAATTAAACACTTTTCACACATCACTTGTCTTATTATTCTACACAATAATCCTGAAACATTTACTGCCTATTTTTACAAACATTACTGAAATTTTTCATAAACTGATTAAACATGCTAGACAATTTTATTTTTTATTTTTAGTACATTATTTAGACTGTTCAAATCTCATACAAAATGAACAACTAATTTCTGCACGACCCTTGTCACCACAGTAGGAGGCTAGTGCTTTCTCTGTCTAAATTACAGCTATCTCTGTTCATTATAAAACATTATTTATTTACATATGCTATTCTTATCTAGCTATTATGCAACTTATCACAAGAACATAACATATTTTTAACTAAAACGAGTATCTAATTTAATATAAAACTTTTATTCGTATTATATAGCCGATTAATATGTGACACATGACTAAGTTAATCTATAAACAAAGTTTTGTGGAATTAACTCGCGACTCGATCGAACCCCGAACTTTCGCTCGACAATCGAATCCTCTTATTATATTGAATCTATTTAACATAGATTGTTCTATAATTTGGAATATATTTACTTTTTATCGTAAATGATTATACATGCAAATATACTTGTTTTTTATGAAATGAAAAATTATTTAAATGATTTTGTAAGCGCGTCGCCAACAAGTATTAATAGTTTTTTTATATACCCTAAGCACAAATATTTAACGCTGAGGTTTTCGTATCATCACCGGCTGAAATTGTTTGGTTGCCAAACTAGGAAGAAAAAAAATTGTATGGAAAAATGTACAGCGCTCCTAGCGGACCTAAATGGAACTATGTTTTGTATTACAAATACTTTCATTTGCTATACGAATTCAAAAATTCTGAATTGAAAAACAGGTTCGCCGCCAACCGCGGTCACTCAAGAAATTGTTCGAGCCGTCAAAATCTTATTTAAGAAAACCAGCGAATTACACAATTATGCAGAGTAAGCGTCACTCCTGATCATGTTGTGGCCTGGTTTCGAATTTCGAGTTGTGTCAAAATCAGTTTATAAATTTTTTCTGTCAATAAATTCTCAGTAGCAGCCCGGAGTCAGAAAGTTGACGGTGTTTCAACCCTGTGCCTCTATAAGCACGTAAAGCCTTGGTCACGTTGGCCTTGTGCCCTCTTCGTTCGTGTCAGATTGCCATCCCATCGGATTATGAGAATGATGGAGAAAGTGAACCTGTGTTTGTGCATTATTACGTGGTAAGACCGCGCTCTCGCGGAATACCAGCGTGAAATAGCAGCTTAATGCTGCTGTGTTTTGTATGGACAGTGTGGAGAACCGGAGAGCCCTTTAACTGGCAAAGAGGTATTTCACTTAGTCCTCAGGGGTAACAACCCATCTGCATTTTGATTCTGATTGAGGAAAGATGTGGATGTCTGTGGGCCACAGCATCCACTTGCCATCAGGTGGACTGTGTGTTCGTATGTCACCCTTATTCTATTTAAAAAAACTATAATCCTAACCTGCGTAGTTGGCTAGTCTCCGTTGTGACTGGCTGCCGCTTGCCGACATTGTCGGAAGAGTAAGAACTGGATATTGAATCATCAGCAATGCAATCACTCACTCACGACTAACTTTCTCCTTGTAAGAGTTGGTTGTTAGTTGGTAGATGAAAGACGTACAAAATGATTGATGAGCAAAAATACCGTCGTACAAATTCGTCCCAATTCATGATAGAGAAATTTGACGCGGACGCGAAAAAATGTCGATGAACGAATAGTGATTAAACTTGTTTATCGAAATGGCTGCGTGCACGATGCACAAAAACAAATGGTCGCCTCAGTTTTCTGCAAGCAATATAAAGCATATTGCTAGTCTTGTGAACCTCTAGGATCAAAGAAACTCCGAGTGTTATGTAACAGTTTGTTCTCAAAGAGTATTATCAGCTTAGCGTCACAAGTTGTACTCGTGACTTTTTAATTAAAGTTTTTTTTTATTAAATTCTTTTTTAATTAAAAAATATTAAAGTATGACACCTTAACCACCATATTCCTCAGACCCTATGATTTTACCTCCCTTCAAGAAATTCAAATAAAAATTAAAAGAGGTTTGAAAGCAAAGAAGTCGTACTGGTGGCTTTTGATTTCTTATATGTCTAAAGAATAGTGGTCAGGGCTATTTTCCAAATGGATTTAACGTATGGTAAAATCATATAAAAATTAAATAATATACTGGCGTATAGACCAACATAGTGTGCAAGGGAGAAGAAAATTCCTTATGGCAAAAATGCAAGATAGAAAAGGATACCAAATCTCATGACTCTGTAACCGATTTTGAATGACAGGTCGGCACAATTCGGTACGCAAGAAATAGCTCCTAGATATTTTGTAATTTTTTAAAGTATATTAGTGGTTATTTTTAGTAAGTAACTTTTTTCCAAAGTGCTTACTTGTTCTGTGAGTGACTGTGGTGTTAATAATAGAAATAATCCTGATAATTGCACATTTCACAGGTAAATTCTCAAGACGTCGTCAATGTTATGAAGCGTTTATTTTTGGTTATTTATGTTATATACTGTTTGCAATATAGATCGTTTTCAATTATTTTGTTAGTTTTTATATTTTGCAAAGAAAAAAGTCACGTTGTTGATAATTTGCATGAAATTGGTAAATACATTTTTATACAAAATATTTTACATGTACGCTAGGGATTGACTCAACTATATCAAAATTAATGTAGATATTTATCTTGAATGCTTATAATGAATCGATAGACTTGCCCACACAACAAGAAAATAAATCCTCGATTTGCGTTCTAAAATGTAATTTTATTTTGCCGTTTGTCAAACAGATTCCCTCCGGATTCTATAATTTAAAAAAATGGTTAAGGTTAATTGGACGGGTTGTTTGGAATGCAAAGAAGAACTCAACAATTTGCAGCAAACATTTTCTTCAGAAGTATAAAAGAAAAAGTAGAAACAATTTTATTAAAAGGAGTCATTTCTACATTATTTGTACCAATTGTAAGTAAAATATTGTTATAATAATACTTCAAAAATTTAACTTTCAAAACGTTAGATAAATATAGAGACAAATTTTCATACATTATAAAACTGTAGTACATTAAAGACAAACAAAAATCTTGAGATTATCCTCTTTAAGCCATTATGAACCCAACTAAGTATCTTTTTATCAACCTAACTTAACCAACTGCACAGCCTCACGGTCACACTAGTACAACATTCATAGCATCACGCCATTTTCCCCAAGGGGTTGAGCAGAGCTTCGGAACTTCGGATTATATGCCCAAGTCACAATGATTAAACTTTTAGCGTAGTTAGGTATAGATATTTAGTAATGCTCCTGAAGCGCTACTAGACGACCGCGCATGAGACGTGATAGTATAAATTCCATAGTATTTGATACTCACAACGGTCGATGCCCGATTCATGCTTGATGGCCGACGACATTGTGCCGAGGGCTTAAATAGCGTGGTTCATCACCTACAGCGTTAGTCGTAGAGAAGAGGAACTCGTGGTTAAGTAATAGCTGCGCAGATTAATAGATCTGCGAGATTTAGTTGCACTTGCCGCGGTCAGTCCATGAATCATCTGTATTCTGAGACACTTAGTGCACTTTACTGTCTGACAGTGGTAGAGCCACGCGGCAGCTTTTGCTGTCGCATGGATGGGCCGGCTCAAACCGGGGTGGTACCACGACCTCACAGAATACCAGCGTGAAGTAGAGGTTTACTTCTGCATTTCGCCTGGTGAGTGCAGGTGGCCGGAGGCCCAATCCCAAATCAACATGGTAGTGGAATTAAACAGAAGACTACCCCAGGAGGGTACCAGCATCTCTGGAGAATCCCTCGCTGAGCATCCACGCCCATGCTACCCTACTTTTTTTGAGCGTGGGTGCTCAGGCTGCCCCGCGTATTCTGGGGGGGGCGAAATTCCGCTCAAGACGAAACCTGCTCGGGGCATGCGGAGCAAAAAGACAAAGGCAACCCCTGCTACGCTTTCCGTGGATTTCTGCAATATCAGGGGACTTCATTCAAACCTTAACGCCGTCCACTACCATCTGGAGACGGCAAAGCCGGCCTTGCTCTTTCTAACCGAGACACAGGTGTCCTCTCCGGCTGATACTTCGTATCTCTCCTGCCCGGGGTACAAATTGGAACACACCTTTATGCCCCGGGCTGGAGTTTGCGTGTACGTCGGAGAGGACATCTGTTATCGACGCCTCGGCAGTCTTGAAGGTACGGACCTGTCCATCCTATGGCTGCGCGTAGACAGCGACGACCATCCTCGCGTCTACGGGTGCCTCTATAGGTCCCATAGCGGTAATACCGACACAGACCGACTCATCGACCACGTCCAAATGGCTGCAGACTCCGTGCTACAACAGGTCCCTACCGCAGAGATCGTGATGCTCGGTGATTTTAACGCCCACCACGCTGAATGGCTTGGTTCCCGTTTAACCGATCATGCGGGTAGATCTGTTTATGACTTTGCCTTGGCATATGGTCTGACACAACTGGTTACTTCGCCTACGCGGATCCCAGATGTGGAAGACCATGTACCTTCCCTGTTGGACCTTCTGCTGACCTCTCATCCGGACGGATATCAGGTCTCCGTCGATGCCCCTCTTGGCTCTTCGGACCATTGTCTGATCCGGAGCACGGTGCCACTCACGCTCCCATCGCAGTTGCGATCTGCAGCTCGCCGCCGTGTTTGGCACTATAGGTCAGCCGATTGGGATGGGATGCGGTCTTTTTTTGCATCCTATCCTTGGGGGCGGGTTTGCTTCTCGCCGGATGATCCCAACGTTGTTGCTGATTCTGTCACTGATGTGGTACTTCAGGGAATGGAATTATTTATTCCATCATCTGTGGTGCCTATCGGAGGCAGAACTCAGCCATGGTTTGGTCGCTCCTGTAAAGTTGCATCACGCTATAAGCAGGAGTGTTACCGGGCCTGGGCTGACGCATCAACGTCCCGGGATGTAAACACTAGCGCTCTTAAAAAGTATAATTCCGCCTCCAGGTCCTTCAAAAGTGTCATTGCCAAGGCAAAGTCAGAGCACATCGGCAGAATTGGCGAGAAACTAGTTCGCCTCCCTACGGGAACACGTGCATTCTGGTCTCTCGCCAAGGCTGTCCAAGGGAACTTCTGTCAGCCATCTCTGCCATCTCTGCACAGGGTGGACGACTCACTGGCCCATGACGCAAAGGAGAAAGCCGATCTGCTAGGCTCTCTTTTGCTTCCAACTCGACTCTTGATGACGGGGGGAACATACCGCCTACCATCCCGCGGTGTGAGTGCTCCATGCGGGAAGTGCTTTTTACACAGCGCTCGGTGCGTAAAGCACTTCTCTCCTGGACGTCAACAAGTCAGTGGGCCTGATGGAGTCCCACCTATTGTTCTGAAGACGTGTGCTCCGGGTTGGCACCGGTTTTAACGCGTCTTTTCCGGTACTCCTACTCCTAGGCGTAGTCCCGAACTCATGGAAGGCAGCTTTGGTGCCCGATCCTAAAAGGCGACCGCTCAGATCCGTCCAACTACAGGCCTATCGCTATCACCTCCTAGTTCTCCAAAGTAATGGAAACTGTTATCAACTGCCAGCTCATGCGGTACCTTGAGGATCACCAGCTGATTAGTGACCGCCAGTACGGTTTCCGTCGAGGTCGCTCAGCTGGTGATCTTCTAGGTTACCTAACTCATAGATGGGCGGAGGCAGTGGAGTCCAAGGGAGAGGCGTTGGCCGTTAGTTTGGACGTAGTGAAGGCCTTCGATCGGGTTTGGCACAAAGCGCTTCTTTCGAAGCTCCCTTCCTATGGGCTTCCCGAGAAATTGTGCAATTGGATCACTAGTTTTCTTGCAGATCGGAGCATCAAGGTCGTAGTAGACGGTGCATGCTCCGATTACAAGCCCATTAACGCTGGTGTTCCACAAGGCTGCGTGTTATCACTAACGCTGTTTCTTCTGCATATCAATGATATGTTGCAAACTGGTAACATTCATTGCTATGCAGACGACAGCACTGGTGATGCTTTATACACCGGCCGTGCCAATATTTCTCGGGAAAACGTCACTGAGTACCGGAACAAACTTGTGTCTGAAGTCGAGACTTTGTTGAACAAAGTCTCAGACTGGGGGCGACTAAATCTAGTCCAGTTCAATCCCCAGAAGACACAAGTTTGCGCGCTTACCGCTAAAAAGAACCCCTTTGTCGTATCTCCTCAGTTTCAAGTCACCCCTTTTGTTGCCTCAGCCAGTATCGGAATCCTCGGTGTCGACATATCGAGTGATGTGCAGTTTCGTGGGCACTTGGAAGAGAAGGCCAAATTGGCCTCTAAAAGCTTGCGTGCTCAGCAGAGCGGGACAGTATTTCATGCCGGCACACCGCTTGCAACTTTACAAGGCGCAGGTTTGGCCCCACATGGAATACTGTTCCCATCTCTGGGCAGGGCTCCCCAGTGCCAGCTCCTTCCACTTAACCGCATCCAGCGCAGAGCAGCTCGAATCGTCGACGACCGAGTTCTTTCCGATCACTGGCACTGCGTAGAGATGTTGCATCTCTTTGCGTATTTTATCGCATCTATCGCGGAGTGCTCTGAGGAATTGTTCGGACTAATTCCAGCCGCTCAATTTCACCATCGCACATCGCGACAGAACTCGAGATACCATCCATACCATCTGGATGATTGGCGGTCCACCACTGTGCGATTTAGAAGAAGTTTTCTTCCTCGCACAACTTCCTTGTGGAATCGATTACCACCAGCGATTTTTCCGGACCGATACAACTTAGGGACCTTCAAGAAAAGAGCCTACTCCTTCTTAAAAGGCCGGCAACGCATCTGCAATTCCCCTGGTGTTGCAGTTGTTCATGGGCGGCGGTAATCACTTACCATCAGGTGAGCCGCATGCTCGTTTGCCCCCTCTCCTATAAAAAAAAAATCTGTATCCTGAGACACTTAGTGCACTTTACTGTGTTAAGATCATTATGTTTTTAAAATTCATACAGCTAAAATGATAATAAGTTTATTATTACTTTATACTTTTCAGGGACAGATAAAAGAATATAAACATGAAGCATGATGAAGCCTCATAAACATATTGGCTTTTAAACACAGCAATCTTATTTTACTGATTCCTACAAGTTTCCTTCCTTAAATTATTAAGTTTACATTCATAATTAAGTCGAATGTTAAAATAAACTTCTATAATGTATTTAATTATTAATTATTAAATGTTTCTAATTATCACAAGTAATACTTATATGAAAAATAAAGCAGCCAATATGTATTCCATGTCCCCGTTTTTATTTCCCCATCAAAACATTTTATAAAATATATAAAATATAAATACGTATATACTTAGTTAAGTATCTACCTATTTATATTAACAATATTTTAGAAAAGAAATTCCGGCGAAACTGCCCACGGCATTAAATATTTTTCTCCAAAGATCGTAGCTCGAAAATACAACTTTCCGATCTGAATATTGGGTTTTTTTTAAGTTTATCGGTAAATTTACCTGGGATTTTAACGGTTTGAATTAAAATCCAACAAAAGGCAGGTAGGTAGGTTCAGCTTATTTCCAGGAACATGTTATATGAATATTTTTAATTATTTTAGAACTATCATGGTAAAATTCAGTTAATTTTTGAAGTTATTCAACTTCATGCACGAAACAATTTTTTTTAATCTTTTTACCGCTTCCTTAACAATAATTTTTCGATAGCCCTTGTAAGTAAAATGTACATCACTAGCTAACGCACAAAATGACAAATCAAAATTGGTCACGCGTTTTCGGGCTTTCAGGTGGTCTATACGCCAGTATATTCTAAGTCTATGGGTAAAATATATAACTAGTCTGATCATAAATAATGTTATAATTTTATATTTTTTCTGAATTCAAATTTGGAATGTAATTATTATGTAAGAAACTTCGATCGTTAAATAACATTATGAAGTGGAATATCAAAGAAAACACTGGTTCTTTACACAAATAGGGTATGCATTTCTTAGTCATTTTTAAGACGCTTCAAAAGCTCTGTTCAAGTGCAGAAAATAGCGGGGCGACCCCATTCTGTTAGGACCAGATAGGCTGTGAATGCTGTCTAAGTCAGAATTTGATGAAACTCTATAAGGGAAGAAATATATTATCGCGTGAAACAAATAATCCCGCTCGGACCCTAACACGAATTAGTCTAGACGAGATACACAGGATATGCACTAAATCAGTTTCTACAGCATAACCATAGGGAAGTGGATCGACCAAAACGTTTGTTGTCCCAATACGTTGGTAAAAGACATAGGTGGGCATATTACAGATGAAAAATTCAACTAGACACGAAGTTTAATTTTTGTGTAAAATGAGAAGACTTAGGCCAAAGTTTATCAAAAGACTGTTTTGGATCGTGTAGTTAAGCCTCTTAAACTCAAAGCTGAGAGGCTTAACTAGCCTCTCATGAATACACTTTTCGAAATATACTGTAGTCGGTAGTAACCGACTGCAGCAATGCAGTCTGTAGTAACTCCACGGTCACTAGACACAAATAATTCAAAACTGACTCCAGAACAAGTTTCAGACTTCATAAGAGCTAAAGACTGGCCATCGCCCAGTCCACTGAAATCCTTAAACTACAAATTATAGTCAATACTAGAGGGTATGACTTGCTCAAAACGAACTCCGACATTGATGCTCAAGATTAAGTTTAGAGCAAACAATGTCTTAAAATTCCCTCAGTGCGTAAATCAATGTGTTCCACGAATCTGTCACCAGAGAGATTGAAGTTAAAGGATTGTATCAAGGCCAAAGGTGATTGCTTTTAATAAAATTGAAATAAAATTGTAAAAAAAATAATCAACCGCTTAAACTTTTTAAAATATGCAAAAAAAAGTTTTATTGTTATTTCACTGGGTATCTATACTTACAAATAAATAAAATTAAAGTGTCCGTTTGTAATTTCAAAATAAAAGCTTTTTACTAGATGCATAAGAAAGTATATATACGATACATATAACAAAAAAACAATTTTTTAAATTTTTATGTCTGTCTGTCTGTTTGTTCCGGCTAATCTCTTAAGTCGCTGGACCGATTTTGACGGGATTTTCACTGGCAGATAGCTGATATTATAAGGAGTAACTTATGCTACTTTTATTTCGAAAATAGAATGAGGTAGAAAATTTTATAAGGATTATAGGTAGTTAGAACTTCATATCTATACTAATATAATAAAGCGGAAGAGTTTTTTTTTTTTTTTGTTTGTTTAAACACGCTAATCTCTGGAACTGCCAGTCCGATTTGAAAAATTATTTTTGTATATTATATCCAGATTTATGAGGAATAGTATTTAGCATTAGGCTTAAATTCACAGCTAGCCTTAAATATTGATTTTTGTTAAGCAAGTCAGAAGAAAATGCGCCCCCGAACTGCTTTATCCGCGTGCGCTAGCGTAATGGTTAGTGATACGTGAATACAATGTTCTACAAAAGTATAGACCTTTACTTCATCTATAAAAAAGTCGGCGGTACCATATGCCTATCTCTTACACATAAGCCACGGATGATATGGGGTAGTGGATATTCTTAATCCATCAATTCACGGTATCTGTTTGTCTGTTTGTCAGTCTGTTCTGGCTAATCTTCGGAATGGCTGAGCCAATTGTGATGAAACTTCACGAACAGATAGCGAGCAAAGCCAGGAGTGATCTAATTTATCTTTTATCCGAAAAACTTAGTTTTTTTTTTCTTCAAAAAAATAATTAATTTATAATGTTATGCCACCCAAGTGAAGCTAAAGCAGGTCGCTAGTATAATAGAATAACAAAAAGATCCTATTTTTACATAATTCTTAGACATACGGAAAAGTTTCCGACCTAACAAAGATACAAGACATTTTTTGTTAAAATTTATTTTTATTTTTCCATATAGTCTCCACGTAACTCTACACACTTCTCTCAGCGATGCTCCCATCTCTCTAATTCGTACAAATAGTACTCGGCGTTTTTCTCTGCAAAATGATTGTTCACGAAGATGATTACCTCCTCATTTGACGAAAATCTCTGTCCTCCGAGCGCAATTTTTAGATGAGGGAACAAAAAGAAGTCTTTTGGGGCTAGATCTGGTGAGTAAAGCGGATGGTTAAACAGTTCAAACCGTAATTTGTGGATTTTCGCCATGGAAACCGCTGAGGTGTGAGACGGCGCGTTGTCATGGTGAAACAGGATTTTCTTTTTCTGCCAAAGTGGGCGTTTTTTCCGCAATTTCTGCCTTCAGTTTGTCAAGTAATTATGCTTAGTATGCTCCTGTAATGGTTTTTCCGTTTTGAAGATAATCGATTAGGATAACTCCATGACTATCCCAAAAAACAGTCGCCATCACTTTCCCAGCCGAAAAGACAGTTTTTGCTGTTTTTGGAACCGCTTCCCCCTTTCCAGTCCATTGTTTTGACTGTAAATTTTTGTTTCAGGCGTATAATGGCCTATCCAAGTTTCATATACAGTAATTAATCGGCGCCAAAACTAGGATTTATTGCGCCTAAACTGCGCCAACAGAGAGTTGGAAATGTTCATTCGTCTAACGTGAGCAAACGCTGCATACAACGCGCTGATAACTTTCTCATGCCTAAATCTTGATTTAATATCTGACAAACACGTTCTTTGGACATTTCCATAGCCTCTCTGACTTTAATTCGGCGGTTGTCTAGCACCATTTGGTGAACTTTAGCGATGTTATCGTCAGTAGTTGCAGTTTTTGGACGTCCCGACCGTTCATCGTTTCCCAAGCTCTCACGGCCACGTTTAAATGCAGCTGCCCATTTTTTATATGTGCCATTTACTTGCCACATATTTGTTTGATTATGCCACTTATTGGATTTTATTACTTTCACAGCAGTGATAATTATTAGAATGTATCTTTTTTATGCCGTTAAACTAAAAAGTTTTCCTTTCGCCTCTAGCGATACTGGTGATGTAATAATTTCCCTTATGCCGCCACCACTTCACATGATTGGGCTTAAGAGACTGTGAGAATATAATCAGAAGTTATAAACTTTACAGTAAATATTACGTCGTTACAAGTATAACACTGTACATACTAAACTCTTCAAAGCAGCGGGGATTGAAAAACGTTTTCAAGCTACTGGATAGGAAATGATACGGTATCAGCATCAATAGCCAATATTTTGCTCATCTTAGATTGCCGACGATGTCTAGTAACCAACATAGCTCAGTAGATCAGTAAGTTAAAGTGGCAATGTCAAAAAAATATAAGTTGGCCTTATAGGCCGAAGAACCGACAACTGATGGGGATGAAAGGTACTCAAATGGCAACCTCGAACCGGAAAGCGAAATGGAGGGCGGCCTTTTTTTGTTTTTCATGGAGAAATGCCTACGCATACCTGCTTCGCGGGGACAAGGACGGGTAATGTTGGACTCGCACCTACTAAAACCCCATGGTGTTCCACCTTCGTTGCATATTCGCAGGGCTACGGGAATGCTTTCGCACACATCCGCGGCCCCACCAGCGCTGGCCGCCCAATGACGGCCCCTTCTCGGGAGAGGACTACTTCTCCCCCATCTCCTTCTCAGGTAAGGCGCACCAGAACACGCGGTCTCCAACTTCAGCTGCGCAACGGATGCTCCCGTGTCCGATGCGCGAAGGCCATGGGGCCAGGAAAAACGAGCACTCAGAAGCACTAGCCTTCCTGACCCCAGCGGCGGATCTGGTCTATGGCTCCGCCGCCAACCAAGATTCGGCTGTGGAGGGCAGGGAAAGTGGCGCTCCTCTCCCCCCGCTGCCACACCACCACCGCATCAATCAACGGTGCGGCCCCGTCGGAGTCGCGGAGGATAGGGCGCGTGGCGCATCGCCATACCAACACCCCTCTTCTTCCGCGACTCCACCTCGGCTGCAGCGATAGGGGGAGAGGGCACCCCACTGTCAAAAATAATGACCCCAGACCGATCCACGCGGCAGTCAGTCTCAATGTTGCTAGCCAGTCTGCGCTGGACAGGTTTATGGTGCACGAGTGTATGCGCAATCACAGTACACTCTGGGTAGGCATTTCGACACGACCGGAGAGAGATCAGGCACAGAACCAAATGCTTTTCTCTCTACGCAGAACGAGCATACATTCTTTGGAATCCTTACACTTGTAAGCTTGATTTAATTTTATTAATTATAGGATCCCAAGCAGATGGTAGCACCCAGCCATCTTCTCTATTGAAATTAGGATGTTTTTTGATTTCAATAACCTCGCGAATCATCCTTGGAAGGAATCGGTATTCTTTCGCGAAGATTTGTGGTCTATCAAATCTGATGTAGTGGCGGGGGCGATCCTGTACATGTTCACAGACTCTGCAGTCTGCACTACCCGGAGCGTTGATTCTTAACATCAGCTTTGTGTTCTTTTACGCGGTTTTGTATTTATCTTTTAGTTTGTCCTATGTAAGACAGACCATATTCACAATCCTCAACATAGGTACACAGTCATGTGCATAAAAATAATACATGTTGAGGAAAAATTTAGATATTGAATTGCTTTTAAACAGCTACAACATAGGTACATATTCTATGATGACTGAATGTTGGTTAAAGGTAATTTATATGTTTTATCTACCGACTTCAAAAAGGAGGAGGTACTCAATTCCACTGTATGTTTTTTTTTATGTGTGTTACCTCATAACTTTTTCTGGGTGAACCGATTTCGAGGATTTTTTTTTATTTGAAAGCTGGTGCTTCTTATGTGGTTCCATATAAATTTGATCAAGGTCTGAGCAATAGTTTTTGAGTTATTCTTAATAATTTATATTGAAGTGGGTTGTACAAAATTTTTAATTTTTAATTATTTCATAAGTTGATTGATGGTAAAAACTGACTAATCTTCTTCAGTGGCTTTCATTTTTTAATTGTAGCTCGCTTCAAGATGTAGATCATACTATTTATATTTTTACAATATTAATTTACAATTTAGTAGTGCGAATGAAATATTTTATTCGATGTAGATTAGCGGCGTAAGATAATCAACTTACCCATATCATTATATGGGTGTTGTAAGAGACGACAGAGGGAAATTAAACACCAGATGGGCAGCTACATCTTCCTGATTATGACACAAAATAATATAAAAGGTAACTTGCGAAACCGCCTGCCCAATATATGAGGCAATCTATGGAGGAGACCTATTTGCAGCAGTGGACTTTAGAAAGGATGTAATGAATTAGTGAATCACTTATTAAAAGTATTTTTTATTAAATACTGCTTCTGAAAATACCTCTCTCCTAATCCTAATCCTGGAAAGAACCAACAGGAAACCTAGCGGGATTGTTATCTTAAATATGAAAGTTTAATTATTAAAAATTATTATAAAACAATTTTTAAATAAATTATTATTTACTGGGTGGTATCCTTTTCTACCTAGGAGTCAATCCGGATAGGAACCAACCCCTACTTATTTCTGCCACCAAATAGTAGTGATTGCACTGCTGTGTTCCGGTCTGAAGTATAGAGATTATAGTCTGTGAGGCATTACACCTTAGTCCTCAGCGGTGGTAAAGCTGCTGTTTAAAGCCTTCTTTGTTAGAAGTTGGTTGCAAGTGGTCATGGACGGCAATAGCTACTTGCCATTTGGTGGACTGTAAGTTCGTTTGTCACTCTAGTTTTATAAAGAATATTAAGAAATAGCAGTAGTGATCACCTTATTCCCATGGGTCTTTATTCATGTTTTCCTCAATATCATACAACTTATGTAACTATAGAATTTTTTTAACATGTTGATTGACAAGCATTGAAATCTTTTGTAAAAGCCCCATAAATAAATTACTAATTCTGTGGAGTTGAGTAACTCGCAAACATTGTGTTTGTTCCTTGTACTTAAAAAAATGTTGGAAACAAACACATGCTAAAGATTTTATTTATTTAAACTATTTATGTTTTAAAGAGGGCCGCCTATTGCAAAACAAATTTAATAATATATTGTTTCAATGTAAGCCGCGTTACCCTATAATAAATTTCCATAAGACATGCTATGGAAATAACTACAACACACCATTCTAGCTGTTTTAACATTGTGTAAGATTACGAGATTTTTAATCTTTCTTACAACATCTCTGGGCTGGGGCTCCCCAGTGCCAGCTCCTTCCACTTGACTGCATCCAGCACAGAGCGGCTCGAATTGTCGACGACCGAATTCTTTCCGATCGGCTCGATTCATTGGCGCTGCGAAGAGATGTTGCATCTCTTTGCATTTTCTTTCGCATTTACCACGGGGAATGCTCTGAGGAATTGTCCGTATTAATCCCAGCCGCCAAATTTCACGAACGCACATCGCGGCAGAACTCCCGATACCATCCACACCATCTGGATGATTGGCGGTCCACCACTATGCGATTTAGAAGATGTTTTCTTCATCGCACAACTATCCTTGTGGAATAGTTTACCACCAGCGATTTTTCCGGACCGATACGACTTAGGGACCTTCAAGAAAAGAGCCTACTCCTTTTTAAAAGACCGGCAACGCATCTGCAATTCCTCTGGTTCCTCTGGTGTTGCAGTTGTTCATGGGCGGCGGTAGTCACTTACCATCAGGTGAGCTGCATGCTCGTTTGCCCCCTCTCCTATATAAAAAAAAAACATAATATGTTGTTGAGCTAAATATGCTTTCTCATTTGGAATGTCCCATTAGAAGAGAAGTAGAAGTAATTATATGCCAAATGTAATTATTATAGGCGTAAAACAAATGTACTAATATTGGTATAGCATTATTAGTAGATTAGGTATATAGTTCAAATATAAATACATTATGTTGTAATAACAGTAAGGAATATACTTGTGATAAGTTTGTGAAGAGATGCGAACTGCAGCTTTTCTTAATTAAGGCTGTGCAGCAGGTTGGGCTACATAGGTAATAAAAGTAGAAGCTTAATTTACTCGTATTTTCAAAAACTGCAACAACGGTATATCATTATTTGTATATTTGAACTTAAGTTTAAAATTTGGCTACTCTTTGAAAAATAACCCTGTATAAATACACAGTTTCGGTGATAAATCAAATTTTCGCATGTTTTATCACGCCACTCCTTCAACTACTAGGGGACATGTGATGACTGCATAAGAGAATCCGCCATCTCATTTCATCCTACTCCTAACACTGTGGCAGGAGATGAGTAGAAGTGTTGCTAACAAATGAATAAAAATAAAAAGTCACGATATACGAGTAAATAAAAGTAAGTTTCAATACTTAAAAATCATATGTCATAACATTTAGAGCAAGAACTGTTTCATGACAACATTACTTCAATTTAAAGACTAAACAGTGACATGGTTCGTAGAATCGCATGATCACCAAAACTTTTGGATGATTTTCGAAAAAGTTTTTATAGTGCATAAAAATTTTACTGGTAATATCTTCATTCATGTAGGAAATATTTGGTTTAACAGGTACTACTTAATTATTATACGGTTCATAATCATTTAGAGCTAGATATTAAGGAACGTTTTTAATTTTTTATACATATTCTTTATTATTATAGCAGATCCAATTCCTTTGGTTAATCTTACCAACCACTTTAAAATAACTTTATTATTCAGTCTGTAGAGCAGATTTTGCTTCAAACGTTAGGAGGATTACATTTCGAAAGCTTTTAGTTACTAGCAACGGTTTACTTATTATTTCGTACTTGATAAGACTTTTCATAAGAAATTAGACACAATATAACATGACAGCTACACATTACAAGATTCGAAAATCTTTCAAATAAAATTCATTCTGAGAATGTCGACTTAATTAAGTATTTTTGGGAATTAGGGTAAACAAATAAAAGGAAATACGAACAAATGAAGGTAGAATGGTAATCTCCCATTTGTTTTAGCAGTAAAAAGTATCGCACAGGCGACTAAGAGGCATCAGTCGGTAATTCTATGAGTCTCGTTATCGTTTCTATGCCCGTTGGGGTATTCTACTAGTGTAGGCAAGGGAGATCGTGTTGCTGAGAGGCTGCCATGTGTTACATTGAGATAGGTAGTGATGCTGTTGGTTTGAATACTTGTTGGTTTATTATGTAATTGGGTCCTGATAGTAAGCAGGGCTTGTTACCGAGTAGTGTTCTTTTATTTAAATAATTTTAAGAATAATTTTTAACATCAGAAGTGGAATAATTTCTTACAGTATAATATATGCGATATTGTATATAAAGCACACCGAAAATATTTTATTAATAAAAAAGTGTACTATTTAAATTATCATCTAATTAACCTAGACACATTTCACAGGTTGTAAACTACCTGTCTCCCGTTTCCATTTTCAATCACTGCTGGGTTAATATAACAATTTTATTGGTTGACAAGAGCGACGCATATACATGTGGTAAAATTAAAAAAATTGTACAACCGACTTCAATATATAAATAAAATGAGAACATCATCAATGTAGTCGAAGTCAATTAAATACGCATTATTAAGGATAACTCAAAAACTACGGGTCAGATCTAGATCAAATTTATATGGACCACATGAGAACCACCAGCTTTCAAATATCGTCAAAATCAGTTCACCTAAAAAAAAAATTCTAACACATAAAATAATAAAAAACAGTCGAATTGAGTACCTCCTCCTTTTTTTGAAGTCGGTTAAAAACTTCTAGGATAAACATCTACATAAAAAGACTGCTGGCAATTGTAGTATTTCCAAGGCTAAGAGTCTCATTTGTGAAGTTTCAGTCAGATCGTTTTCTCTGACGTCATTGGCATTCTGTCATACATAAAATACTCTTGTTCCGAAATATTGTAAAACATTTTGAAATATACATTAATAAATATTATATAAATTTCTGTTTATACATATATAACCAGCTGGTACCACAGGGCAGCCACTCAGCAACACGCCCTTCCTTGCCTACACTAGTAGAATACCCCCAACGGGCATAGTTACGACAGTGGGACTCTTAGAATTACAGACTGATCCTCTTAGTGGAAGATTACCATTCTACCTTCATTTGTTCGTATTTCCTCTTACTTTTTTTACCCTCATTCCCAACACGGCCTCTCCTGACAGGAGCCAGTCCTCGGGCTCCCTTTAGCTTTAAATATTAGTCTCCATCAACAGCATGGGGGATGCAGGCACCACTTAGGTCACAGGGGACGAGCGTGGCAATGGCTCTACGTTAGCACAACGTATCATCTGAGTAAGTTATAGGCACTACGTTCGCAAAACTTAACACAAGTGGTAAAATTAAAATTTTTGTTAAAATTGAATAAAACTATTTTTACGGATTTTATCGCGTCATCCTGCTTTACAGCACCCATGGGGTCACAGGCCCCGTGACCATGGGTGCTGTAAAGCACCCGAAACGTCGGGAATCAAAATTAATAAAATTAAACGCGATAAAATCCGTAAAAATAGTTTTATTCAATGTGTAGTGTTCGCGTAAATATAAGAAATCATTTTTGTTAAAAGTCAATTATTAATAAATACGCATTATTAAGAATAACTCATAAACTACTGGTCAGATCTTGATCAAATTTATATGAGACCACATGATAAGCACCTGCTTTCAAACACACACATAAAAAAACAGTCGAATTGAGAACCTCCTCCTTTTTGAAGTCTGTTAAAAATAACTGATTAAGTCATAGGCACTGCGTTTGCATAACTTAACAAAATAACTGATTAAATCACAAGCACGACGCGACGTTAGCATAGGTAACTTAACAAAATAATAACTCATTAAGTCATAGGCACATCGTTAGCATAACATAATAAAATAATAACCGATTAAGTTATAGGCACTACGTTCGCAAAACTTAACACAAGTGGTAAAATTAAATTTTTTGTTAAAATTGAATAAAACTATTTTTACGGATTTTATCGCGTCATCCTGCTTTACAGCACCCATGGGGTCACAGGCCCCGTGACCATGGGTGCTGTAAAGCACCCGAAACGTCGGGAATCAAAATTAATAAAATTAAACGCGATAAAATCCGTAAAAATAGTTTTATTCAATGTGTAGTGTTCGCGTAAATATAAGAAATCATTTTTGTTAAAAGTCAATTATTAATAAATACGCATTATTAAGAATAACTCATAAACTACTGGTCAGATTTTGATCAAATTTATATGAGACCACATGATAAGCACCTGCTTTCAAACACACACATAAAAAAACAGTCGAATTGAGAACCTCCTCCTTTTTGAAGTCTGTTAAAAATAACTGATTAAGTCATAGGCACTGCGTTTGCATAACTTAACAAAATAACTGATTAAATCACAAGCACGACGCGACGTTAGCATAGGTAACTTAACAAAATAATAACTCATTAAGTCATAGGCACGTCGTTAGCATAACATAATAAAATAATAACCGATTAAGTCATAGGCACTACGTTAGCATAACTTAACATCTACTTAATTTATAGGCACGACGTTAGCATAACTTAAGCTAGGCGCGACAGAGGCACGACGTTAGCTTGTTCGCCTTCTACTTTTGAGAAAGAGGCACAATGTTACCGTATCTCAATATTAATCTTTCAGAAAGGAAGCACTACGTTAGCTATTTCTGACACATGTGTAACTACTCACCCTCAAAGTAAGCATGGGGCAAGCACACACCTCGTGTGGAGGCCAAGGTAACGTTACTGGCTTAATGTATCTTTCTCGTCTCAGCCCTTTCTGACCATGAAACGATAAACTCGTTGTTTTCAGATCTTTACCAATTATTATTCAACAAAACACAATTTGTGAGCTCTTGAATACATTTCATGTAGACTAAACTTTTACAGAATTGAAAACATCGTCCAAATCAGATTTTAGTATACAACGCTTCCTGCTAGACTTTAACGTACGTCTTAGATAACACATTTTTTTTCCTGAGGAACACTGCGCACACGGCACAGATTACGTACTATACGCTGAAGACAAAGGCCAACCAGATAAACGCGCTCCAGCGAGCGGTTCCACTGCGTTCGCGCCAGGCAAAGCACAAAGTTAGCGTTAATTACTACACCTAAAACCTTTTAAATATTGGATTTTACTCTTAAGTAGTTTTAATGTAAAATTTAGAGTACACCACGGTAAAAGCAAAAGACATGGAAACAACTACGTCAGATGCACAAGCGTGCAATTAAGTAAATCCAACACAGGTCCAGCAAAATATGTATCCAAAGTTATTTAAGATTGAAATAGATGCAAAACATTGTTTAAACAAATAAATAATCTGCTTTGCAAAATTAAAAATTAAAAGAAATGAAGATAAATGTATTACGAACCATAGAATTCGGGGCTTCCAAAGTTCACCACACATTCTCTTAAGAAACTGCAACTGTGTGACATGGCACTCACAAACCATTGCACACATTGCAAAAACGGCAACTATGTGGAGAGACTGATCCCACCACATATTCCAAAGGGAAGGAGGCAACTGCGCAAGATCTACGCATTGCAAAAGGCAACTGCATGCAGAGGCGTAGGCCACTACACACATTGTAAATATAAAAAAGGCAACTGTGTAAAATATCACACACTGCAAACGACATCACACAAATTGCAATCGTCATTAAGTCGTCTCGGTCGGATAGATATCCACGTGACATGGCTGCGTCAGACGTCTATTTGCCGCGCCAAAGCACCATGTGTTCGGCGGCCGCTTGAGCCGCCTGCCATTAAATCCACCGAGTAGTTGCAGGCTGTAGCGATAGGGTGGCAGCACGCATGAGACCTTATAGGGCCCGCATACTGGAATCCAGCTATACCGTAGATTGCGACGAATCGAACAAAAATCACAGACGGTGAAAGTTCGTGACTGCCGAAGACCCTCGCCATAAGCATGTTGTCGATGCTGGTTAGCGTCTAGTAAAGCAGACGCTTGCTGTCTCCAGGGCTCGGACGCACCTCTCGACATCAAACCCCAATTTTTTCAACACTTATCAACACATTAGAATACAAAAAGGCTATTTATTTTTTCCAATTCATAGCACGTTAAAGTTAATCCTTTGTTTGATATATCGCTTAAACATTTCGAACAATAAAATATATGGGGTACATTATTTCGTGGGCTACGTATTTTCATATCATTTCACAAAACATCAAAACTCGATATTCATCAATTACAACAAAACTCGAACAAGTTAAGTTTTCACTGGATGCAAACTACAACTCATTTAGTTAACACCTCTTTTCAATATTTCTTTCAACATTTGTTAACATATTTGGGTATGTACAAAGAGATTTAACTTATTGCTCAAAACATTTGACTTTAAGCTTTTACTTTACGCTTTAGTGGTACGTCAATGTCGTAAATAGGACAGCAAATTTAATTAAGACATTAAACATAAAAACAAAGGTATCAATGCGAAGCGCATTATAGTCTTTCACGAACGTAATAAAATTAAACAAAAGGATTTAACTTTTGGCTTAAAACATTTCACTCGTACTGTCTGTCACTCTACACTTTAATGATTCATCAATGTCGTAAATACGACAACGTAACCACCAACGTAATAACCCTCACACTATTCAAAAATAATAGGTGGACGGTAACAGGAATCTTTATCCCAATTCTGATGTAAGAAACTATTCCACTTCTGATGTTAGAAATTATTCTCAAAAGTGTTTAAATAAAAGAACACTACTCGGTAACAAACCCTGCTTACTATCAGGACCCCAATTACATGATAACACCAAAGTACGCAAACCAACAGCATCACTACCCGTCTCAATGTAACACAGGGCAGCCTCTCAGCAACACGACCTTCCTTGCCTACACTAGTAGAATACCCCCAACGGGCATAGTTACGACAGTGGGACTCTTAGAATTACAGACTGATCCTCTTAGTGGAAGATTACCATTCTACCTTCATTTGTTCGTATTTCCTCTTACTTTTTTTACCCTCATTCCCAACACGGCCTCTCCTGACAGGAGCCAGTCCTCGGGCTCCCTTTAGCTTTAAATATTAGTCTCCATCAACAGCATGGGGGATGCAGGCACCACTTAGGTCACAGGGGACGAGCGTGGCAATGGCTCTACGTTAGCACAACGTATCATCTGAGTAAGTTATAGGCACTACGTTCGCAAAACTTAACACAAGTGGTAAAATTAAAATTTTTGTTAAAATTGAATAAAACTATTTTTACGGATTTTATCGCGTCATCCTGCTTTACAGCACCCATGGGGTCACAGGCCCCGTGACCATGGGTGCTGTAAAGCACCCGAAACGTCGGGAATCAAAATTAATAAAATTAAACGCGATAAAATCCGTAAAAATAGTTTTATTCAATGTGTAGTGTTCGCGTAAATATAAGAAATCATTTTTGTTAAAAGTCAATTATTAATAAATACGCATTATTAAGAATAACTCATAAACTACTGGTCAGATCTTGATCAAATTTATATGAGACCACATGATAAGCACCTGCTTTCAAACACACACATAAAAACAGTCGAATTGAGAACCTCCTCCTTTTGAAGTCTGTTAAAATAACTGATTAAGTCATAGGCACTGCGTTTGCATAACAACAAAATAACTGATTAAATCACAAGCACGACGCGACGTTAGCATAGGTAACTTAACAAAATAATAACTCATTAAGTCATAGGCACATCGTTAGCATAACATAATAAAATAATAACCGATTAAGTTATAGGCACTACGTTCGCAAAACTTAACACAAGTGGTAAAATTAAAATTTTTGTTAAAATTGAATAAAACTATTTTTACGGATTTTATCGCGTCATCCTGCTTTACAGCACCCATGGGGTCACAGGCCCCGTGACCATGGGTGCTGTAAAGCACCCGAAACGTCGGGAATCAAAATTAATAAAATTAAACGCGATAAAATCCGTAAAAATAGTTTTATTCAATGTGTAGTGTTCGCGTAAATATAAGAAATCATTTTTGTTAAAAGTCAATTATTAATAAATACGCATTATTAAGAATAACTCATAAACTACTGGTCAGATCTTGATCAAATTTATATGAGACCACATGATAAGCACCTGCTTTCAAACACACACATAAAAAAACAGTCGAATTGAGAACCTCCTCCTTTTTGAAGTCTGTTAAAAATAACTGATTAAGTCATAGGCACTGCGTTTGCATAACTTAACAAAATAACTGATTAAATCACAAGCACGACGCGACGTTAGCATAGGTAACTTAACAAAATAATAACTCATTAAGTCATAGGCACGTCGTTAGCATAACATAATAAAATAATAACCGATTAAGTCATAGGCACTACGTTAGCATAACTTAACACCAACGTAATAACCTCACACTATTCAAAAATAATAGGTGGACGGTAACAGGAATCTTTATCCCAATTCTGATGTAAGAAACTATTCCACTTCTGATGTTAGAAATTATTCTCAAAAGTGTTTAAATAAAAGAACACTACTCGGTAACAAACCCTGCTTACTATCAGGACCCCAATTACATGATAACACCAAAGTACGCAAACCAACAGCATCACTACCCGTCTCAATGTAACACAGGGCAGCCTCTCAGCAACACGACCTTCCTTGCCTACACTAGTAGAATACCCCAACGGGCATAGTAACGACAGTAGGACTCTTAGAATTACAGACTGATCCTCTTAGTCGCCTGTGCGATACTTTATACTGCTAAAACAAGTGGGAGATTACCATTCTACCTTCATTTGTTCGTATTTCTTATTATTTTTTTACCCTCATTCCCAACAATATTTTATTCATAATAAATAATTATTATTTAAATAATAATTATATACAGGGTATTTTTGAAACGCTCCCGAAAACGAAGACAGACGACAGTACTAACTATATCTTAGATGATGGGTGAAATATAAAATCGATCCTGATGAAAAAAAATTCATCTTTTCACAACGTTTTATTAGCTTTATTCACGCTCCATCGTGTTAGTATAAATCATCGTGTTAAATAAAACGTTAATTTCATTAAAATAAAACATGAAAATACTTAAACATAAAAGCAGCAGTGGAATTACTGAATTACAATCAGCTGACTAGGGGTCAATGTACGCGCGAACGCCGAATTCGCGCGGCCCGTAACTAGCGATGGTACCACAATACATAATAATTTACAACACTTGTCTAAATACCTAACTTATCTACTTAACCTACTATTTTGCCACTGTGCTTGTCTCCACGTAGCCACTTTAATTCAAATTCACAGGTTAAATAAACCAAATAACTGGTTCGATTCCCCGCTAATGAAAAAAATACTTAAATGAAAAGTTAACAAGGTTAGAGTTATATATATTCATCGTGTAGGTATGTTTATTATTCTGATGTATTCAGTTATGTACCTATTCAGATCAGTTCAGTACCAAGTTATTTAAAAAAAAATAGGTATGAAACAGCTTACCGCTCTAAATCCTCCGTTGTCTTATGAGATGCGGCTCAAATTGTGCTCCATTCATTTCGAGGCAGATGTGGGCTCGGTGTTGCGTCTCCTCATGCAGGCGGGGCATTATCGTGTGGTCTTCGACACAGTCCGCACGTAGTTTGTCGAAAACATCCACGATCCTTTGGCGCATTTCGTCAGTACTATCACACTCACGATTAAAACCCTTTCTTCACATACCCCACAGAAAGAAGTCTAACGGGGTCAGATCTGGTGAGCGAGGTGGCCAAGCGTGTGGTCCTAGTCTGCCAATCCAGCGATCATCAAATAATTCGGTAAGGCGCTCACGGACGAACCTCACGACATGTGAGGTGCACCATCATGCTGGAACCATGTACGGCGATATTCATCCAACGATAGGTCGTCTAAAATGTCAACCAACTGTTCATTTATAAAGTTTAGGTATCCCTGTCCGTTAAGTCGCTGTGGCAGAAACACTGGTCCCAGTATGCGATCCTTAAATAAACCTGCCCATACGTTAACCGACCATCGGGTTTGGTGCCCGGTTTGTCGAACAGCGTACGGGTTAACCTCTGAATACACGTGTGTATTTCTTCGGTTCCACATGCCGTTTCTGGTAAATGTCGACTCGTCCGTCCAGATAACGTGCTCAATGGAACCAGGCACACGTTGTTGTTGGTCTAATAACCAACGGCAGAAAACTCGTCGGCGGTCGTGATCGCCGGAACTAAAGCTTGCACTTTGTGCACTTTGTATGGCCGCATTCGGTTACGCTTTAACACTTTGTGAACTGAACAGTATGACACATTTGTTCCATCCCGACGTCTTAACATTTAGCGATACTTCGTGTACCTAGGTTCGGATTCCGGCGAACGACATCTAAAATGCGCTCCTCGGAGTGAACAGTCATTTGACTTCCACCTCCTGCCGCTACTGGAGCAATGGGCCTATTTTCCAACACTCGCTGAAATGCTGCTGTTATCAGACGAGAGTCAGCTGGGTGTCGAGCGGTCGAATTTCTCTCGGTAAATTCGTAATGCACGCGAAGCATTCCGCGAGCTTCTCCAAGGCACATTAACATGTTGCCGTATTCACGAGCACTATAAACGTACGCGTTAGGCATTATTAAAACAAAAAGAAACACAAAACGTAACAACAAGAATAACACGTAATAACAAGTAGGTAATACCAAGTAATAACAATAAGAATTTAATAAAAAAACAATTGAACTGTCGCTTGCGCATGCGTGTCCAAAGTCAACACGGAACTGTCTCAAAACTAAAATCAATAATTAATCCCGCCAAAACTGAAGCCTACACTTTGAACATTCCCACAGACCGTCAAATGTTATGACATTGCCAACTTTTATTTTATAAGTTTAGTTTCCATATGATCCTACGACTACTCTTTCATATGGAATTTAGAAGTTATAGTTGTAATTTTTTAATACAATTAGACAATCAATTGTACCTGACGAAACAAGCAGTTCGTTACTACAAAAATGATATTGAAATTAATAAACGTACTTACTTGGGTTTGGTTATCTTTGATTTTGTACAAGAAAATAGAAATAAAATGGTATTGAATAATTTAATAGTTAAAATCAATTGCAATTATGATCGACAGGTAATTAATCTAAAAATAATTATTTTACTTTACTTTTATTGACTTTCCGTTTTAATCCATCCAATACTTTGATTTGAAAAGAGGTACGTCAAAACTATTAAAAATTACTTGCAAGTTTTATTGTAATTGCCGCCTCTAATTCTTGTCGCTTGCAAACAAATCTTAGTAGGTAAATTTGGGAATTTCATATGTTGGCGCTGACACGAGGTGACACACAGTCGGCCGGGCGGCGGCAGCGCGTGGTACGAAGGGGGCGCGACGGGGGAATGCTCGCCAGTATTACTGTGCGCGAACGCTATTGGTTCCTCATTCTTCCCGCGCTTTGAAAAAGCGATGTTTCCCAATGTACAGTCGCACACACAGCTTTCTTTGCACGACGCGCGACGATGGTTTTAAAAAGGAAGGAAAGAAAAATTATTTGTATCTATTGTTTTATGACTGAACTAGTGAACGAAAAGGTAAATAGAAGGTGAATAGGGAAAATTGTGCAGTAAAGTTAAATGTATTGAGGAAGAATACCGAAAAAATTACCATGTGGTCAACCTGATGACGGAAACATTTATCATTCGCATTGATGATGATGATTCTGATGAGTGATGATGAAGTAGCATCCAGTAACACCAATACACCATCGACATTTGGCTTCCATGTTCCATGTTCCAATGGTATAATGGACAGCGTGTCACCCTTAGCTTAAGTTTTCTTGTTACAAACTACTTTATTTTACGATAGAAATAAAAATAATGCTCAAGCAAACATTATCCATTTTGAATTTCAACCTCTTCCAAAGTTCTAAGTAGCTAGTAAAGTACCTATTATGATTCTACAATAAAACCATTAATTACTATTATAATATTATAAAACAACAGCCTAGTACCATGTAGTAGTTTAGAACGCGACTGTACCCATGCGCAGACACACCCCTCCACTATCGCTCAGCGTTCTTTTTACGTGACGTTGAGTTTGGCTTCGACGCGGATATTGACCTAGTCAGCTGATTTTATGGTTTATTTATTTTAAATTCCATTGCTGCTTTAATGTTTAAGTATTTTCATGTTTTATTTTAATGAAATTAACGTTTTATGTAAAACATTGTTTAAACAAATAAATAATCTGCTTTGCAAAATTAAAAATTAAAAGAAATGAAGATAAATGTATTACGAACCATAGAATTCGGGGCTTCCAAAGTTCACCACACATTCTCTTAAGAAACTGCAACTGTGTGACATGGCACTCACAAACCATTGCACACATTGCAAAAACGGCAACTATGTGGAGAGACTGATCCCACCACATATTCCAAAGGGAAGGAGGCAACTGCGCAAGATCTACGCATTGCAAAAGGCAACTGCATGCAGAGGCGTAGGCCACTACACACATTGCAAATATAAAAATCAACTCTAGGACAATAACACACATTGTAAATATAAAAAAGGCAACTGTGTAAAATATCACACACTGCAACCGACATCACACAAATTGCAATCGTCATTAAGTCGTCTCGGTCGGATAGATATCCACGTGACATGGCTGCGTCAGACGTCTATTTGCCGCGCCAAAGCACCATGTGTTCGGCGGCCGCTTGAGCCGCCTGCCATTAGATCCACCGAGTAGTCGCAGGCTGTAGCGATAGGGTGGCAGCACGCATGAGACCTTATAGGGCTCCCGCATACTGGAATCCAGCTATACCGTAGATTGCGACGAATCGAACAAAAATCACAGACGGTGAAAGTTCGTGGCTGCCGAAGACCCTCGCCATAAGCATGTTGTCGATGCTGGTTAGCGTCTAGTAAAGCAGACGCTTGCTGTCTCCAGGGCTCGGACGCACCTCTCGACATCAAACCCCAATTTTTTCAACACTTATCAACACATTATAATACAAAAAGGCTATTTATTTTTTCCAATTCATAGCACGTTAAAGTTAATCCTTTGTTTGATATATCGCTTAAACATTTCGAACAATAAAATATATGGGGTACATTATTTCGTGGGCTACGTATTTTCATATCATTTCACAAAACATCAAAACTCGATATTCATCAATTACAACAAAACTCGAACAAGTTAAGTTTTCACTGGATGCAAACTACAACTCATTTAGTTAACACCTCTTTTCAATATTTCTTTCAACATTTGTTAACATATTTGGGTATGTACAAAGAGATTTAACTTATTGCTCAAAACATTTGACTTTAAGCTTTTACTTTACGCTTTAGTGGTACGTCAATGTCGTAAATAGGACAGCAAATTTAATTAAGACATTAAACATAAAAACAAAGGTATCAATGCGAAGCGCATTATAGTCTTTCACGAACGTAATAAAATTAAACAAAAGGATTTAACTTTTGGCTTAAAACATTTCACTCGTACTGTCTGTCACTCTACACTTTAATGATTCATCAATATCGTAATTACGACAACGTAACCACCAACGTAATAACCCTCACACTATTCAAAAATAATAGGTGGACGGTAACAGGAATCTTTATCCCAATTCTGATGTAAGAAACTATTCCACTTCTGATGTTAGAAATTATTCTCAAAAATATTTAAATAAAAGAACACTACTCGGTAACAAACCCTGCTTACTATCAGGACCCCAATTACATGATAACACCAAAGTACGCAAACCAACAGCATCACTACCCGTCTCAATGTAACACAGGGCAGCCTCTCAGCAACACGACCTTCCTTGCCTACACTAGTAGAATACCCCAACGGGCATAGTAACGACAGTAGGACTCTTAGAATTACAGACTGATCCTCTTAGTCGCCTGTGCGATACTTTATATAATTATTATTATATATTATAATATATATAATAAATAATTATTATTTATTATGACTAAAATACACATTTTGTTAATTCAAGGCCATTATTGCTTGTGCACTATTATTATTGGGTTCGTAGTTTTAACCTTTTGTGAATTCTTTTTCATCATCTTATCGAAGTTGAGTTTTACTTTTTTTTTAAATAGAATAAGGGTGACAAACGAGCACACAGTCCACCGGATGGTAAGTGGGTGCTGTGGCCTATAGACATCTACATGTATCCTCAATTAAGAATCAAATGTAGATGTATGGTTACCCCTGAAGACTAAGATGGAATGTTCCCAGTAAAAAGGGTCTCCGGTTCTCTACAATCACCATACGAAACACAGCAACGTTGAGGTGCTATTTTACGCTGTTATTCTGTGAGAGCGTGGTCCTACCCCGGTCGAGCCGACTCATTCGTGCTACAACCATAATATAGCTGCAGCGTGGCTCTACCACATCAAAAAAGTTCTTCTATATTATCAAAATTCCAAAAATGGACATCAGTAGGAGCAATGACTGGCGAGTACAGTAAATAAAAAAAAAATATTTTTCTTCACAAAACTTAAATTAATTACATAGTTGATTGGGGTCTCCATTTAAGCAAGTAATGCTTGTGCTTGGAAACCCCGCTCTTCCTTATCTGAACATAATTTTTTTAATTCTAAAAACCAAAAATGACAAAAAAACAATTACTCTATTTTAACAACCAAAAATTAAAAACCAAACATGACAAAAACTAATTACTCTATTTTAACAACCAAAAATTAAAAGTACAAAAGTATATATGTGTGCATGTGTGCAAATGTGTGTGTGTGTGTGTGTGTGTGTGTGTGTGTGTGTGTGTGCGTGCGTGCGTGCGCGTGCGTGCCTGCGTGCGTGCGTGCGTGCGTGCGTGCGTGCGTGCGTGCGTGCGCGTGCGTGCGTGCGTGCGTGCGTGTGTGCGTGCGTGCGTGTGCGTGCGTGCGTGCGTGCGTGCGTGTGTGTGTGTGTGTGTGTGTGTGTGTGTGTGTGGAGAAAGTATTATTATGTTATATATTGTAAAGAACAGCGAATTATGAAATGCGGTCCATCAGAAAATCCATTTTCATCAAAATAGGATTTCGGCTGCACCCGTTTTAGTATAAGGTTTTTACACTCCTTGTACGTTTTGTCGTATATGTTTTTGTCGTTTGTGTTTTTACGGTGGTAGAGCCACGCAGCAGCTTTTGCTGTTGCACGTATGGGCCGGCACGAGCCGGTTTAGTACCACGACCTCACAGAATACCGGCGTGAAGTGGAAGCTCTGCTTTTGCGTTTCGTCTGGTGAGTGCAGGTGACCAGAGGCCCAATTCTCCCCCCCCCCCCAACAACATGGTAGCGGAATCAAATCTTAGACTACCCCAGGAGGGTACCAGCACCCCTGGAGAATCCCTCGCTGAGCATCCACGACCATGCTACTCCACTCCTGAGCGTGGGTGCTCAGGCTGCCCCGCGTATTCTGGGGCAAAATTCCGCTCAAAACAATAACTGCTCGGGGCAAACTGAGCAACAAGACCAAGACGATCCCTGCCACGCTATCCGTGGATTTCTGCAACATCAGGGGACTTCACTCGAACCTAAACGCCGTCCACTACCATCTCGAGACGGCGAAGCCGGCCTTGCTCTTTCTGAGCGAGACGCAGGTGTCCTCTCCGGCTGATACTTCGTATCTCTCCTACCCGGGGTACAAATTGGAACACTCCTTTGTGCCTCGGGCTGGAGTTTGCGTATACGTCAGAGAGGACATCTGTTCTCGACGCCTCGGCAGTCTTGAAGGTTCGGACCTGTCCTTCCTTTGGCTACGCGTAGATAGCGACGACCATCCGCGCGTCTACGGGTGCCTCTATAGGTCCCATAGCGGTAATGCCGAAACAGACCGACTCATCGACCACGTCCAAATGGCTACAGTTTCCTTGCTACAACAGGTCCCATCCGCAGAGATCGTGATACTTGGCGATTTTAACGCCCACCACGCCGAATGGCTTGGTTCACGTTTAACCGATAATGCGGGGAGATCTGTTTATGACTTTGCCTTGGCATATTGTCTGACACAGCTGGTTACTTCGCCTACGCGGATTCCAGATGTGAAGGATCATACACCTTCCTGTTGGACCTCCTGCTGACCTCTCATCCGGACGGATATCAGGTTTCCGTCGATGCCCCTCTCGGCTCTTCGGACCATTGTCTGATCCGGGTGGTGCCACTCACGCACCCCTCGCGGTTGCGTTCTGCAGGTTGCCGCCGTGTTTGGCATTACAGATCGGCGGATTGGGACGGAATGCGGTCTTTCTTTGCATCCTACCCATGGTGGCGGGTTTGCTTCTCGCCGGATGATCCCAGCGCTGTTGCTGACTCTCTCACTGATGTGGTGTTACCGGGAATGGAATTATTTATTCCATCATCTGTGGTACCCATCGGAGGCAGATCGCAGCCTTGGTTTGGTCGCTCCTGTAAGACTGCATTACGCAGTAAGCAGGAGTGCTATCAGGCCTGGGCTGAGGCTTCGGCGGCTCGGGATGTAAACACCAGCACGCTTAAAAAGAAGTATAACTTCACCTCCAGGTCCTTCAAAAGTGTTATTGCCAAGGCAAAGTCAGAGCACATAGGCAGAATTGGCGAGAAAATAGTTCGCCTTCCTTCGGGAACCCGTGCATTCTGGTCTCTCGCCAAGGCTGTCCAAGGGAATTTCTGTAAGCCATCACTACCATCTCTGCACAGGGAAGACGACTCACTGGCCCACGCCGCAAAAGAGAAAGCCGACCTTTTAGGCTCACTTTTTGCGTCCAACTCGACTCTTGATGACGGGGAGAACACACCGCCGGCCATCCCGCGGTGTGAGTGCTCCATGCCGGATGTTCGGTTCTCACAGCGCTCGGTTCGCAAAGCACTCTGGACATCCACAAGTCGAGTGGGCCTGACGGAATCCCCCCAACTGTGCTGAGGACGTGTGCTCCGGAGTTGGCACCGGTTCTAACGCGTCTTTTCCGGTACTCCTACTCCCTAGGCGTAGTCCCGAAATCATGGAAGACAGCTTTTGTCCAACCGATCCCTAAAAAAGGCGACCGCTCAGACCCGTCAAACTACGGGCCTATCGACATCACCCCCTTGTTCTCCAAAATAATGGAATCCATTATAAACTGCCAGCTCATGCGGTACCTTGAGGATCACCAGCTGATTAGTGACCGCCAATACGGTTTTCGTCGGGTTCGATCAGCTGGTGATCTTCTGGTATACCTGACTCATAGATGGGCGGAGGCAGTAGAGTCCAAGGGGGAGGCATTGGCCGTTAGTTTGGACATTGCGAAGGCTTTCAATCGGGTTTGGCACAAAGCGCTTCTTACGAAGCTCCCTTCCTATGGGCTTCCCGAGAAATTGTGCAATTGGATCACCAGCTTTCTTGCAAATCGGAGCATCAAAGTCGTTGTAGACGGTGCATGCTCCGACTACAAGCCTATTAACGCTGGTGTTCCACAAGGCTGCGTGCTATCACCAACGCTGTTTCTTCTGCATATCAATGATATGTTGCAAACCGGTAGCCTTCATTGCTGTGCGGATGATAGCACTAGTGATGCTCTATACGCCGGCCGTGCGAATATTTCTCGGGAAAACGTCGCCGAGTACCGGAACAAACTTGTGTCTGAAGTCGAGTCTTTGCTGAACAAAGTCTCGGATTGGGGGTGACTAAATCTAGTCCAGTTTAACCCTCAGAAGACACAAGTTTGCGCGTTTACCGCTAAAAAGAACCCCTTTGTCGTATCTCCTCAGTTTCAAGGCACTCCCCTTGTTGCCTCAGCCAGTATCGGAATCCTCGGTGTCGACATATCGAGTGACGTGCAGTTTCGCGGTCACTTGGAAGAGAAGGCCAAATTGGCCTCTAAAAAGCTTGGCGTGCTCAGCAGAGCGGGACAGTATTTCATACCGGCACAACGCCTGCAACTTTACAAGGCGCAGGTTCGGCCTCACATGGAATACTGTTCCCATCTCTGGGCTGGGGCTCCCCAGTGCCAGCTCCTTCCACTTGACCGCATCGTCGACGACCGAGTCCTTTCCGATCGGCTCGATTCATTGGCGCTGCGAAGAGATGTTGCATCTCTTTGCATTTTCTTTCGCATTTACCACGGGGAGAGTGCTCTGAGGAATTGTTCGGATTAATCCCAGCCGCCACATTTCACGAACGCACATCGCGGCAGAACTCCCGATACCATCCACACCATCTGGATGATTGGCGGTCCACCACTGTGCGATTTAGAAGATGTTTTCTTCCTCGCACAACTTCCTTGTGGAATAGTTTACCACCAGCGATTTTTCCGGACCGATACGACTTAGGGACCTTCAAGAAAAGAGCCTACTCCTTTTTAAAAGGCCGGCAACGCATCTGCAATTCCTCTGGTTCCCCTGGTGTTGCAGTTGTTCATGGGCGGCGGTAGTCACTTACCATCAGGTGAGCCGCATGCTCGTTTGCCCCCTCTCCTAAAAAAAATATGTTTAATTCTCTATTTATTATATTATATAGGAATGCAGAATGTGAGCTAAATTACCTACTAGCAAACACTGTTTTGGTACCAGAAGACACAGCCACAACATCTCTTCACCGCTTTTTCAAGATGCGTGGGTCAAAGGGCAGGGATTTGTGTGCTTTGAGGGTTGTCATAGTAACGTATAATTGTCTAACTGAGAGTAGACCACCTATTTGATACAGTTTTTCAGTGGAAAACGTATCAAATAAGTGCACAATATACGAGTATGTATCAACATCGATATGCTACTAATGTTCAAGGCTGCTGCTTAATCTAAATTGATTTCAAACGAATTTGCGTTTACGAATTTGCGTAAACGAATTTGCATTTTGCGTCTTTTCTTAGTAAATAACAAAATAATAAAAATCTTTATCGAAAGTTATTTCTTAAAATATCTTTCAAAATAAAACTAAGATGTTACCATTCAACTCGTCTCCGGTCCTTTAATTAGTTTTTTTTATACAATATGTCCGGTTACCGGTGTCGGAGCTTTTAATGCTATAAAATATAATCAATTTCATCGACAAATCATGTCTCAAATCTCATTTAGACCTAGCTGTATTTAAATGGCAGCCATTTAAATTTTTCAGTGTCACCACTTCGACCCCGCGCATTAAAATTACAATATTCACCGATGTAGAAGTCCTACATTCTTAAAAGATGTCTCATTGGGTAAATAAAGATACGCGTAATAAAATAAAAGCAAACTTTTAACTACAAAATTGTATTTAGATCCTAAAAAGACTAAGAAAAGAAAGAAAATGTAAAAAAAAACGGTTAATTTTTCACATTTTCGACTTTAGTGAAAAAAGTAGGTCATTTACCTATCAATTTTGTACATTTATTAGATAGAGCAAGATATTTCCTTAACATAAACGTTAAAATCTTTATTGTAAATTAAATAGTTTAAGAATTGTACTTTATCAAACACGACCTCTTAAGCGCAAGCTGCACGTGCAGGATCATTTATGATGGTTCAAGAGCAGGTAGAAAACCCAAAGCCCATTGTTTGATGTTCTAAACAAGTGTACTTGGGACAACAAAACAGTCGTCCCTCGCCACGCGTTGTGATTACTACTTTTGCCCTCTAAGATCGCTTGTTGTTGTTATTGTTAAAAAACGTTTTGTGGAACTTTTTAAGTTTGTGGTGAAGTTTCTAGTTATTTTAATATTTTCAAAAATGGCAGATGGTGAATACTCAAACCAGCATGTCGCTGATATCCACTTTGTGTATGGATTGTGCAACGCATACGCAAAAAGTGCGAGCATTTGGTGTAGGCCTGTTGGGAAACATTCTGGCGTACTCTGTGACAGCTCTGTTTGCGTTGCCGTTGCTTTTTTTAACAATAACAACAACAAGCGATCTAAGAGGGGCAAAAGTAGTGTAATCACAACGCGTGGCGAGGGACGACTGTTTTTGTTGTCCCAAGTACACTTGTTTAGAACATCAAACAATGGGCTTTGGGTTTTTCTACCTGCTCTTGAACTATCATAAATGATCCTGCACGTGCAGCTTGCGCTTTTAAGAGGTCGTGTTTGATAAAGTACAATTCTTAAACTATTTAATTTACAATAAAGATTTTAACGTTTATGTTAAGGAAATATCTTGCTCTATCTAATAAATGTACAAAATTGATAGGTAAATGACCTACTTTTTTCATTAAAGTCGAAAATGTGAAAATTAACTGATTTTTTTACATTTTTTTCTTTTCTTAGTCTTTTAGATCTAAATACAATTTTGCAGTTAAAAGTTTGCTTTTATTTTATTACGCGTATCTTTATCTACCCAATGAGACATCTTTTAAGAATGTAGGACTTCTACATCGGTGAATATTGTAATTTTAATGCGCGGGGTCGAGGTGGTGACACTGAAAAATTTAAATGGCTGCCATTTAAATACAGCTAGGTCTAAATGAGATTTGAGACATGATTTGTCGATGAAATTGATTATATTTTATAGCATTAAAAGCTCCGACACCGGTAACCGGACACATTGTATAATATTTTTTTAAATCTAATTATAGCATATTCCATTACTGAAATAAAATTAAGGTAATTGTAGTAATATAATCTGGGATAATTAACCTAACGAAAAGTTTGAAAAAACTTAAAATAAACGACTAAAAGCATTCCGTCTCGTGGTTCGTGGTTTATTGATAGTCTCGGGTTCAATTTTGTTAGGAAGAGTCCTTTTTACGAAAGAAGTCCCACCTCTGCGCCAGAGTCAAATTTAATTCTAGTTTAGTTCGCATATTATTATTAAAACACATCTATTTAACCTCTGACTAATTATAATAATTATAATTGTAATAATTATAATAACTACATTTTGTAACAAGACGCATTATGCTTATCACACACTGGATTATTATTATTCGCTTGCGGCTGCACATTTCTGTCCACTTCACTTAGCTCGAGTTTGAGCCTTAATCCGTAACAACTTCTGTAATAAACTTTAAATTAATTTTGTCTTGTATGAAAATTTCTACTGCTGAGACCATTGAAATATTAATCGAGCGATAGGATTAATATATTTTAAGAGCTTTTGATTACTGACAGACGTCAGACGATTGTAATATATATACAAGCTGGCTGTTCTATATGTTGTTCTGTCTTTTTCGATAGGTGTTGCGATGAGTTTCATTTCGGAATTTTTAGTGTATATAAAGTTTATTGATAGCTCGGTCACAGCTCCAGATTTTTATCTTCACCGTAATTACATCCCATCAAACGCTGCTGAACACAGCTGTCTTTCCTATAGATTGCTTCATAGGGGGGACATTTGCCATAGTTGCCACGTTTGGCAGGCGGGTTGGCAACCGTAGATTTTTTGTTTTATGGATGTTATTGGGACAACATGCGGTCCATCTCCTATTTTGTTTCCTTCTGTCGCCTCTTACGATACCAACGGACGATATCAGGTAGTAGATGATCTCTGGTTTATAAATATAGAAATCGTTAATAACTTGAACAGATTTTGGCATAGCTATGAACGATAATATCAACAAAAATATATTGTATGAATATCACCTCAATCGGTCAGGTCGTTCAGATGTTACACGATCAGTAACATAAACACTAACGATTATAACATATTGATAGATAATAATATAATATATACTCGGGTTACGTATAGAGTCATAAGTGATGCAGAAACAAAGAGGCACTCAGCCCGTTCAAAGCTATCAGTGTCCGATATTGCGCTTATTATATGAGCACTATGAAATTGCAAGTAGGGACTGACACAACATCAGAGACACAGTGACAATCACGACGCGTTCAGATCCGAACAATGCTTAATTCGTAATATTATATTATGTGATCAACATGTACTGAATGAATAATGTGTGCTAAGGTATGCTTTGTTAATATTTATAAATAATTTTTAACGGAATCACGCATCGATACGTAACTCTTCTATGAATAAAAATTCACTTTTAAAAGTACAATTCCGTTTTATATACAAATAAATTTTATCACTAAGCTTATACATGACTTCAAGTGTAGGGGCCTCGAATTTATACCGATAACTTTCGGTGTTAGGTTGACGTTTCATACAAAATGTACTTTAGTGCAGCTGTTACGCTATCTGGCTGCAGTAAATTTGAAGAATGTAAGTTTAAAGGAAGCGTACATACCATCATAGTTTTAAGTACAGTGTGTAAAATCTAAAATGAAAATGCTACGTGAATAAGCTAAGTGGCTGACAATGACCATTTTTAATACTTCATTTTTGACTGGTATTCGATGAACAATATTTACTAATAAAGAAAAGCAAAAGCCTTAAAATTAGCATTGCAATTATTACATTGTCTGCGGTGTAAGGGAATATTGATAATCAAGTATGACTGAAGGAAATTTATCAGAAATTTGCATTGTTTAATATTATATTTTTCTATATAAAAAAAACTGTAATATGCGAAATAATGTAGGATTTTGTGGTCTTCACTTAAATCATGCCAAAATGTTCACTGGCACAATTCGATCCAAATTATTGGCTCTATTATTATATCTTTCATATGTTATATTGCATTGTATTATATTATATATTAAACCAATTATTGACTATATTTAAGGACACATACTCGTATATACAAATACAAATTGGTCAATCTTCCATCAAAATTCTTTTTGTTGTATAATTTGAGGTAGTTCTACATATCTTTAAAATTGAGTAAAATTTTCTGTCGTTAATAGTCTTATATATATAATAATTGCGTATACTCAAATAAGCTATAGAAACGGGTTGGTCATAATTTCTATACTTATCCACTTATATTTCTGACATTACATTGCGAATTAACTCGATAATCGTGGCGATTACGGGCCGTGACGTTTACAGTAGTAATGTAGGTGACTGCATTTACCACTAACGGGTTGGGATGCGTTTCGGCACTCTCGAAGTAGCGCTGAGATATTTCCTTGAAATATTCTGAGATCATCGGAAGTTGGCAATCTTTGTGAAGATCGGTGTTACGCTGGTACCAACTGGCTCCGGTAGCTTTTCGACTGAAGCTAGTTGGGACAACTTGGAGGCTGTACAAACTAGATTTGGACGCATGGGCGAAAGATACGCTAGCGTATGACAGGTCTTATGCATGTTTTGTAGAGATGAAGCTTATGTCTTGTGTGTTTCGCGAATGTCACACCGTAGTTGAATTTGATCCCTAGATATTTGGCCGTTGGTTGCCAAGGGATCTGGCGGCCGTACAGGGTGATCGTAACTATCGCTTTTTTGGGGTTTTTGTATTTACGATTGTAAGAAGGGATCCTTTGAAAGTATATTGCTACACTTTTCTCAGGATTCACTTCGATTCTCCATTAACGGAACCAATCGCCTAAGCGGTTAACGGCTGTTTGTAGAGTCTTGAGGAGTATTCTTTTTTGTGATGGGTGACGAAAAGTACCGTGTCATCGGCGAAGAGAGCAGTATTAACTACTGGGTTCCTCGGGATGTCACTCGTGTAGAGTGTAAAAAGGAGTGGGGAGATGACTGAGCCCTGAAGGACTCCAGGCTTGAGGTGACGTTTCCAAAATCGGGTGCCCTCTATTCGATAGCGAAAGTGGCAGTTGGCAAGGAAGGCTTTGATGATGTGAGTGAGCCTATCAGGCACGTTGAGTTCATACAGCTTGTAAAGTAAGCTGTCGTGCCAAATTTTGTCAAACGCTTTTGTGACATCGAAGAAGAGTGCGCAGGTACTACTGGTCCTACGGCTTCTTTTTGAGAGATTGAAGCCTTTCTGAATGTACTCTGTAAGGCGATGTAACTGATTGGTGCACGAGTGTTCGAGTCTGAAGCCATGCTGCTCTTCGTGAAGCAGCTTATTTGCGAAGACGTATTTACATAGGTGATTCAATATGAGTTCTTGCAAACTTTCCCCAGTGTACTGGGGAGACTGCATGGTCTGTAACTGGAGGCTAAGTTGCGCGGTTTCCCCAGTTTCGGGATTTCTATTACGTTTGTCTCTTTCCAGGCATCCGGGAAGGAGCAGCTGGAAAAAAAGCGTTGAAAATGTCTACTAAGAGGCATACGAGCGTCGCGGAGAGTGATTTCGGGTGGATATCGCGGAAAGCGCGGGTGTGTGCCTAAGTCTAACACCTATACACCTAGCGCGTTGGTATGCTAGGGTGTATACCTAGCTGTTGCCTGATGCAACAAGCAGCTTAAAACTTGAAATCGATGGCCGCTTCTGAGGCGGCGGGTGTGTTTCACTCTACTTTAGGTTACCAGGTAGTCAGAAAGGAGAGTTACGCACAAAACACACTTTACACCACAACAATCGTTCACTACACTTCACAATGAGACTGCTGTCTCCTGGGACAGCGTGCTTCTCGCACCACAGTGAGGAGCACCAAGGTAGTAACCAAATACAGAGCACCAAGTAATGCAGTGTATTTGAGGTGAAAAGTTATATTATCAATCGTACGCATGAGCTAAGAGGGTGGAGTGACGGGAGTGAACTCAACCGACACGTGCGGAGTCTACAGAGCCCAAGCGCAGAATCGTCTGTGTCGTTTTGATCCCTTTAGTCGCCTGCGCGATATTTTATACTGCTAGAACGGGTGTGAGATTACAGTTCTACCCTCATTTCTTCGTATTTTCTTTTGTTTTTTTACCCTCATTCCTAACACTAGCTTATAACTTATGTATATGAAAATAAACACCTAAAGAAGGGAAAAATATAACCCTCTTTTTTTTACTGTCGCAATCAGATAAAAAGTAGCCTATATGTTGCCTAGGGTCATAACCTACCTGCATACTAAATTTCATGTATGTCCGTCCAGTAGTTATTGCGTGAATCGTGAATACACAGACAGACAGACAGACAAAAATTCTAAAAACTATTAAATAGGCTTCAACATCCTATATTTAGTTCACTAGACTTGTTTTTCTAGAAAATATTAGAATTAGAGAGACGACTTTTCTACAGATTTATAATATTATGTATATAGATATAGCCTCAATTTAATAAGTCTAATATGAATGAATGAATAATTAATAAGTTTGATAATGTCATTAAATACGATGTCAATAACGTTAAATTGGTTTGATGGTTTTTAAGATGTTTTAAAATTTTTAAATATTCTCTGACAAAATAAAAGCTTCTTAGTATTAGTTGGTATAAGTATTGGTTTGTTTTAGAGCGGCTTTGAATTTTCTATCAGACGGACACATTAGGATGGCTAGACATATATTACTGTCCACAAGGCAATATTTTATTATATTAGTATAAAGTAATTTAAAACAATGCAATTTTCTTAGAGATTTTACTTGAATAAAAGGTTTAATCGTAGTATATATACTTGCTGTATACTTTATGGGAAGGAATAATAGACAATGCTGAAATAGATAAAAGGGTGGTACCAACCCACGCAGTCCTAGGCAGAAAACTAGATTTACCACAGTTACTACTTCTTAATAAATAAAATAATTAATTCTATTATAACTTTTGTAAATAATCTGGTGAAAGTTTACGAATATTTCCAATGAAGAAAATTTAGTTCCCGAGGTGGGTGAGATTATGACCGCATCACATTAAAATTAAAGTTAAATTTTCGTTGAAACTTTAATGTATAAAAAGATTATGGTTTACGAATTCCTCAGAGCACTCCCCGTGGTAAATGCGAAAGAAAATGCAAAGAGATGCAACATCTCTTCGCAGCGCAAATGAATCGAGCCGATCGGAAAGGACTCGGTCGTCAACGATTCGAGCCGCTCTGCGCTGGATGCGGTCAAGTGGAAGGAGCTGGCACTGGGGAGCCCCAGCCCAGAGATGGGAACAGTATTCCATGTGAGGCCGAACCTGCTCCTTGTAAAGTTGCAGGCGTTGTGCCGGCATGAAATACTGTCCCGCTCTGCTGAGCACGCTGCTTTTTAGAGGCCAATTTGGCCTTCTCCAAGTGACCACGAAACTGCACGTCACTCGATATGTCGACGCCGAGGATTCCGATACTGGCTGAGGCAACAAGGGGAGTGCCTTGAAACTGAGGAGATACGACAAAGGGTTTTTTTTTAGCGGTAAACGCGCAAACTTGTGTCTTCTGAGGATTAAACTGGACTAGATTTAGTCGCTCAATCCGAGACTTTGTTCAGCAAAGACTCGACTTCAGACACAAGTTTGTTCCGGTACTCGGCGACGTTTTCCGAGAAATATTCGCACGGCCGGCGTATAGAGCATCACCAGTGCTATCATCCGCATAGCAATGAATGATACCGGCTTGCAACATATCATTGATATGCAGAAGAAACAGTGTTGGTGATAGCATAAGCCTTGTGAACACCAGCGTTAATAGTTTGTAGTCGAGCATGCACCGTCTACAACGACCTTGATGTCTGATCTGCAAGAAAGCTGGTGATCCAATTGCACAATTTCTCGGAAGCCCATAGAAGGAGCTTGTAAGAAGCGCTTTGTGCCAAACCCGATCGAAAGCCTTCGCAATGTCCAAACTAACGGCCAATGCCTCCCCCTTGGACTCTACTGCCTCCGCCCATCTATGAGTCAGGTAGACCAGAAGATCACCAGCTGATCGACCCCGACGAAAACCGTATTGGCGGTCACTAATCAGCTGGTGATCCTCAAGGTACCGCATGAGCTGGCAGTTTATAATGGATTCCATTATTTTGGAGAACAAGGAAAACAAAATATGGAAAATATCCCCTATGAGATAATCTATGGCGGAAGCCTATGTTCAGCAGTGAACTTTTGATAAGCTGCAATGGGTGGATGGATTAAAAGGTATTGGTATTTTACCTATTTTCACAGTATATACTGATTTTCTGGATGGGCTGTAACATAATAGGTCGTGGAAAAAGTTTCTTTGTATTTTGTTAGTATAAAATAGAAGAAAAATCTATTTGGTTGTACTATTTGTATCTGGCTGTTTTAAATATCAATACATGTAGGACATTAATAAAAATTAAAATAAAAAACACTTTCCCGCCAGTTTTCAATTGTTTTTCTGTCCGCCAAAATGAGTGAATCTATCGAAGAAATTCGATACATTTTGATGTTTTGTTACAAAAAGGGAAAAATGCGCCTCAAGCCGCGAAAAAAATTGCTACGTTTATGGACCTGATGCAGTATCAGTAAGAGTAGCACAAAGTTGGTTCAAGCGTTTTCAGTTCGGGAATTTTGATGTGAAAGATGCATGTTGCTCGCTCTGTTCACCCTCATGCGGATAAAGTCGATGCCATTTTTGAAAAAGTGGAGCAAGATCGGCATATTACGACATGGCCGAAGAATTGAGTATTGACCACAAAACAGTTTTGACCCATTTGAAAAAGTCTGGCTATACAAAAAAGCTCGATAATTGGTTACCACACGAGCTCACTGAAAGAAACCTAATGAATCGTATACTCATTTGCGATTCTCTATTGAACCGTAATGAAATCGAACCATTTTTGAAAAGATTGATCATTGGTGATGAAAAGTGGATGACTTACGATAAGAACGTGCGAAGAAAGATCATAGTTAAAGGGTAGTCAAGCTCCACAGACTGTAGCTAAACCAGGACTAACACGCAATAAGTGATGCTGTGTCTATGGTGGGATTGGAAGAGCATCGTTTATTATGAGCTTTCACTGCCGGTCAAAACCATCGATTCGGATCTCTACTGCCAACAACTAATGAGACTCAAGCAAGAAATTGAGAAATAACGGCCGGAATCGATCAACAGAAAAGGAGTGGTCTTTCATCATGATAACGCCAGACCAAACACATGTTTGGCCACGTAGAGAGCTTGGTTAGGAAGTGTTAATGCAACCCCCATATAGTCTTGACTTTGCATCCTCAGATTTTCACCTGTTACAGTCTCGTCAGAATTTTTGGGTAGTGTTAGGTTAACATCAAGAGAGGACTGCCAAAACTACTTGTCGCATATTTTTGATCAAAAATCCCAAGATTTCTACAGCAACGGGATTATATCACTACCTATAAGATGGCAACTAATTGTCGAACAAAATGGAATATATGTATTATAATTAAATGTAATTAAACTTTGAAAAAAATTGACGAAGAAACTTTCTCACCGACCTTATATTACGACTTATGAGTCTCTTAAGGCCAAAGTGAATAAAAATTACAAATCTTATCGCAAAAGCTAACGCCTTTTTGGAATTGCGTGATGAGTTCTCCAATAACGAATATTAGATTTCCGTCTAATGTTTTTTTTATTGTAACTAGGTATTTCATGTTTATTAAAAATTATTGTAAAGGTAAAAATCTACAGATTTACATTTACGCGGCATAACAGTGTGTGCAGTCGGTGAAATACCTCAGTGGCTATTTACTTGAACGCCGTTTAGATTTCTAGTGAACTATTTTCAACTTATAGGCTTTGTTATTAGCACAGGAATACTGATTCAACTCAGATATAAATAAAATTAATGAACCAGGTTCCTACTATATATATTTTTTTTGCAAACTATATTTAGCCTCAGTCGTATTAATCGTTTCTTCAAAACTACACGGTAAATATTTTACATAATTTTTTTTATTACTCGACAATCAATACTCGAAGCGGTGTCATCACAAATGGAACGTGCTTAAATGACTGCGTAGCTAAATGTTGATAGAGCAGGTCTTGGTTCTTGACGGTTTCTAAGATAAATTTGCTATAGCCAAGAGAAAGTTTCGCAGCATATTTCCAGTATTTTGCAATGATTTTCCTTTTAACCATCTTAAATATATTTAATAACCAATTTTGTATTGGTCTTTTCTAATATTCTAAACTCTGAAGGGCAGAATTTATAAGCCTCCATTAAATGGGTCGAAGTCGAATAAAATGTAATTTCCCTGAAATAATTTTGGTAAATCATACGTCTTCTCCATTCTGCAAGTTTAAGTAATTTCATCATCATTTAGCCCGTCAACAAAAGTCCACTGCTGAACATAGATAGGCCTCCCTGAAGGAATGCCACAAAGCACGGTCTTAAGCCACATTACATTTTATTCAGGCTTAGGATGTCCTAATTCTAATTCATATTTGATAAAATATTCTATTCACATATCGAAACTGCTGTTAAACTTTAAAGTATTGCAAGAAATGTATATAAATTAAAAATAAGTAAAACTGTATACAAATAGAGTAAATAGATATTTTAGGGGGATGAGTCGCTCGCGTCCGTAGGCTGTGACCACCTAACCCTAGGCCCACCCTACACGTGTCCCCCGGGTGGTGCTAAACGAGCGACAAAGCCGAAAGTATAGACTCGGCTCCTCGCCGTATGGTAGCGGCGTAAAAGCTACCAACCCTTAATTCGCACCATGAGGCAGCAATTAAAAGAAATGGCCCCGAGTTCCCGGCGCCCCTTTAATGGGGCAGGGGTGCGAAGAATCTCCGGGAGGAAAACCGGCGACGAGGTTCGCCACCCGTCACGTTCTGTCTCCCGGAGGGGCGAAAAGTGGATTGCGGAGGCCCGTCTGGCTACGCTGAATGTGTGTGGAGCAATGAATGATAAGATGGATGAAGTATGCGAAATGATGAATGATAGAGGAATAGATGTGTTATGTGTAAATGAGTAGAAACGAAAGGGAAAGGATGCCACTGCACATGGCATGTATACCGCTTACTGGTCTGGGGTAGACGAGACCGAGCGGGCATGCCAGGGAGTCGGTGTCATCCTTTCAGAAAGAATGGTAGTATGAATCTGTAAACCCAAGGCTGCTATGGATACGAATGAAAGTGGGCTTAAAGAAGTTGTTTGTGCTAGGGGTGTACGCCCCAGATATGTCTAAGCCCACTTATATCCGAGAGCAGTTTTGGGACATGGTAAGGATGGTGTTGATGAAATGTAAGGTAAATGAAAATATTATTATGTTAGGAGATTTTAATGGAAGGGTTGGGGTGAAGAGGTCTAGTTATGAAAGGATATTAGGAACGTTTGGCGATGAAAGTATAAATGAGAATGGTGAAGACCTCCTCACCGTATGTGAAAAGAACCTTTTGTGACGAACACTTTTTCGCCATAAGAGGATTCACATGTATACATGGGAAAGAGGTGATGATAGAAGCATGATAGATTTCATAATTGTGGATGAAAGAATGAGGAGCGCAGTGGTAGATACAAGGGCTTACCGGGGGTCCAACGTAGGGACGGATCATTACTTGGTCTTATGCCGAATTAATGGTCTATTCAAGCGTTGGTGGCATCGGACATCTGTGTTTACCACTGCGTTACAGCGTATAAGAATAGAGAGGTTACAAGATGAAGGTATGAAAGAGAAGTTCAAATTTAGACTGAGAGAAAATATAAGTGGTATGGATGAATTGTGTATGAATGATTTAGACTTGGAGACTGTGTGGTATAATGTCAAGAAAGGTTTGGTGGATGCAGCCACCGAAGTATGTGGTGTAACTAAGAGAACGAATGAAAGGAAAAATAATACGTTGTGGTGGGATGATGAGGTACGGATGGAAGTTGAAGCAAAGAAGAGAGCATGGCTAGATTTACTAGCAACCAAAGCTGGTAATTCTAGCGGTATGATTGATGAGATTGAAAGAAAAAAGGCAGACTTTAGACGTATAAATAAGAGAGTAAAGAAGTAGTTGAAAGGAAAAAGCAAGAAAGAACGGATAAGAATGATAGAAGGATATCGGATAACTTCCAGGCAAATATTAAAATGTTCTGGAAACTCGTAAGAACTGCCAGGGGAAATTCAATACAGCCTAGAATGAATGCTATACGAGACCAGAATGGCTGTATTCTGAATGACGAAGTGTCGAGTTTAGGAGATGGAAGGAATACTTTGAAAGCGTGTTTATGAGTGAAGAGTCGTCTGAATTAAATGAAATAGAAATTCCGAAAGAAGTGGAGAGAGGTAGAGATAAGTGTAGATGAAATAATGAAAGCAATGAAAAGCATGAAAGCAGTTAAGGCAGCCGGATATGATAGAGTATCACTGAAATGCTAAGGGCTGAGAGGGAGGGCAGGCCTGCTGTACACCTTGTTTAATATATGTTGGGAACTGAAGCGGTACCGGAAGACTGGTGCAAAGCCGTTATAGTCCCAATATATAAGGGAAAAGGGTCACAGCAGGACTGTAAAACTACTGTGGCATTAGCTTGCTTAGCATTGTGGGTAAACTGTATGCTAAAGTGTTAATTGAAAGAGTTATGGAAGAAACTGATGGAAAAATTTGGGATGCAAGCTGGATTTAGAAAGGGATGGGGTGTACGGACCAAGTCTTTCCATGCGCATGATTGCGGAGAAGTTTTGGCCAAAACCAGAAAGTTTTGTGCGTTCATGGACTTGGAAAAGGCTTATGACAGAGTGGACAGGAATGTGTTATGGCAAACACTGAACTCATTTGGGTTGAGCGCTGGTTTGATACAGGCATTAAGGTCTCTTTATAGGACTCTAGTGCTTGTGTTAGGATCAACGGGGTCTACTCGGACTGGTTTGGCATCCAAAAGGTGTCAGACAGGGCTGTGTAGCTTCCCGTGGCTGTTTAACCTATTTATGGACAGTTTTTTGCAAACTTTGAAAGTTGAAGAATGTGGGGTGAGAATGGGTGAGTTAACCGTCAAATGCCTTTTGTACGCCGATGATCAAGTCATATTTGCATCGTCGGCGGCCGAGTTACAAATGATGGTTACTTTAATGAACTGGTCATTAAAAGAAAGGGTATGAAAGTGAACGCAAGTAAGACGAAAGTGATGGTTTTTGAAAGAGAAGAAAGTAAAACGTTATGTGAAATAAGAATAGAAGGGGAGTTGATTGAGCAAGTGGATGATTTTGTATATTTGGGATGTTTATTTAGCAGGGATGGTAGATATGATAAGGATATAGAACGACGAGTGAACGCAGGAAATAGAGTGAATGGGGCTCTACACGCTATTATGAAGAGTCAGAATGTGTCAAAAAAGGCACGTTTGGCAATTCATAATGCTGTGTTAGTCCCTACTTTAATGTATGTTAGTGAAAGTTGGGTCTGGTAGAAGAAACATGAGAGTAGAATAAATGCTGTAGAAATGCGGTCATTAAGGAGTATGCTAGGGCTGAATCTGAATGACAGGGTGAGAAATAGTGTGATTAGAGAAAAGTGGTTTGCAAGATGACGTTGTGACCAGGATTAAGAAAGGAATGCTTCGGTGGTTTGGTCATGTAGAAAGAATGAACGAGGAAAGAGTGACAAAGCAAATTTATGTTGCAGAAGTGAACGGAAGAGTCGGAAGGACGCCCTAGACGAAGGTTTATCGACCAAATTGGCGATATATTGAAAATGGGCCAGATTAGGAGTACCCTTAACCGACGAGCGTGTATGCGTAGATATATGGATGTAAAGGAGGCGAGAGAAGTGTGTCAGGATCGTGCCAAATGGAAGTCCGTAGTCTCTGCCTACCCCTCTGGGTGACAGGCGTGAGTGTTTATGTATTTATGTATATGTATATTTTAGCGTAATTTAGCGTTTTTTTTACGTGGTAGAGCCATACTGCAGCTATATTAGTAGTACAGTTGTAGCACGAATGGGTCGGCTCGACCGGGGAAGGACCACGCTCTCACAGAATACCAGCGTAAAATGGCAGCTTGACACTGCTGTGTTTCGTATGGTGAGTGTAGAGAACCGGAGACCCATTTCACTGAAAAAGAGGCATTCCATGTTAGTCCTCACGGGTGACGACGCATCTGCATTTTGATTATTTATTGAGGATAAATGTAGATGTCTATGGGTCACAGCAACCACTTACCATCAGGTGGACTGTGGGCTCGTTTGTCACCCTATCCTATAAAAAAAAAGCGTATACAATTAGCATTCGTGGTGTGTTTTAAAGTGAACTTATTCCTGTTTGTAAGGATAGAAATGAATATTAGGTAATTCCACAATATATTATGGGATAGAATTGAACAGCTTTACAATAATTTAAAATTCATTTAATATAAAAAAAAAGTTAAAAAATTCCAGAAATGTGTTCGAGGTACAGTATAGGAATTCTCAATAGATACATAATATACTTAATTCGGTACATTGAACATGTTGTTTGTAACGCAATTAAATCAAAGGACCTTATATATACCGTTATATTTTTAGTTTTATTTCGTTTCTGCTGTTATACTCAACAATACGTTTTACTTTGCCTCACAAATACAATTATAATCTGATATAATAGAACCGGAAGGGAATCCGGCCATGACACGAACCTTTTGCGGCCTCCCCGAAATTATAATACTTGAAGTACGGTACGTAGGTACTCGTACCTAATAAAGCGCGAGAGCTCCGTCGTGGTATGGTACAGGTTACGTTTATTTTATCACACCAATCAAAATATTTAGGTATGAAATACTACATCTTTAATCTCTTATTAATAAACAATACCAGCCTACACATTTAGGCTGAAATTTGTTGAATCCGTCATGTTATGCACGTGTTTCCACGACTAAACCAACATCGTTGTGTAGAAGCCCATCTTTCTAATAGTGACAAGATACGAGTACAGTTTTCACTTTTGCGCATATTTGATATTGACTACATGTTTTTTTTAACTATCTAATCTTTTAGATTGTTGATGATCTCTTTGAAATGAATCTATAAGGTCTCGAGTTCTAGAAATTAACACTTCTTGCTTCGTTAATCTCCAAACTGCTGAATTAGATGTAGCTTAAACTAATTCATGCTGTTGTCACCTTGTCACCACGCTCACCGACTAGCTGCATTCCCAGTAAGCCGACGATTATTGTGTTATTTTGTGTTGTTATTATTGTGTTATTCATGAGTATGAAAGGGTAAAGTAAAATAAAATAAAAATTGACCATTTTTAAAGAAAATGTATTTATTTTCTTATATTCATCACGGAGTAGATTAGATGAATATTGATTGTACATAAATTAGGAAAGAGACTAGATCATCAAATACAGGATTTCTAGTTCAGGAGCTAGGGCTCAATCGGAACCTGTGTATCATTTTTATTTGTGTCTAATAAAGTATTACTAAATTTAAAAGATTCATAATATGATATTTCTCAATTTAAAAATTTAATTTACAGTCTGATATTACATGCTAAGTGTAATAATTTTCTGCATTTTCAAATAATTAATTACTTAGCCTATCTACAAAACCGAATAATTATAATATTAGACTAGTTCTCAATGGGCACCTCGCTCGCAGTAGGAGTCGGGTGTGCTTTACTGTAAATAAAATGTCATGACCACAGAGCACTATTATTACTATACGTACACTACACTGTGGTCTATTCAGTTTGATCAGATTGTATAGATCAATCATTAATTTAACGGAATTAACCCTAAATTTAGGGAGTCTTAAATAACTAGATATTGTTATTTATATAATTATAATTTATTTTACGATCGACTGACCTCAACATATAATATGAGGAAAAATGCGGGCCAATTCTTTGTTACCTTCGCTTCTTCAAGTTTGTGGTTAAAATGATCGATCAACTATCTGAGTTTTTTTGCCAGTTCTGTCCTTCTATCTTTCTGCTTTTTTCTTCTACGTATAGGGTACGTTCGATCAATCTTTCAATATTACACTCATTTCCTGCATATGTTTCTTAAAGGAATAACAAAAAAAACACTACATGTAATGCGAGCATGGTGATCAAAAACTAAAAAAAAATATATCAATCAGAAGATTAAAAGCCAATATATTCAATAATATAGATTATTTTTGCAAATAATAGATTTTTCCTTAATTTTAATTTTTTGAGAATGTAAATGATCGAAGTGTGCATTTGGGTTTTCCAACGTAGATTTTTGTTTTCGACGCGCTCCATAGAATTACATATAAATTATGGGCGAAAACGAAAATAGCCGTCAGTGATTACTTGGAACGAAAACTGAAAATTACAACAAAATTTGATCGGACTTTATCAACCTGTAATGGCAGCCAGAGTATTTTTAAAAAATCAGTGTGATGTGAAGCTTAAATGAAACTTGATACTTATTTATACAATAATTATAAAAATAATTATTGTATAAATAAGTAATTACTTTTTTACACAATAATTATTTTTATATATTACTTATAATATTACTTTTTTATTTACAAAATTATATTCACAATTATTTTATTTCAAAGAGCCTTTCATATAAATCCGAGATTGACTACAAATTAAATATCTACTTTAATGTTTCCATTATTAAGTTTCTTTACGCTGCGCTGAGTTAACGGTTCACCTAATATCATTACATACATAATTCAGAGGAGTATAATATAATAACCTGACCTCGTAAAATGAGCTCGAAACGAGTTCAATTCAGAATAATAATATGTTGTTTAGAGACCTTATTTGCAGTTAAGTAAATGTTTTTTGTTAAAAACAATAAATGTTTTCTAAATAAAATACGATTACGATTTAGAATGCATAGCGTATTTGCAACGCTTGGCAGGCGGGTTGGCAACCGCTTTTTTATTATTGTGAGTTGTTATCAGGAAGATGCTGCTGCCCATCTCCCGTTTTATTTTCCTCTGTTGCCTCGTACGACCCCACGGGATGTTATGTGATAGTAGATTATCTTACGCTGTCACTATACGGCATTGTAATTTTTATTACAATAAAATTATAAATTTATTTCTACATTTTATTTCTATTAGGTCTCATATATGACATTAAAACCATTTCTGATCTTAAATATTAATTTTTAAAAAGCAATTTATTGCCGACATCTGAAGAACATCTGAATCGTCATAATACTAGAAAACGAGCCAAGTCAGTGTGATATAGCAAAAACTTTCGGTGTGTCTTTGTCGACCGTACAGAGAGTTATAAAACGGTTCCGGGAAACTGGGTCTATCCTACCCAAACCAATATTTTAAAGATCTAGGTATACGATGGCGAGGGAAGATCGATATCTGGTTTCAATAATGCTCCGAATTAGATTTATGATAGCGGTTTAGGCGTTGCGAGGCGTCTGGCACTGCAATCGTCAATCAGTCGGATTGCCATTGCCAAGCGTGACGATTAAGCCAAACTCTTTCTACTGCGTGAGGAGTTCATGTCCAGCCGTGGAATTTTATGAGCTGTAGTAGCAGTAGTAGTGTGGTAGCAAATCTAAATAAATATAAAAGGCAAACCTGTCTGACCCATCTATCAACGCACAGCCGAAACTACTGAACGGATTTCGCTGAAATTTGGCTTACAGACAGTTGTAATGACATAGGCATCCGCTAAGAAAGGATTTTTGAAAATTCGCCCCTAAGGGGGTGAAAAAGGGGTTAAAAGTTTGTATGGAAGTCCGTCATTTTTAGAGATAGAAGCCTGAAACTTTGCTTTTAGGTTAACGATTGGAAATAAACAATTACGTGTCCTAGGGTTTTTGAAAATTCAACCCCTAAGGGGGTGAAAAAGGTGTTGAAAGTTTGTATGGGGAAACAAGATTAGTTAAACTATTTTAGTCGAAACTTCCTATCATTAAATGAGTAAACAACTGTTTCAGGCTCTTTCAGAATTCAACCCTTAAAAGGTGGAAAAGGGGTGACAAATTTTGAAAATCAACATGGGTACCGTTTTTATGGTTTATCGGGTCGCTGATTACGAAAACAACAACTATTTCAAAATTCAACGTAGCAGACGGGAAATACCTACCATCATCCCCTGTGGGGGTGCGATGTGGTTGAAATGTCAATATGGGTGTCGTTTTATGGTTTTTTTGGGACGTTAATTACGAAAATGGCATCGATTATGGTTTGAAATCAACATGGATGGAAGGATGGATGGATGTATGTTTGTATGTAAAAATCATCATGGGTTGGGTGACTTGGGTGTCATTTTTAAGGTTTTTGGGTCGTAAATAACGTAAATGATATTGATAAATATTTTAAACATAATTTATTACAATAGAATAGAATACACTTTTATTGCACAAAAACATAAAACAAAATAGACAAGAGGATGACCTGAACAAAAAAATACTAACTTAAAAATTAAAAAACAATGAAAATAAACAAACAAACCAATATTTTTTTACAAATTAATAAAATGGCAAAACCAAAAGAAATACTTAGGTATTTTACCTATTTTGTATTGATCTTCAAGTTCCAATCCCTACCAATAGATGGCGTTGGTATTGTTTTAAAACGCGGTAACGTTGCGTTTTTCGAACTAATATAAAGTCAACGGTGGTAGAGCCACGCAGCAGCTTTTGCTGTTGCACGTATGGGCCGGCTCGAGCCGGGTTAGTACCACGACCTCACAGAATACCGGCGTGAAGTGGAAGTTCTGCTTTTGCGTTTCGTCTGGTGAGTGCAGGTGACCGGAGGCCCAATTCTCCCCCCCCCCCCCATCAACATGGTAGCGGAATTAAATTTTAGATCACCCCAGGAGGTACCAGCACCCTGGAGAATCCCTCGCTGAGCATCCACGACCATGCTACTCCACCTGAGCGTGGGTGCTCAGGCTGCCCCGCGTATTCTGGGGGCAAAATTCCGCTCAAAACAATAACTGCTCGGGGCAAACTGAGCAACAAGACAGGCGACCCCTGCCACGCTATCCGTGGATTTTGCAACATCAGGGACTTCACTCGAACCTAAACACCGTCCACTACCATCTCGAGACGGCGAAGCCGGCCTTGCTCTTTCTGACCGAGACGCAGGTGTCCTCTCCGGCTGATACTTCGTATCTCCTACCGGGGTACAAATTGAACACCTTTGTGCCTCGGGCTGGAGTTTGCGTATACGTCAGAGAGACATCTGTTCTCGACGCCTCGGCAGTCTTGAAGGTTCGGACCTGTCCATCCTTTGGCTACGCGTAGATAGCGACGACCATCCGCGCGTCTACGGGTGCCTCTATAGGTCCCATAGCGGTAATGCCGAAACAGACCGACTCATCGACCACGTCCAAATGGCTACAGATTTTGCTACAACAGGTCCCATCCGCAGAGATCGTGATCCTTGGCGATTTTAACGCCCACCACGCCGAATGGCTTAGTTCACGTTTAACCGATCATGCGGGAGATCTGTTTATGACTTTGCCTTGGCATATGGTCTGACACAGCTGGTTACTTCGCCTACGCGGATTCCAGATGTGAAGGAGTACACCTTCCTGTTGGATCTTCTGCTGACCTCTCATCCGGACGGATATCAGGTTTCCGTCGATGCCCTCTCGGCTCTTCGGACCATTGTCTGATCCGGAGGTGGTGCCACTCACGCCTCGCGGTTGCGTTCTGCAGGTTGCCGCCGTGTTTGGCATTACAGATCGGCGGATTGGGACGGAATGCGGTCTTTCTTTGCATCCTACCCATGGTGGCGGGTTTGCTTTCGCCGGATGATCCCAGCTGTTGCTGACTCTCTCTGATGTGGTGTTACAGGAATGGAATTATTTATTCCATCATCTGTGATAACCATCGGTGGCAGATCGCAGCCTTGGTTTGGTCGCTCCTGTAAGACTGCATTACGCAGCAGCAGGAGTGCTATCAGGCCTGGGCTGAGGCTTCGGCGGCTCGGGATGTAAACACCAGCACGCTTAAAAAGAAGTATAACTTCGCTCCAGGTCCTTCAAAAGTGTTATTGCCAAGGCAAAGTCAGAGCATAGGCCGAATTGGCGAGAAACTAGTTCGCCTTCTTCGGGAACCCGCATTCTGGTCTCGCCAAGGCTGTCCAAGGAATTTCTGTAAGCCATCACTACCATCTCTGCACAGGAGGATGACTCACTGGCCCACGCCGCAAAAGAAAGCCGACCTTTAGGCTCACTTTTGCGTCCAACTCGACTCTTGATGACGGGAGAACACACCGGCCATCTCGCGGTGCGAGTGCTCCATGCCGGATGTTCGGTTCTCACAGCGCTCGGTTCGCAAAGCACCTCTCCCTGGACATCCACAAGTCGAGTGAGCCTGACGGAATCCCCCCAATTGTGCTGAGGACGTGTGCTCCGGAGTTGGCACCGGTTCTAACGCGTCTTTTCCGGTACTCCTACTCCTTAGGCGTAGTCCCGAAATCATGGAAGATAGCTTTTGTCCAACCGATCCCTAAAAAAGGCGACCGCTCAGACCCGTCAAACTACAGGCCTATCGCCATCACCCCCTTGTTCTCCAAAATAATGGAATCCATTATAAACTGCCAGCTCATGCGGTACCTTGAGGATCACCAGCTGATTAGTGACTGCCAATACGGTTTTCGTCGGGGTCGATCAGCTGGTGATCTTCTGGTCTACCTGACTCAAAGATGGGCGGAGGCAGTAGAGTCCAAGGGGGAGGCATTGGCCGTTAGTTTGGACATTATGAAGGCTTTCGATCGGGTTTGGCACAAAGCGCTTCTTTTAAGCTCCCTTCCTATGGGCTTCCCGAGAAATTGTGCAATTGGATCACCAGCTTTCTTACAGACCGGAGCATCAAGGTCGTTGTAGACGGTGCATGCTCCGACTACAAGCCTATTAACGCTGGTGTTCCACAAGGCTGCGTGCTATCACCAACGCTGTTTCTTCTGCATATCAATGATATGTTGCAAACCTGTAGCATTCATTGCTATGCGGATGATAGCACTGGTGATGCTCTATACGCCGGCCGTGCGAATATTTCTCGGGAAAACGTCGCCGAGTACCGGAACAAACTTGTGTCTGAAGTCGAGTCTTTGCTGAACAAAGTCTCGGATTGGGGGCAACTAAATCTAGTCCAGTTTAATCCTCAGAAGACACAAGTTTGCGCGTTTACCGCTAAAAAGAACCCCTTTGTCGTATCTCCTCATTAATCCCTCGGATTAATCCCAGCCGCCACATTTCACGAACGCACATCGCAGCAGAACTCCCGATACCATCCACACCATCTGGATGATTGGCGGTCCACCACTGTGCGATTTAGAAGATGTTTTCTTCCTCGCACAACTTCCTTGTGGAATAGTTTACCACCAGCGTTTTTTCGGACCGTTACGACTTAGGGACCTTCAAGAAAAGAGCCTACTCCTTTTTAAATGGCCGGCAACGCATCTGCAATTCCTCTGGTTCCCCAGGTATTGCAGTTGTTCATGGGCGGCGGTAGTCACTTACCATCAGGTGAGCCGCATGCTCGTTTGCCCCCTCTCCTGTAAAAAAAAAAGTGAATGGTGAATGAGCGGAACCTATTCACTGTTAACGGATATTTGACTAGACTTCGACTTTGTTTGCTTGCTTACGGTTTAAGATTTACTTCGTGTTTCGGATTAGTTGCTTGATTTTGTTTTTCTTACAACCACTGTTCAAACTTGGAATTCGATTTGCTTTGTGATTAGGTACTGTAGATACAAGTATTTTTTCTCACTGAAAAAATGACTACATAAACTCTTAATATTAAAGGAAAAATGGAAGAACATACTGTCGTCCCCATTATAGGTGACGGCGCCTGTTTGTTTCGTGCTCTTTCATTTTTAATGTACGGAACCCAAGAAAATGCGATGGTGGTGCGTTCACAGATTGTTATATTTGTGGTAAATGATTGGCCTAGGTTTTCAGTTATGACACACGACGGAAATGGCGATAATTATTCAACAGCAAATTAATATTCAGCCGATATGTTAAAAAATTTAACTTACGGTGGACTTTTTGAATTGGTAGTTGCAGGATTAATATTTCCGTTTCGGTTTGAAGTATATCAAAACGGTCTGCTATACACAGAGTTCGGAACAGATATCTGTCCAGTAAGGCGATTACGATTTAGCCATGATTTATCTAATGGTCATTTTGACGCCTATCTGCCTATTGTTGCGAAGAAAATTACACAGCGTCGCATGGAGGTACCTGTCGAAGAGCATGATCCTTTTTCAGAGCATGACCATATAACTGTTACATCTTTTATAAACAGTGAAATATCATCCCCAACCAGCGGAGCAGTTCAATCTGCATCGTCGACATTAAAACATGAAAAAAGAAAAATAAACAAAGGTCGAGATTTACTAACTACACAAGAAAAAGTCAATTAAAAAGTGCACAAGAAAGATATAGGCAGAAAAAGCCAGATTCAAATCGTAAAGCTGTGTCCGCTTATCAGAAAAAAAATCCCAATGTACACAGGCAAGCTGTTGCAAATTACCAAACTGCGAATCCACAAGTGCATAGAGCAATTCAGTCACGGTATGAGGAAAACATTATACTGCGTTTATGGAAAAACAAGGTCCATTCCGCTATGGAGTATGGCTCTGATATTGCTTATAGAACTGACAGCAGTGTAGCGTTGGGTTTTATGACATACAAGTGTCAGTGGTGCAATGCGCTGAAATGAAAGGATGAGACACCTGGTATGTGTTGCAGCGCTGGAAAACTGCAACTTGATCGGTTGAAACAACTGCCTGAACTACTTTTTAGTTTGGTTAATGTTCTACACCCAGATCATGACCATTTTATGGGTAATATTCGTAAATTTCGATTTGTGTAAAGTGGATAACTTTGCAAATTTGCTTTCCTAGAAGTACCTGCATACTACGTTTGGGATAAAAGAAAGTTCCAAAGGAGAAAGAGAGGAGCAAACGTCGAAGGCTGGCCAGGGGTCAAAAAAGAGCACGTTCTGGGCTGGGTTTATACTGTGAATCCGAACAATACTATATGAGAATGCTATCACCTTCGCATGCTTCTTCATGAGATCCGGGGCTCAATTTCGTTTGAAGCGTTAAAAACTGTAGACGGTCATGTCTCTTCCACGTTCCAATCAGCGTGCAAAGCTCTCGGCTTGCTTGAAGATGATCAGCATTTGTTCACATTAATGGAAGAGGCAGCACTTTGCCAATCACCGCAAATGATTCGGGATCTTTTTACGATTATTTCAGTGTTCTGCCAAGTATCAGACCCTTTAAGACTTTGGGAGAAATTCAAACAATACCTATCTGAATATTTTAAAAGGCAATTAGAAAGACGGGCAGATGTGGATGTAGAGAACGTAACAGATGTGGTATTTTACAAATGTCTTTCGGTAATAGAAGATGCCGTATTAGCGTTGGGTGTTCGGCTACTAAAAGAGTATGGGTTACCTCAGCCAAGCAAAGAACAACAATTTGAAAATAGAGAGTTTCTTAAAGAGACAAGTTACGACTTAGCATCATTAGAAAACATAGTTAAAAATAATGAAGAATCACTGAATGACGAACAAAAAGCAGTTTACAATCAAATTAACACAAAAATTGAATCAAAAGAGGGTGGAATATTCTTTTAAGATGCTCCCGGTGGAACAGGTAAAACATTCCTCATAAATTTGCTATTAGCAAAAGTTAGAAGTACTCGCGGAATTGCTTTGGCTTTGGCTTCTTCTTGGATCGTAGCTACACTGTTTGAGGGTGGACGAACTGCTCATGCTACCTTCAAGTTACCACTCAATTTAACAACAGCTGATACTCCCATTTGTAATATATCGAAACAAAGTAATTTTGCTGAAGTATTAAAACATACGAAAATGATAGTGTGGGATGAAATAACCATGGCTCATAAGGGTGGCGTAGAGGCTTTAAACAGAACTCTACAAGATATAAGAAGAAATAAGAATTTAATGGGTGGTGTAACGGTTTTGCTGGCTGGAGATTTTAGATAAACTCTACCAGTAGTGCCAAGAGGAACTAGAGCAGATGAAGTTAAGGCGTGTCTTAAGAGATCCACTTTATGGCCTCTAATTAAAATCCTCAAGCTCTCGAAAAATATGCGGGTACACTTAGGAGAAAAAGAGTCTGCTGGTGGATTTGCGAATCTCCTACTTGAAGTCGGCAACGGTAATTACCCGATAAATGACGGAATAATAACCATCCCTGATAGTTTGTGCACAGTTGTATTTACGTTACAGGAGTTAATATCCAAAATTTACCCAGATATTGCTCATATCCACGATAAGCCAATGGAATGGTTGTGTGAACGTGCCATACTAACCCCGAAAAAAGACCAAGCAGCGGCAATTAACGATATACTGTTAATGTCTTTTGAGGGGTAAGAAATGGTGTACACGTCAATAGACTCTGTGGTCAACACAGATGACACAATTAACTACCCTGTCGAATTTCTTAATTCACTGAAATCATCGGGTCTTCCACATCATAAGCTTATTCTGCGCATGGGCACTCCTGTTATTTTGTTGCGAAATTTAAAACCTCCTCAACTGTGCAACGGAACCAGACTAAAAGTAAAAGCGTTACATCGCAATGTAGTGGAAGCCACAATTATAACTGGATGTGCGCAAGGGGAAACTGTATTTGTACCAAGAATTCCCTTGATCACGAATGATCTTCCTTTAATTCAAACGAATACAGTTTCCCCTCAAAGTCTGCTTTGCAATGACCATAAAGTAATCACAAGGGCAGACATTAAAATTTGCGGGTATAGACTTGAGAGAAAATTGTTTTTCACACGAGCAATTCTATGTGGCTTGCTCACGCGTAAGCTCGCCCAGTAGTCTGATAATTTTGGCTTAGCAAAAAATGTGGTGTATAAAGAAGCTTTTGTCCGCGACATCCAGTTATAGTTGTGGCTTGTATCAACAGACTTTTTCACACATGGGCGCGATATAACCGAACTAAAAAGCGCAAAAGCTAGTTTAACTATAAACATGTCACAAATTTAACGAGTCTCACAAAGTCGATCAAAGCTGGTGCTACAAAGAATAGAAAATCTGTTTCACAGTTTATTTGGCGTATTTGTGTTCATGCAGATGCGTTGTCACACTGAGATTTAAGAACTAAGATAGAATGCCCCATTCCCTATAAAAAGGATCTGCGTACAACTACACTCAACATACAAACACAGCAGCATTAAGCTGCTATTTTACACTGGTACTATATTAATAGGATTTGTGGAAAAGTAACGTTAAATAATATTGATTTCGCAAAAACCATGTGAAAGAATCGTGGTACCTAACAAGCTCAGGGGCTAAGTGCTCGCTGTTAATTTTACATTACGCGAGCAATCCGAGTGCGATTCTCGCCGACACCAAATCAAATTGTTAGTTGCAATTTCAAGTGCTGATTTACCACGTGCTCGGCGGTGAAGGAAAACATCGTGAGGAAATCTGCATGTCTGAGAAATAAGAAAAAAAATATTTCCAGGATATGTGAAGTTCGCCAATACGCATTGGAGTATCGCGGCGGACATTTTCCTGCCCTAAAACCCTCTTAGAACGAGTGGAGACCTGTGTCTAGCAGTGGGACGCATATAAGCTGAAACTTTAACTTTAACTTTATGTGAAAGAACTAAGACTTTCTATTGACCTCTCTAAACGTTCTATAATTATGTAGTATCATAATTGTAATTCAAAATCTATTTTGAATAAAACTATTTTAACGGATTTTATCGCGTTTAATTTTACTACGAGGGTGGATTGAAAAGTACTCGGCCTAACCAAGAAAATAAACACATACTAAATCAGTAATATTTTTATTTTCTACATAATCACCATCAAGTTCAATACACTTTTGCCACCTCCTTCCAAGCATTTAGACCGTTGAAAAAATGATTCTTCCTTAGAGTCAAAATATGCGTCTACAGCTGCTGACCTCGTCGTTTGTCGAAAATCTTTGACCTCCAAGTGCTTTTTAGGTTAGGAACAGAAAGAAGTCTGATGGTACCAGATCAGGTGAATACGGCGGATGCGGTAACAGTTCAAAGCCACAGTTGTGAATTTCAGCCATTGACTGTACTGACGTGTGAACACGGGCGTTATCTTGATGAAACAGGACTTTCTTCTGAGCATTCCTCGACGTTTTTCTTTTATTTCCTCTCGTAAACGACGTAGTAAGGTGCAGTAGTAATCAGAGTTTATAGTCTGACCCTTTCAAGATAATAATCATAATCACACCTTTCGAGTCCCAGAATACTGAAGCCATCACCTTATTTGCCGACAAAATCGACTTAGCCTTTTAGGGGTGGTGAACCAGGTCTTCTCCACTGTTTTGATTGTTGTTTTGTTTCCGGTGTACAGTAATGAACCCATGTTTCTGTCCATAGTAACAAAACGATTCAAAAATCATCTGCATCGGCTTCAAATAACTCCAAAAGTCACGTGAAATAGTCAATCGCGTCCTTTTTAGTCAACTGAAAGCAGTCGCGGAACCCACCTGCAGACACCTTGTGGAAACCCAACTGTTGACAATGATGTTTTGAGTTCGTTCATAAGAGATGCCTATAATCTCGGCTATCTCTAATTTTAATCTGGTCTCCCATTATTAAATCAAATACTTTTTAATATTTTCGTCAGTAGTTGACGTCGAAGGCCTTCCAGAGCGGGGTTCATCTTCACACTCTCTACCACGCTTAAATTCTGCTATCCATTTTTTGACGGATGAATATGACAGAGCACAATCGCCTAATGTACTGACCATGTCATCATGGATGGCTTTTGATGATAGCCCCTTCTTATGGAGGTACTTAATGACGGCACGCTGCTCGATTTGCTCCATTCGCGGAAATTATGTCCGATTACTTTGTTAATAAATTTATAAAATCACAACTAATTATCGCACACGTTTCGAACTTCACACAATGAACTAGTCTGAACTGAACTAAATAATGTGGGTAGATTTGATTTTTAGATCTGTGTTAGGCCGAGTACTTTTCAATCCACCCTCGTATTTTGATTCCCGACGTTTCAAAATAGTAAAATTAAACGCAATAAAATCCGTAAAAATAGTTTTATTCAATGTGTAGTGTTTGCGTAAATATAAGAAATCATTATCAAAATCTATTTTCCTAGCATTTAATATTAAAACAAGTTATATAAGCCAACATTCTTTAAGCAACTAACATTGCATCTACTTCAGGGGTGCCTCATTTGACGTTACAATTAATCATCTAGAAATAATAGCGATTTAAGAATGAAGAATGTAAAGAAATGTGATATGTGTACGACCTGAAACGAATTTTAAATTGAAACGTATAACATCATTGCGGATATTTACTTAAAACGTTCATAATATCTTATATGAATCTGATATTGAGTCACATTATATTATTCAGAGTCACCTCAACATACTTCTTATTCTACAGCATTAATTTTCCTCTCTTGCTTCTTCTGCTATTCCCAAATTTTCCAGCCATACATCAAAGTAAAGCCTAACACATTATCGTTAATGGCCATACGTTCCTTTTTGACACATTCTGACTTCCAACAATTGAGTGAAGAGCCCCATTCACTCGTTTCTATTCGTTCAATATACTTTGCCATGTTTACCATCCATGCTAAATGCACATCTTAAATGCACAAATTCATCCACTTTTCAACGAATTTCCCTTCTATTCCCATTTAATCTAGCGCATATATATTATATCGTTTTACTTTCTTTTTTTACAATAGAAAAAGTAAACTTTAGTCATACTTATTTCTAACGACGCAGATTCGACTTGATCGTCAGCGTAAGCGCGGCGGCGGCGCGTCGTCCCATTTGACGGCCAACTCTCCCATTCTTAACTCATATTCTTTTACTTTCATAGTTATCAAACAACTGTCCATAAACAGATTGAACAGCCACGAAGAAACTACACAACCCTGTCTGACGCCTTTATTGATGCCAAGCAGTCTTTGCAAGGAGAGTACCTAGAAAAAGAGATTTCCATGCCTATAACAGCTCAGCGCTCAACCCAAACGTTGCCAGCGTTTGCCATAAAGCAATCCGGTTCACTTTGTTGTACATAGATATTTTCCCATAAATTATACTATACAATAATACTTATGGCGTTAATTATTTATAAAATGTTCGACAAAAAAAGCAGTATTAACAATATTCTACCTGGCTTCTAAAATTTTTTGGACATTGAATAAAACTACTTTTACGGATTATATCGCGTTTAATTAACTTATTTTAATTAATTCCCGACGTTTCGGGTGCTTTACAGCACCCATGGCCACGGAGGACTGAGGTGATTGACGTCCTGATGTCAGAGTTAATCCGGAGTACCTTCAGCTTTTTTACTATTAATTTTGGTCCGATCTACGCAGAATGAACTAACTGTGTCTTGAAGTCTTGCAGTGGTATGCTTGGGTTTCGTTTTAATTTTATTAATTACAGGATCTCAAGCAGGTGGTAGTACCCAGCCTCCCTCTCTATTGAAATTAGGATGTTTTTTAATTTCAATAGCCTCACGTATCATCCTTGGCAGGAATCGATATTCTTTCGCGAGAATCTGTGGTTTATCAAATCTAATGTAATGGCGGGGGCCGTCTAGGATATGATGACAAACTGCAGACTTCCCTGAACATTGGTGCTTCACGTCAGCTATGTGTTACGTGTCCCCCGCGACCATGGGTGCTGTAAAGCACCCGAAACGTCGGGAATTAATAAAAATAAGTTAATTAAACGCGATATAATCCGTAAAAGTAGTTTTATTCAATGTGCAGTGTTCGCGTAAATATAAGAAATCATTATATTTTTGGACATTTATAACATTCCTATATATTTTCAGAGGTAAACTATTTTCAAAAATTACTTACATATACATAGGAAACATTCCTGTGTCACGAAAAGGGTTTTACATACGTGTAAATGGATAAACACCGCACAGATCCGCAACAATTATTTGTAGGCCGTACAATTTCTGTTTTGTGAGAAAATTAACCCCTAAACCCGCCGCCAAACACTTAGCCAATGCGCTACCAAGCTACAAATTAACTGTCAGGTGTCACATGTTTTAAATAAGGCTCTCTTTCACAAATTAGTTAATTCAAAAGTAAACTGTGTCACGTACGAGTATTGAATACATTGATGATGATTGCGTTTATCAAATAACTGTTGATGATAAGTGAAATAAAAAACGCTAGATTAAATTTTTAATAAAATAATTGCGTATAGCACACCAAACAGATGCATGAATGCAAAGGAACGAAAAGGAATTGAAATTATGTAAGGATATAATATTATAGCTGTTACCTTAATTAAAAAATATGGCATTATATTATGTCATGCATAATTTTAAAGTCGGTTTAAATATCGGCGTAAGTATAAGTTCTTATATTTACACAAATACTAGACATTAAATTAAGCTACTTTTACGGATTTCATCACGTTTAATTTAATTATTTTTTTAATAATTGAATAAAACTACTTTTTAGGATTTTATCGCGTTTAATTTACTTATTTTTAATTCCCGACGTTTCGAGTGCTTTGCAGCACCCATGATCACAGGGGGCCTGAGGTAATTGACGTTTCGATGTGAACGTCGGAAATTAAAAATAAGTAAAATAAGTGTTATAATTATAATTAAAAATATAATTATGAAAGATACTGATGGAAAAATTTGGGATGTGCAAGCGGGATTTAGAAAGGGAATGGGATGTACGGATCAGGTCTTTTCCATGCGCATGATCGCGGAGAAGTTTTTGGCCAAAAACCAAAAGGTTTTTTGTGCGTTCGTGGACTTGGAAAAGGCTTATGATAGAGTGGACAGGGATGTATTATGGCAAACACTGAACTCATTTGGGTTGAGTGCTGGGTTGATACAGGCATTGAAGTCTCTGTATAGGGACTCCAGTGATTGTGTCAGGATCAACGGGGCCTACTCGGACTGGTTTGGCATCCATTTGGTCAGACAGGGCTGTGTGGCTTCCCCGTGGCTGTTCAACCTATTTATGGACAGTTGTTTGGAAAATCTGAAAGTTGAAGAATGCGGGTTAAGAATGAGTGAGTTAACCGTCAAATGTCTTTTGTACGCCGATGATCAAGTCATACTCGCGTCGTCGGCGGCCGAGTTGCAAATGATGGTTACATTAATGAACATTTCATTAAAAGAAAGGGGAATGAAAGTGAACGCAAGTAAGACGAAAGTTATGGTCTTTGAAAGAGAAGAAAGTAAAACAATATGTGAAATAAGAATAGAAGGGGAATTGGTCGAGCAAGTAGATGAGTTTGTGTATTTGAGATGTGTATTTAGCAGGGATGGTAGGTATGATAAGGATATAGAACGACGAGTGAACGCAGGAAATAAAGTAAATGGGGCTCTACACTCTGTTGTGGAAAGTCAGAATGTGTCCAAAAAGGCACGTATGGCAATTCACAATGCTGTGTTAGTCCCTACTTTAATGTATGGTAGTGAAAGTGGGTGTGGCAAAAGAAGCACGAGAGTAGAATAAATGCTGTAGAAATGCGGTCATTAAGGAGTATGTTAGGGCTGAATCTGAATGACAGAGTGAGAAATTGTGTGATAAGAGAAGAGTGTGGTTTGCAAGATGATGTTGTGACCAGGATTAAGAAAGGAATGCTTCGGTGGTTTGGTCATGTAGAAAGAATGAATGAGGAAAGAGTGACAAAGCAAATTTATGTGGCAGAGGTGAACGGCAGAGTCGGGAAGGGACGCCCTAGACGAAGGTTTATCGACCAAATTGGCGATATACTGAAAATGGGCCAAATTAAGAGTACCCTTAACCGACGAGCGTGTATGCGTAGGTATATGGATGTGGAGGAGGCGAGAGAGGTGTGTCAGGATCGTGCCAAATGGAAGTCCATAATCTCTGCCTACCCCTCTGGGTGATAGGCGTGAGTGTTTGTGTTTATGTATGTTTATGTTTAAAAATAACGTAAAATAAGTCTTCGCGTAAATATAAGTTTTATAAGCTTTTTTTCACTTTTTGAAGGGACTAAGGACTAAGTACGTGGTAGAGCCATGCTGCAGCTATATTAGTAGTATAGTTGTAGCACGAATGGATCGGTTCGACCGGGGAAGGACCACGCTCTCACAGAATACCAACGTAAAATAGCAGCTTAATACTGCTGTGTTTCGTATGGTGAGTGTAGAGAACCGGAGACCCTTTTTACTGGAAAAGAGGCATTCCATCTTAGTCCTCACGGGTGTCAACGCATCTGCATTTTGATTCTTTATTGAGGATAGATGTAGATGTCTATGGGTCACAGCCACCACTTATCATCACGTGGACTGTGTACTCGTTTGTCACCCTATCCTATAAAAAAAGTAACAACCAGAATGTCTATTGTCTTATGTCCTATTTTCCACCCTTAGGGGTGAAATTGTATCTTCAAATTTGTATAGCACAACCCTGATGTTTAAATTATTTATTGAAAAAAAAGAAATTAAAACTGTTTAGTGATTTCCGAGAAATCAGTGGCATACATACTTAAACATACGCGTCGAAAAAAGAACCTCCACGTGTTTTGAGCTCGAAAAAGTTATAGTCAATATTTGTCCCACTGCTAGGCATAAGCGTCTTCCTATTTTTGAGAAGTTATTGGAATAGTTAGTTTATTTACCGTGGTTGTAAATCAGACTTGAAATTGCAAGTAAATAACGGATTAGTAAGCTGAAGTGGCAATGGGCCAGCCATATAGTTTAAAAAACCGACAACCGATCGGGAAGAAAGGATCTCGAGTGGCAGCCTCGAACCAGTAGGCGAACCCCCCCATTAGATGGAGTGACGACCTGGTAAGAAATGCAGGAAGTCGATGGATGCAGGTGACTCTGGACCGTGGTTTGTGGCATTCCTTGTGGGAGGGCTATGTTAACCAATGGACTTAATGATGATGATGATGATGAATAAAATAAAATCTTTTGGCGGAAATTAAAGTAAAAAAAACAATGGCTTTATTGGTATGTTTTCTCGTCTGTTTTACAAAATAATGAAAATTTAAAAACTGAGTGCAAAGTGCCAAGTAAAGTAAATTTATAAATGAGCAGTTAGCATTTTAATCTATTTTAAAGGCAATGATAATCCTCATATTTTATTTATATTCAGAAAGGCTGCTAAACACTATTAGAACAATAAAGAAATTTCTTTTGTAATGTATTTCTTTATTGTTCTAATAGTGTTTAGCAGCCTTTCTGAATATAAATAAAATAATTACAAAAGAAATCACACTTTTCAGAAACATGCTGTTTTATCTTTTTACAGAAACTGATGCACAACGGTATGGAAGCCTTCGTGGAAATCTAAAAGCTTACGTTACTTGTTTCACTTTGAAAGGTATGGGTATTGAAATAAGATAGTAAACGTAATCATAAAGATGACCTGCTACCGTCAGAATGGTTTCATCTCAAGGACAAGGACCTTCGGAAAAAAGATGTTGGGTTTGGATAAAATAACTTTATTACAATCTTACCCTTACGAGGGATTTCCTAAAAGTAAAATATTGAAATAAATGGTGAAATGTGGAATTTGGAAACAGAAATTCACTGTCGGAAATTCAGCAGAGGATCCCACTTGTGATCTCGGAAATATCCCCCCACGTCCCCGCCACGACCATACACCAGTGTAACGTGACGTACGTAACTACATGATAACACCAAAGTATGCAAACCAACAGTAACACTACTTATCTCAGTGTATCACAGACAGCCTCTCAACAACACCAATCCTCCTTGCCTGCACTAGAAGAATTACAACAACGAACAGAACCACGACACTATCTTAGCACTAGTAGAATGACTACACTCGTAGGATGACTTAAGCGGAATCTCCCTCGCACGGCGCCTACAGTGAACTTTAGCAGTAGCACAAACGAGTGAGGGTTTCTTGATATACCCTCAATTCCACCTCGATCCAACCGGTATTTTATAGACGCTCCGACACGGCCATTCTGACGTACGAACATCCTGTATCTTCATGCATTCCTGTACAAATACTATTAGTCACCAATTCGTCCGCTCGTCCGTCCTGACATGGATAGGTACACTATCTATGGATATTTAGGGACTCACACACATATGCAAGTAGATTACGTTTGATCTAATGTAGCTAAGGCGTCCTCTCGACCAGCCATCATCTCCTATGATGAGCTGGACCGGCAACCTAGCCCTCAACTAGGCATCATCTCATATGAAAACGTGGACTGGACAAAACTGTCACTGAATACAAACTAAAGATATCGATGGCTGCCGGACGCGGCGCCATTGTGCTCAGGCTTCGACACTGCCATCTTGACGTTTCACACGTCCTCATTTGGGGTAGTACTTGGAAAGTGAAAAAGTGACGCCACAGTAAAAGTGCATTCACTCGGTCAACCTGACAACAAATAAACGAACTGTAATTTTAAATTATTTGTTCAAGGCAATCTTAATTTTATAGCAAAACAAAAAGGTCTCTAACAATATCAAAAGAACAATAGAGTACAAAATTAAATTCACACAAAGTAAGTCAGTCGAATCCTGTCGAATAGCACTTTAGAAACAGTAAACTGCCATAGGCTCTAGAGAACCTGCGTTCGGTGCCTGATAGACCTCAAGACAGCTTCCATCCAGCAGAAAACGCAATTTTTGCCTCTACCAGATTATACCACCATCTATTTTCCTAACCGTCACTTAACCAGTGATCATAAAATAACAGCGCTTACCCATCACTCTGCCACCATTGCTTAACCAGCAATAGCAAAATTATTAGCGCTTACCCAGCACTCTGCCACCATTACTTAACCAGCAATAACAATAATAAATAGCACTTTACCAGCATTCTATACTGTCATTAACCAGTGATCATAAAATAACAGCGCTTACCCATCACTCTGCCACCATTGCTTAACCAGCAATAGCAAAATTATTAGCGCTTAGCCAGCACTCCGCTACCATCACTTAACCAGCAATTACAATAATCAATAGCGCTTTACCAGCACTATATACTGTCACTTAACCAGTGATCATAAAATAACAGCGCTTACCCAGCACTCTGCCACCATTGCTTAACCAGCAATAGCAAAATTATTAACGCTTAACCAGCACTCCGCTACCATCACTTAACCAGCAATTACAATAATCAATAGTGCTTTACCAGCACTATATACTGTCACTTAACCAGTGATCATAAAATGACAGCGCTTACCCAGCAACTGTTCGTGATTGCATCGATGATGACGAAGGCCTATTTCTTCCTGTCATTCTTATCACTGAGTTTCCCGGTTGCGTCAATATGCAGCGTGTGCCACGGATTCGATATCTTCGGTATGGGCTGTAATGTTGCCAGAAATTTACCCGAGTGTGATTTTGAGACCTGGCACGTCACACAGATCAATTAAAAGAAACTTTACTTATGATAATAAAATAAAATGTTCAAGAGCCATAACATTTTTAATCTTTCGTTACACAACAAAGGTATACTACATCTCATTTCACTCTTATGAGCAATTATCTCCATGTTCAGTCATCCCCGTTACATCTCAACAACTACTAAACTAAACTAACACTACACGCGTACCGCACCTACTCTATGAGCTACGGCTACGGTATGGCTGGCTATTGATATAGTCAAAACACAAAATAAAATGAATTAAGAAACTCTCAGAATTTAATAGGGTCTTTAATCGCCCAATAGACTTAGGTTAGTCAATTGAAATAAGATTGACCTTTCAGGCATTTCTCTCAGCCAGCGTAAAGCACTATACATTCAGTATAGAGCAAATACAGTTCGAACATACCGTAAACACGTCCCCGCCACGACCACACACCAGTGTAACGTGAGGAACGTAATTACATGATAACACCAAAGTATGCAAACCAACAGCAATACTAATTATCTCAATGTAACACAGGCAGCCTCTCAGCAACACCAATCCCCCTTGGCTGCACTAGAAGAATTACAACAACGAACAGAACCACGACACTATCTTAGCACTAGTAGAATGAATACACTCGTAGAATGACTTAAGCGGAATCTCCCTCGCACGTCGCCTACAGTGAACTTTAAACTGCACAAACGAGTGGGGGTTTCTCGATATACCCTTAATTCTACCTCAATCCAACCGGTACTTTATAGACACTCCGACATTATATATATATAGATAAATTAAAAGTAGAACCGACATCAAAAATTAAAAAATAATAACTTCCACATAATAGCTTCTGAAGTCGGTGCTAAGACATAATTTTTCGAAGAATTTCTAGTAAAGAAGGTATTATTAGGGTTTTTTTTTACTTTTCTGAAGTCGGTCTTAATTTTTATTAATTTACAAACAGACACATCAATTTTATTTTTATTTATATATTGTATAGTTAATAACGCATGTGGTTAAGAAACACGATGTGTGATGACGGCTTAGCAGCCTACGTAATAAATAACTCTCTTAATGCAGAAATATCGAAAAACTTGACTACAATCAGACTTCGCTATTTATTTTAGTTGAACGGTATTTTACTTCGGGCTTTAAGCTAGCGTTTGCTGACAATAGTCCTAAAGAGCAACCTTTGTTAAGGTAAGTCGAAAATGGTATAAGTCGATTTGAAAACTCTAACAAAAGATTCATCCACCTCGACTGACTTGTACTACGAACACTCGAACGAGAAAGGATTTCTGTGTACAGCATCAAATTGAGTGCCACGTACTAGTCGTCAGCATCGATTTCTGCTAGAAATAAGCCATTCACCCTTTCGTACACACTTTAGCTAATAATTCAGAGCATGGTTTTATGTCCTAGACGACTTTTGATGTTTTCTTTCAAAAAATATTACCCTCATATTTCTGGAAAGTTAGTGTCTAAGTAGAATACATATAAAATTTAAACAAGTCTTAGTTTAAGTTCAATATTTATTTATGAGTGATTAACGATCAATTTAATTGCCACTTATTAAAGTTTGCCGATGCGGTGTAATCGAACTAGCTAACGATTCAAGAGTTGATCTATGTTGGAACTTCCGTTTAGTCCGAGGCACAAATCACATTTGCATCATCAGTTTCCATCTCACATTGACGTCCGTTTTAATTACACTACTGGTCGTAAGCCCTTCCAAGAATTTACTGACAAGCTATAATTAAAATATCGCACTGTTAATGCCAGCTACTAAGTATCGTTCATATTTAGTATGTTATGCGATATCTTCGTCAATTGTTAATCGATTTTGATGATTATTGTTTATTAATTAGGTTATATTTTAGGGTTTGTTCCATATGAGAAATGCGGAAAAATGTATCGTTCATACTTAGTATGTTATGCGATATCTTCGTCAATTGTTAATCGATTTTGATGATTATTGTTTATTAATTAGGTTATATTTTAGGGTTTGTTCCATATGTGAAAGGCGGAAAAATTCCACATCCAAGGGTGAAGTTTTAAAGTAACCATTTGGACGACATTAAGATTTTAATATTCTTTAGTTCACTCAAAGGGGTTAAGTCGGTAATTAGCTTGAGCCTTGCCGGTAGATCAGCAGGGTACATCACGCCAAGGTGAGGTAGGTACTTTGGGAAATGATATGTATATACCGTCGAAGTAAATACTCTGTCAAAAAGTTTTAAATCTTTAACATTTAAGTGACAAAAGCTAATCTTCTTGTTATATGTGTTACATTAATAACGGATAAGAGGATCCATTAACCCATTTTACCCTTTAAGTATAGTTATAGTAAACTTTAGCATGCGTAATATCCTTAATTAATAAATAATTATTTTACAGCTCCTTGGCGCTGTGGATTAGAAATTCGATGCGCTGAGAATCTCTGGTTCGAATACCGCACGGAACAAATATTTGTATGGCTTACAAATAATTGTTGCGGTCCAGTTGTTTATCCTCGTGCAATTTATGTATGTAAACTGCCTCCACAAAGTTTAAAGGAAAAAATAGGACTATGGTTTAAAGTTAGGCGAGCAAATAGAGTTCAATATCCGCTCGCATCATTGGCATAGTAAACTGCAATTGAAAGTGCTGATTTACCACGTGCTTGGCGGTGAAAGGAAAACAAATGTGAAGTCCGCCAACATCATACCTTCAAGAAAAGAGCTTACTCCTTTCTAAAAGGCCGGCAACGCACCTGCAATTCCCCTGGTGTTGCGGTTGTTCATGGGCGGCGTTAGTCACTTACCATGAGGTGAGCCGCATACTCGTTTGCCCCTTTTCTATAAAAAAAAAAAAAAACATGCATTACCACTGATTACTCCCACTCTAAAATTCTCTCAATGAAAGGAGGTCTTTTCCTAATAATGGGACTTTTGTAGGCCTCTACTTTACTTTTTTAACCCCCGACGAAAAAGAGGGGTGTTATATGTTTAACGTGTGTATCTGTGTACGGATGAACTGATTTATATTTAGTTTTTTTTTTGTTTGAAAGGTAACTTGATGAAGAGTGTTCTTAGCTATGATTCAAGAAAATCTTTTCAGCCATTTGAAGATCATCATCACTTATTTGATTACTTATATGGACTTTTTATCACTTTTGCCGCCACCCATTTGAGCAAAAACTTGGTCAACGTCAACAAGCTAGTAAAAATACATATATTTTAACTAGCTTTTGCCCGCGACTTCGTCCGCATGGAGTTTGGTTATATCGCGCCCATGTGTGAAAAAGAGTCTGTTGGTACAAGCCACAATTATAACTGGATGTCGCGGGCAAAAGCTAGTTAGCCTGTTATCAACTTGCTCTTTCGATACTTTTGGAAGTTATCAAATGATTTGAAATTATTTGGTGCCGCAATCAAAATACGCACGTCTAAAAGCTATTATTGCTCTTCTATATACACTTGACTTTTTTTGCATTTATAGGCGACGTTTAGTTGTATACTCCTTTCGTATTTCTATGTTTTCTCTCCGTATAATAATACTAGAGCAAATTATTTTTCACGATGCAATCTATAATCTACCACTGCCACATTTCTGTTTGATTTTGTTTCTATAAATTAATCTACAACCGTTATAAGACATCCAGCAAACAAATTAAATGGACATAAGAAAGAAAAGAACGGCATAGAGATGTACCTTCTTATATTATTCCTGAAAAAATTACGATAAATCCAGTTTTGAAGGAAAAAACAGGGGAATACGGAATGATGATTTCGTCAATTTTTCATCGGTAAATCTATTTGAACTACAGTTGCTCCCTCGGTTGGTCTAGTTCAGTCGATCGAGCATAGCGCAACAGAAATAGATACCTATTCTTTAAATTCTTGCAGCTCGGATATGTTCTAAAAAGTTGACAGAAATTAATTTAGTATTTTCGTCCGTTACTACTTAATAGTTTCGTAAGATAAAAAATTATTAATAATAATACTAAATATTAAAAAATAATAAAACTATATTTTATATAAATTAATTAGCTTTTGCCCGCGACTTCGTCCGCGTGGAGTTCGGTTATATCGCGCCCATGTGTGAAAAAGAGTCTGCTGGTACAAGTCACAATTATAACTGGATGTCGCGGGCAAAAGCTAGTAAACTACAAAACTTCTTAATACACCATATTTTTTGCTAATCTATTACTGTGTGCCAAATTTATCAGACTACTGGGCGAGCTTACGCGTGAGCAAGCCACATAGAATTGCCCGTGTGAAAAACAATTTTCTCTCAAGTCTATACCCCCAAATTTTAATGTCTGCCCTTGTGATTGGTTTATGGTCATCGCAAAGCAGACTTTGAGTGGATTTTTCTCATTAAAATAAACCCTTTGCCTATTTTCCAAATGAACAGTGTGGTGTACTACGGGAGGGAAACGCTCATGAATGGAAAATTCTAGGATTCGCCATACTGTCTCTGATATACTTATATAACTTCCACCTATTTAGGTTTTAACTTCATCCTTCTCATTTTCTAAAGCAAACGATGCCTGGTCTGAACCTTTATTTACGTATTTACAGACGTATTTTATTGATTTCACCGAATGACAATATTCCACATTTAAGTGAGCGTTAAATGTTTTTAATAATACTGGATTATAAGGGACTACCCAGCGATTATCTATGGTTGTGCCTTTGATATCAACAGAGAACCCACCGTCATCTAGTAAACGTCTCTTGTACTGCGGATAACCGTCTTTACCAGTTTGAGTTTCCCTTATGAGAGCCCTGGGGTATCGTTTACTGCTCAGTTTCATACATGGTGACTTTTGATTTAAAGTTCCACATGGACCATGTATCATATTACATTTAGCGATTTCGTGAAGCTCTGGGTCACGTTTGGGATCCGGTATTTCAGCACAAATTGTCGATCGATTTGATCTAGAGTAATACGTTTGTGAAGCCATAAAAGACTATGAATATATGGCAGACCTCTCTTTTGCCATTTCGTTGAGTACATATAGCATCGTACTTCACCAAATATTTTGCCCTTTGTCAACAAGTACCTGATCTTTTTCACCTTTAGTCGAAACATCCTCGAAATTATATCGTGTCTATCATGAGATTGTTGTCCTTGAAGCAATTGTTCTTTTTCTCGTCCAAGCGAGGATTGCATGTGAAAGTGATAAAAAGATCAGGCCAGCCGTAATTCCTAACATAGGTCATAGCGTCCTGTGTTCTTTGGTGCATATACCTAGGTCCCCCCGTAAAAGATGATGGAAGGACAACCATTTGTCCTAGTTGGTTGGCTTCTGCGTCTTGTCTTTCAATAGCATCTTTTAAATTGATGTAACTATCAGGACGTAATTTGGCTTGATGATTTTTGATATAATTTAATCTCTCTGTTTCTATTATGGCGTATTCATCCACCAAATATTGACTAAAAAGGGCACGATAGTTGACAAAATAGTTATCTTCTCCTTCTTTAATCATTATTATATACGAATAGAAACTTGCAGAAGAGACAGTTTTATTAAGCGGCAACTTAGTTGTGGGATCGCGTTGTGGTATGTTGATTGAATACCCATCATCCCCCAGCAAAACATCAATGGATACTGTAGCGCATCATATGCTCGATGTACGAGTATCTCACTAATACGCTGAAGTGAATTACTTCGGCTCTCGAGGATGATGTCCCTTCGATCAAATTGTTGATCCACTAACACTAAAGCCACTTCATTTGTAGTTGGTGCATTGTACCTACCTCTATGTTCTTCTGGTGGTTTTTTATCACCATGTATATCAACTTTGTATGACTCTGTAGGAGGGGTTTTATCAATGGCACTTTTCTGATCTTTTATATACGGGTTCACTTGATGCAGCATATTCTGCAATTGTTTGATTAAATTTCGCAACAAAATAACACAAGTGCCCATGCGCAGAATGTTTATGATGGAAGACCTGATGATTTCAGTGAATTAAGAAATTGACAGGGTAGTTAATTGTGTCATCTGTGTTGACCACAGAGTCTATTGACGTGTGTTATTATTTTCATCCCTCAAAAAGACATTACAGTATATCGTTAATTGCCGCTGCTTGGTCTTTTTTCGGGTTAGTATGGCACGTTCACACAACCATTCCATTGGCTTATCGTGGATATGAGCAATATTTAAATTTTGATATTAACTCCTGTAACGTAAATACAACTGTGCACAAATTATCAGGATGGTTATCATTCCGTCATTTATCGGGTAATCACCGTTGCCGATTTCAAGTGAGATTCGCAACCACCAGCAGACTCTTTTTCTCCTGTACCCGCATATTTTTCGAGAGCTTGAGGATTTTAATTAGCCGGCAAAGTGGATCTCTTAAGACACGCCTTAACTTCATCTGCTCTAGTTCCTTTTGGCACTACTGGTAGAGTCTATCTAAAATCTCCAGCCAGCAAAACCGTTACACCACCCATTAAATTTTATTTCTTATATCTTGTAGAGTTCTGTTTAAAGCCTCTACGCCACCCTTATGAGCCATGGTTATTTCATCCCACACTATCATTTTCGTATGTTTTAATACTTCAACAAAATTACTTTTTCGATATACTACAAATGGGAGTATTGCTGTTGGAATTGAGTGGTAACTTGAAGTAATGAGCAGTTCGTCCACTCAAGCAGTGTAGCTACGATCCCAGAAGAAGCCACAGCCAAAGCAATTCCGCGAGTATTCTAATTTTGCTAATAGCAAATTTATGAGGATGTTTTGCCTGTTCCACTGTGAGCCTAAAAGAATATTCCACCCTCTTTTGATTGAATTTTTGTGTTAATTTGATTGTAAACTGTTGTCCGTCGTCATTCAGTGATTTCATTATTTTTAACTATGTTTTCTAATGATAAGTCGTAATTGTCTCTTTAAGAAACTCTCTTTTTCAAATTGTTGTTCTTTGCTTGGCTGACGTAACCAATACTCTTTTAGTAGCTGACCAGCCAACGCTAATACGGCATCTTCTATTACCGAAAGGCATTTGTTACATACCACATCAGTTATGTGCTCTACATCCACATCTCCCCGTCTTTCTAATTGCCTTTTAAAATCTTCAGATAGGTATTGTTTGAAATTCTCCCAAAGGCTTAAAGGGTCTGATACTTGGCAGAACACTAAAATAATCTTAAAAAGATCCCGAATCATTTGCGGTGATTGGCAACGTACTGCCTCTTCCATTGCTGTGAACAAATGCTGATCATCTTCAAGCAAGCCGAGAGCTTTGCACGCTGATTGGAACGTGGAATATACATGACCATCTACAGTTTTTAGCGCTTCAAACGAAATTGGGCCCCGGATCTCATGAAGAAGCATGCGAAGGTGATAACATTCTGTATTGTTCGGATTCACAGTATAAACCCTGCCCAGAACGTGCTCTTTTTTGACCCCTGGCCATCCTTCAACGTTTGCTCCTCTTTTCCTTTGAAACTTTATTCCAAACGTAGTATGCAGGTACTTCTAGGTAGAGCAATGTTTTTGCAAAGTTATCCACTTTACACAGTGTGGTTTTTGGAGGACTATTCACTCTTTCACTCAGATTTTGCTCATTAAAATAAACCCACGCTGTTCATTTTCCAAATGAACAGCGTGGTGGACTACGGGAGGGAAACGCTCATGAATGGGAAATTCAAGGATTTGCCATACTGCCTCTGATGAACTTGTATAACTTCCACTTGTGTAGGTTTTAACTTCATCCTTCTCATTCTCTAAAGCAAACGATGCCTGGTCTGAACCTTTATTTACGTATTTACAGACGTATTTAATTGATTTCACAGAATGACAATATTCCACATTTAATTCAGCGTTAAATGTTTTTAATAATACTGGATTATAAGGCACTAGCCAGCGATTATCTATGGTTGTGCCTTTAATATCAACAAAGAACCCACCGTCATCTAGTAAACGTCTCTTGTACTGCGGATAACCGTCTTCACCAGTTTGAGTTTCCCTTATGAGAGCCCTGGGGTATCGTTTACTGCACATGTTATGTTTGGTGTCTTTCGATTTAAAGTTCCACATGGACCATGTATCATACTACATTTAATAAGTTCATGATCTTTTTCACCTTTAGTCGAAACACCCTCGAAATTATATCGTGTCTATCATGAGATTGTTGTCCTTGAAGCAATTGCCTTTTATCTCGTCCCAGCGAGGATTGCATGAAAGTGATAAAAGATCAGGCTGGCTGTAATTCCTAACATAGGTCATAGCGTCCTGTGTTCTTGGCATATACTCCCCAGGTCACCCCGCAAAAGATGATGAAAGACAACCATTTGTCCTAGTTGGTGGCATTTCTGCGTCTTGTCGTCCAATAGCATCTTTTAAATGGATGTAACTATCAGCACGTAATTTGACTTGATTATTTTTGATATAATTTAATCTTCTGTTTCTATTTTGGCGTATTCATCCACCAAATATTGACTAAAAAGGGCACGATAGTTGACTAAATAGTTATCTTCTCCTTTTTAATCATTATTCTATACGAATAGAAACTTGCAGAAGAGACAGTTTTATTAAGCGGTAACTTAGTTGTGGATCGCGTTGTGGAATGTTGATTGAATATTCATCCCAGCAAAACATCAATGGATACTGTAGCGCATCATATGCTCGATGTACGAGTATCTCACTAATACGCTGAAGTGAATTACTTCGGCCCTCGAGGATGATGTCCCTGCGATCAAATTGTTGATCCACTAACACTACCTCTATGTTCTTCTGGTGGTTTTTTATCAGCATGTATAATAACTTTGTATGACTCTGAAGGGGGAGTTTTATCAATGGCACTTTTCAGATCTTTTATATAGGGGTTCACTTGATGCAGCATATTCTGCAATTATTTGATTAAATTTGGTTTTAAGTTAGGAAATTTAGAATATCGAATCTTTGCTTCTCGATCATCTTCACCTACAAAATATATTTGAAGGTATTGAGTCATGTTCGGCTTTGGTAATATACTTCCAATTAAATGGTAGACCTGGCCTTGTACTTTTAAAAGTCGGTGAAAAACCATCTACTGTTACCTGTTTACCACAAGAAGTCATCTGAAAACAGGCATTATATTATGAATATTACCCATAAAATGGTCATGATCTGGTGTAGATCATTAATCAAACTAAAAAGTGGTTCAGGCAGTTGTTTAAACGATTAGTTGCAGTTTTCCAGCGCTGCAACACATACCAGGTGTCTCATCCTTCCATTTCAGCGCATTGCACCACTGACACTTGTATGTCATAGAACCCAAGGCTACACTGCTGTCAGTTCTATAAGCAATATCAGGGTCATACTCCATAGCGGAATGGACCTTGTTTTTCCATATACGCAGTATAATGTTTTCCTTATACCGTGACTGAATTGCTCTATGCACTTATGAATCCGCAGTTTGGTAATTTGCAACAGCTTGCCTGTGTACATCGGGATTTTTTTTCTGATAAGCGGACACAGCTTTACGATTTGAATCTGGCTTGTTCTGCCTATATCTTTCTTGTGCACTTTTTAATTGACTTTTTCTTGTGTAATTAGTAAATCTCGACCTTCGTTTATTATTTTTTTTCATATTTCAATGTCGACGATACAGATTGATCTGTTACGTTGGTTGGAGATGATATTTCACCGTTTACAAAAGATATAACAGTTAAATGTTCAAGCTGTGAAAAAGGATCACGCTCTTCGACAGGTACCTCCATGCGATGCTGTGTAATTTTATTCGCAACAATAGGCAGATAGGCGTCAAAATGTTCATCAATCTGTTCCGGACTCTGTGTATAGCAGACCGTATCGATATACTTCAAACCGAAACGGAAATATTAATCCTTCAGCTACCAATTCACAAAGTCCACCGTAATTTTCATTTTAAGCTGAATATTAATTTGCTGTTGAATAATTATCGCCATTTCTGTCGTGGGTCATAACTGAAAACCTAGGCCAATCATTAACCACAAATCTAACAATTTGTGAACGCACCACTATCGCATTTTCTTGGGTTCCGTACATTAAAAATGAAAGAGCACGAAACAAACAGGCGCCATCACCTAAATGACGACATTATGTTCTTCCATTTTTCCTTTAATATTAAGAGTTTCTGTAGTCATTTTTTCAGTGAGAAAAAATACTTCTATCAACAATACCTAATCACAAACCAAATCGAATTCGAAGTTTGAACAGTGGTTGTAAGAAAGACAAAATTAAAGATGAGACGTATTTACGCTACCAGGCTTTAAAACCAGGTATTCACTTCAAAGTATGAAAGTATGTGTTGTTCAAATACTTGCATAGGAAAATGATCCATATCTCTATAGCAATAAGAAACTCAATCGTATTTGTGAATGAAAAATACTTTAAACTTCAAAGCATTTTTTTTTGTTTATACGACTTTGCTCCTTATTCATAGTAGGATAACATGGAATACTGGTCACATTCCTATGCAAGTATTTTCAAATTTTGACACCACGGCTGGACAATCGCAATGCGACGTATTTACGCTACCAGGTATTCATTTCAAAGTACGGCGCCCTTTTACGAGCAAAAAATACTTGCATGTATGAAAGTATGTGTTGTTCAAATACTTGCATAGGAAAATGATCCATATCTCAATAGCAATAAGAATCTCAATCGTATTTGTGAATGAAAAATACTTTGAACTTCAAAGTATTTTTTTTATTTATACGACTTTGCTCCTTATTCATAGTAGGCTAGCATGAAAAACGAGTCGAATTCCTTGCAAGTATTTTCAAAATATTTCACCGCGGCTGGACACGTCGCGTAAGTAATAAGAATTATATTTATATTCGAGGAAGTAAAAGTTTTGTTTCTTTTTTTTTGTAAATTCAGTTGTTATTGTGAACTGATTACGTAACCTACTGACCGTGACTTAATTTTTAAATAGTTATTTCGCGTGTATATTGAATTTAAGCCAAAAATTAGGAAGGAAAGATTTAATTTCGTTAACAAAAAAATTAAAAAACGTTTAGTCTAAATTGTTGCCCGACTCGAATTAGTCATTTGTATATGTATATATTGACCCTAAAAAATACTTTCAAGTATTTTTAAAACCTGGTTTTCGATCCTGATATTTTTCCATACTCGTACTTAGAAGCCCTGGTATTAAATTTTGCAAGTATGTCTCATCTCTAGACAAAATCAAGCAACTAATCCGAAACACGAAACAAATCTTAAACCGTAAGCAAGCAAACAAAGTCGAAGTCTAATCAAATATCCGTTAACAGTGAATAGGTACCGTATGTGGTACATGTTGAAGCGCTCATTCACCATTCACTTACTCGTATATTAGTTCGAAAAAACACAACGTTACCGCGTTCTAAAACGATACCAACGTTATCTATTGGTAGGGATTGAAACTTGAAGTTCAATACAAAATAGGTAGGTACCTAACTACCTAAGTATTTCTTTTGGTTTTGCCATTTTATTAATCTGTAAAAAAATATATTTGGTTTGGTTGTTTATTTTCATTGTTTTTTTATTTTTAAATTAGTATTTTTTTGTTCAGGTCATCTTATTGTCTATTTTGTTTTATGTTTTTGTGCAATAAAAGTATATTCTATTCTATTGTAATAAATTAAGTTTAAAATATGTATCAATATCATTTACGTTATTTACGACCCAAAAACCTTAAAAATGACACCCAAGTCACCCAACCCATGATGATTTTTACATAAAAACATACATCCATCCATCCTTCCATCCATGTTGGTTTCAAACCATAATCGATGCCATTTTCGTAATTAACGTCCCAAAAAACCATAAAACGACACCCATATTGACATTTCAACCACATCGCACCCCCACAGGGGATGATGGTAGGTATTTCCCGTCTGCTACGTTGAATTTTGAAATAGTTGTTGTTTTCGTAATCAGCGATCCGATAAACCATAAAAACGATACCCATGTTGATTTTCAGAATTTTTCACCCCTTTTTCCACCTTTTAAGGGTTGAATTCTGAAAGAGCCTGAAACAGTTGTTTACTCATTTAATGATAGGAAGTTTCGACTAAAATAGTTTAACTAATCTTGTTTCCCCATACAAACTTTCAACACCTTTTTCACCCCCTTAGGGGTTGAATTTTCAAAAACCCTAGGACACGTAATTGTTTATTTCTAATCGTTAATCTAAAAGCAAAGGGGCTTCTAGCTCTAAAAATGACGGACTTTCATACAAACTTTTAACCCCTTTTTCACCCCCTTAGGGGCGAATTTTCAAAAATCCTTTCTTAGCGGATGCCTACGTCATTACAACTGTCTGATTGCCAAATTTCAGCGAAATCCGTTCAGTAGTTTCGGCTGTGCGTTGACAGATGAGTCAGTCAGGTTTGCCTTTTATATTTATATAGATACGTCTTGAGTACTTGTTCTGTACATAAGACTATATGCTATACACATAGTTCCTTAGCTAAAAGTCCGTAACACACGTGTCATACTTATTTAATTTTATATTTATCTAGTTAGTTTTACACTTTTCAAAAAAATTCAAAAGATTTCCTGTATTAATATTTTTTTTTAATGCTTAGCCGTTGTATAATTAAAATTGCTGGCTATTTAATTATACTTTCAAAATTGTTATTCGATCCTCTCTATACATAAATTTCCTGTAACATATTTTGATGACTGTTTATAAAATGAATTCAAATTTATTTTAAGCAGAATGGATTTTCATGCTGGCCGATTCAGTTTTTTTTTTTTAAATCTCAAGTTAAAAGCTACAAAATTCTGAATACTGGGAGGTAGGAATCTTTTTCTGCTGAAGAGTCCGTCTAGGTAGGTACCATCCTCCAACTTATTTCTGTCACCAAGCAGCAGTGCGTGCATTGCTGTGTTCCAGTCTGAAGGTCAAAAAGAGTATATTCAGAGGCTGTGAGATAATTTTCTACTTTAGTCCTCAGAGGTGGTCTTGAGAGGTCCATGGTCTGCAGTAGCTACCATCCACCATTACCATCAGGTGCACTGTAAGTCCGTTTGTCAATTAAATTTTATAAAAAAAAATGTTAATTGATTAATTTAAATTTACTTATTTTAAGAAAATATTCAACAGATGGATGGAGTGCAATCCTTCACGTCCTCGTCCTCGAAATATTTTACTTCTGCGAAATGTAGGTTTCCTCACGAAGATTTCCTTCATCGTGGAGCGCGTAGAAAATCCACACTTAAAATTGAAATTAAAAATTTCATTGGTGCCGGCGGGGATCGATTAGAGCCCGGGTTGTTTGCGTACAGCGCAATTTACGAGAGCTTAGCCGCTGAGCTACCACAGCTTAAATAATCTATTAAGTGCCCTCAAATTATTATTATTCTGTGCTGTATATTCTAATTAGGATTTTAAACATACTAGCCATCTAAACAATTTTTATTTACTCAAAACATAGCATATAATAACAATGAAATACTTCTTACAAAAACACGACAGTAAATATTTATTATCGTTGGCGTAACGTTGTGTTTCGTTTTAGTGAGTTCATTGTTAGAGGAAGTTTTTGTTGGCGTCATTCTTCTTAGACCACTACAATATGGCCTAGGCAAAAATGGATTTTAGACGTGCTTACCATCCAGTAATTTATCACTTCACCAATTCACCTGCCAAAAAAACATGGGGATGGCAAAGTTCAGCAATGAGCTTTTACGGACTGATGAAAAATAACTAGAATTACTAAAATTATATATTTATTGCTCATGGGGAGATATTGCTTTAGTTGCCATGCTTGACATCTTTAGCTCAAGGTCGCATAGCTGGCATTGGAGAGGGCTATTGCTCGGAGTTTCTCTGCGTGATTGTCTTCGTAGTGAGGATATCCACAGTAGAGGCAGTATAGGCAACGGGACGGCCATATAGCGGCTTGAAGTACCGACAACCGATGGGGTACAAACGTCCTCGATTAGCAACTGAACTAGTAAGCATAGTACAGGATGGCCCCCCATTAAACGGAGTAACCTAGTAAGAAAAGCAGAAAATCGATGAATGCAGGTGACTCAAGACCGTGCTTTCTGCTGTTCTTTGAGGGTGGACTATGTTCAGCAGTGGACTTGTGAAGGGCTGTAGTTATGACCAAATTTCTGTCATGGCGACGGTCGCAACGAAGACTTGACATGTGCGTAGATCAGGATTGAAGTACACGAGTGTTTGCGCAATTAGAAATTCACTCTCTCTTCCTTCACTCTCATAGTCCAGGATATATAATATATCAGTCCTAGAACCTCAGGCTTTACTTGCTTTCCGAAGCACGGGACTCTAACACGGGCAAATTAATAACTTGGGCCCGTAACTGAGAATTTTCAGACAAAACTTTCAAATAATCAGAAGCTATCAAGTATGCAAGCGATATTATACTTTCACAAATTTTCAGAGAAAAGGAAGCCCTCATTTCTCCGAATCTTAACTGAACTTAAATCTGAAATAACTCTCATGCAATAAGATTGAAGATAGGTTAGGGAACAGTATCAAGGATACGAGATAATGGTAACAAAACCAGTCCAGTAAGCTAAGAGTTTTTGTTTTGCACAAATGTTGGCTTCGAACCGAATGTTAAGTTCGAATCTAAGGTATTTAATATTTAATTATATCGAAGGTATTAAGTTTAAATATGAATATACCTAAAGTATGAACATTCCACCGGAGTTATGCTAGGTAGAATAACGGGGATATTTCTATATATTTGTCATTTATCATTAAATAATCATAAGCTTACTACTGTCTATGTGCAGTAGACACATAACACATGAGTGATAGAATAATTACTCGCTCGCATAATATCGTCGAAAACCTTAAACGTGCGTCGTAAAACGTGCAAAAAGTCGATGGATGCAGGTGGCTCAGGATCGTGCTTTGTGGCATTCCTTGGGGAGGCCTATGTTCAGCAGTGGACTTGTGAAGGACTGTAATGATGATGATGACGATAGTAATATTGTTCGTCCGTACTTGCTGAAAATCAGTGCTGCAATCTCGCGGCTTATGCTGAGGTCCCTTTCACCACTTCATCATTTCACATGATTTTTATAATTTAATATTTGTGTGTGCGCATGCATACACATATCATAATATATGTACGTTTTCCTGTGTTGATTTTTTATCAAAGTTTGTAAATGTAATGTATAATGTATGCAGATATAAGTATGAGAATAAATGTCATGTCTTTATGTCTTGAGATATGAGTAAAACTCATTCATAAGAATGCTTCATTTTCTTCATACTCGTAGCTACACTCGTATTAGCTCTATTGGAAAAGGGTTTTATGAAGTGGAGCTTTTTGCAATATATACTCGAAAAAGAGGGATGCGAGTAAGGGATGTAAGTGATTTGAGTTGTGTAGCAGTGTAGCGATGGGAAGTATGGGGCAGAGCTGGGTAGATGGCATAGATGAGATAAGTGAACACGTATGTTGTACGTGCCTAGACCGCGCTACATTGCATCTTAACGTATCATACTTAACTGTATATCATGTGTATCTTACCCAAATCGCTACATCACTTAGTTTTGATAGAAAAAAAGTGTCATACCTAAGCTTCGCTCTCAAGCCGCCTAGATAGCTTACACATCCGCGGCCGCCAATGATATTAAAACAATCGAAACGTAGATACAGGCGACTCAGGACTGTGTTTTGTTAGTCTCTGAGGAACCTTTGCTGGTAGAAGACTTTGCTGCAACGATAATTTTCAGTTGTTTTTATGTATTTCATGTTTATTGTAAAACTAATTTACTTAATTGTGTTCTTCATGTAGCTCGGCAGCGCAGTGACTAAAAGTTTGGCGGTGGCGCTGCTGGCTGCGGGTTCGTATCTTGCACGGAACTAATTATTGTATGGCCTACAAATAATAATACCGGGTTGGGATGTTTGTCCATGTGTTATTTATGTATGTATAACGCCGCCACGATACCGGATAAATTTCTAGTGTGGAAATATCGCTTTATTTCTTTTATATTAATTTCCGTTTTGATTAGATAACACACTCGTAATCAAAATACGATATCGGATTAAAATTTTTAAAGAAATACTTTTTCATACACTTAACATATTATTTATTACTCATGTACGCATTTTTGATTTTATTTTTACCCACAAAAGTTCCCGAAAATAATCTTCTCATATGAGGTGCGACTCGCGTCCACAACTGGTGTGTTTTAAAAAATCAGTAAATTATTTGTTCTTTCACCAATGTATATTTTATACATTAAGGCACATTAAAAATACTAACGTCCAATTTTCATTTAGAATCGTATAAACAGTCAATGAGGATCATCACCACCATGAGCCAGACCGCACCAAAGCAGAATCCACTAGCCGACCACGGTTCACGCTCACTATTCTATTTTCAGTGCCCGATATTAGGTCACATGAAGCATCCCCGGGAAGCATCCGCACCCAGGTATTTCATGCAGATCAACCACGCAACTTTGATTGGCCTAATGTAATCACATCAAAACCCAATTATATGTAAATGAAATTGGCGCTCACATTGTTATTTAATTGATTGTTTTGGAAATTAATTAACAATGTGTTGAAATTGCTTTGTTTTAAAATGTTATTAACATACACTGTCACAAATAACAGTACACAAATCAGCCATTTTAAACGTTACTAAAATAAAATTATGAACGCATTAAAAACGTTTAATATAGATTGTTTAATGGTCACTATTTATATCATATTATTATGAATATGAACATAATATATAAGGTCGGCGAAAAACTTTCTTCGTATTTTATATACAAATTCAAGACATTTTTTTCAAAGTTTAATTACATTTAATTATAATATATATGTACCATTTTGTTCGATAACTTGTTGCCATCTTATAGGTAGTGACATAATCCCATTGCTGTAGAAATCTTGGGATATTTGATCAAAAAAATGCGACAAGTAGTTTTGACAGTCCTCTCTTGATGTTAACCTAACACTACCCAAAGAATTCTGAAGAGACCGAAACAGGTGAAAATCTGAGGGTGCAAGGTCAGGACTATATGGTGGATGCATTAACACTTCCCAACCAAGCTCTCTCAATTTTTGCTGAGTGGCCAAAGATGTGTGGTCTGGCGTTATCATGATGAAAGACCATTCCATCCGTATGGGCGACCAGAGCGAGCTGCATCTTTGACATCAAAATTCCCATACTGAAAACGAACTATCTTCGTTAGATTCGGTTATTTTGGCAGACAGGAAAACAATCGAAAAATGGCGGGAAAGTGTTTTTTACTTTTTATGTTTCTTTTTCTTAATGTCCTATATGTATTGATATTAAAACCAGCCAGATACAAACAGTAACACCAAAGAGAGTTTTCTTCCATTTAATACAAACAAAATACGAAGAAACTTTTTCCCCGACCTATTATTAATTCAAAGTAAGATTGTATATCGTAAAATACGTAGCGTGCCTGACATCGATTTTCATTTGTATCTATCTTCTTTATTTAAAATTTTATGTTATTAACTAGCGATCCGCACCGGCTTCGCAAGGGTGGTTTTGGATCCCGATAACAATGTCAGCTACCGAGTTCAATTGTGAATCTAAACCATCCAGGGACGCACTCAAAAATACACAAAAAAATCCATCAAAATCGATCTAACCGTTTAGGAGACGTTCAGTGACAAACACACGTACAGAAGAATTATATATACTCGTATAAAGCGACACGCCTGGTACTGCCATCGTCAATCCATCTGCCAAACGTGACGAAGGCAAATTCTCTCTGCAAAAATGTTCACATGAGCCTCTCCCGTTGCAGAAAATCCGTAGCTGAAGCGCTGAGTTTTTGAGAGCTGATGAAGTAATTTTAGTTTTAAATTTAAAAGAGTTTTTGAAGATAAACATTTATTTATCTTTTTGCTATGAATGGAATAGAAATTGTTTAACATTTCTCGGTGAAACGAAATAGTGCAATTTAAACACAGTCAAATATTCTTCTTTGAAAGTCGTTTGTACTCTAGAACATTGCAAATTTCACACTATCTAACTGTTACTTTTAACATCGATTAACGCGAATATTCTTACATTTTCTAAAGGCTTTAAGGTTGATATATTGAGCCGACTGTAATTTTTTTCGATTGCCGATAGTAGTAGGTTAAAGTTGCTGATGATCATCAATCCTCAAAATCATATCTTGCAGCTTTACATGACTCTTTGCCTTAGAAAAGAAGATTTGCCTAAATCGCTACTCTGAATGGGCATATCGCCGATTACAGTTCGAAATGTCGCGCACCTTTGTCACTGCTCCCCATCGCTGGTCTTATATTTCACATCTGGCATATACGCGACATGATTATACCGTTATCTGACTGATGCCACAATATATTTCAGGTTGTCTCTTTCGACAACCACTGGATCAACAGGCTTATTCCCGAAATTGATTTTGAATTCGATACGGTTTTCGATTCGAACTCACATTGTTTCAATTCAATATTTAAAGCCGATTTTTTTAATCTGAGATTATTCTTAATAAATTAAAAACTCACTCCTTAAATATTTTTATTAATTACATAAATAAGACAAGTTTATCATGAAAAAACATTCTCGTCGTTTGGGCCTACGAGTGTCATCTAGTAATCATATGTAATGTTAAATTAAACTGTTTGGATGTGCAATTTATTCAATTTAAAAAAACAAGTGCAAGCATGCAAGCTTTCATAGTGGTATGGATACTATGGAAGCTATCTATGCACTTGTTTTTTGCGGAATCTAAACCCGCAAAAAACAAGTGCAAGCAATTAACCACGGCGCTACTGAGCTGACGATCGATATGGAAGCCGATGTTCAGCAGTGGACTTACGACGGCCTGATATATGATACTTAATGATGATGATGATGATGATGATGATGATGATGATTATGATGATAACGATAATGTTACACAGATGCGACAAAGAGTAGTACGAACAATCCGCCTAGCAAGCATGCAGCTATCTATGACAGACGTCGAGTCGGTAAAAGTATTATTACCTACATAGTCTTGTAAATAACTATTACTGCAGTTCTATTTGTCGCATCATGTGTGGCCGAGATGCGGAAGCATCGGGTCTTCTTCACGATCCGACATAGTTCTACGTAAATGTGGGCACTGTCGTGAGCACTCGACCGAAAGTAATTTAAATCAAAATAGCTTTTTTACAGTGGTAGAGCCATGCGGCAGCCTTTGCTGCTGCACGTATGGGCCGGCTCGAACTGGGGTGGTACCACAACCTCACAAAAGACCAGCGTGAAGTAGAAACTTTGCCAGAAACAGAAACTTGGGCCAGAGGCCCAATTCCCCCCCCCCCCTAACATGGTAGCGGAACTAAATAAAACAACACCCCAGTAGGGTACCAGCACCCCGGGTGACGGAGAATACCTCGCTGAACATCCACGCCCAAGCTACCCTACACTTCCTGAGCGTGGGCGCTCAGGCTGCCCCGCGTATTCTGGGGGCAAAATTCCGCTCGAGACTAAGCCTGCTCGGGGCAAACGGAGCAATAAGTCAAAGGCACCTCCTGCCACGCTATCCGTGAATTTCTGCAACATTAGGGGACTTCATTCAAACCTTAACGCCGTCCACTACCATCTGGAAACGGCGAAGCCGGCCTTGCCCTTTCTAACCGAGATGCAGGTGTCCTCTCCGGCTGATACTTCGTATCTCTCCTACCCGGGGTACAAATTAAAACACTCCTTTGTGCCCCGGGCTGGAGTTTGCGTGTACGTCAGATAGGACTGTTTTCGACGCCTCGGCAGCCTTGAAGGTACGGACCTGTCCATCTTATGGCTACGCGTAGACAGCGACGACTATACCCGCGGCTACGGGTGCCTCTATAGGACCCATAGCGGTCTGTGTCGGCATACACAGACCGACTCATCGACCACGTCCAAATGGCTGCAGATTCCGTGCTACAACAGGTCCCATCCGCAGAGATCGTGATGCTTGGTGATTTTAATGCCCACCATGCTGAATGGCTTGGTTCTCGTTTAACCGAACATGCGGGTAGATCTGTTTATAACTTTGTTTTGGAATATGGTCTGACACAACTGGTTACCTCGCCTACGCGGATCCCAGATGTGGAAGATCATATACCTTCACGCTCACGCATCGACTTCTCGGGATGCAAATACCAGCACTCTTAAAAAGAAGTATAATTCCGCCTCCAGGTCCTTCAAAAGTGTCATTGTCAAGGCTAAGTCAGAGCACATCGGCAGAATTGGCGAGAAACTAGTTCGTCTTCCTTCGGGAACACGTGCATTCTGGTCTCTCGCCAAGGCTGTCCAAGGGAACTTCTGTCAGCCATCTCTCCCATCTCTGCACAGGGAGGATGACTCACTGGCCCATGCCGCAAAGGACAAAGCCGATCTGCTGGGCTCTCTCTTTGCGTCCAACTGGACTCTTGATGACAGGGGGAACACACCGCCGACTATCCCGTGATGTGAGTGCTCCATGCAGGATGTGCTGTTTTCCCAACGCTCGGTGCGCAGAGCACTTCTCTCCCTGGGCGTCAACAAGTCGAGTGGGCTGATGGCGTCCCTCCTATTGTGCTGAAGACGTATGCTCTGGAGTTGGCACCGGTTTTAACGCGTATTTTCCGGTACTCTTACTCCCAAGGCGTAGTCCCGAAATCATGAAAGACAGCTGTACACCCGATCCCTAAAAAAGGTAACCGCTGTGATCCGTCCAACTATAGGTCTATCGCCATCACATCCTTGTTCTCTAAAATAATTGAGTCCATTATCAACAGCCAGCTCATGCGGTACCTTGAGGATCACCAGCTGATTAGTGACCACCAGTACGGTTATCGTCGCGGTCGCTCGGCTGGTGATCTTCTAGGTTACCTAACTCATAAATGGGCGGAGGCAGTAGAGGCCAAGGGGAGGGGGGGGGGGCGTTGGCCGTTAGTTTGGACATAGCGAAGGCCTTCGATCGGGTTTGGCACAAAGCGCTTCTTACGAAGCTTTCTTCCTATGGACTTCCCGAGAAATTGTGCAATTGGATCACCAGTTTTCTTGCCGATCGGAGCATCAAGGTTGTAGTAAACGGTGAATGCCCTGATTACAAGCCCATTAACGCTGGTGTTCCACAATGCTGCGTGCTATCACCAACACTGTTTCTTCTGCATATCAATGACATGTTGCAAACCGGTAACATTAATTGCTTTGCAGATGACAGCACTGGTGATGCTCTGTACACCAGCCCTGCCAATATTTCTCTGGAAAACGTCGCCAAGTACCGGAACAAACTTGTGTCTGAAGTCGAGACTTTGTTGGACAAAGTCTCGGACTGGGGCGACTAAATCTAGTCCAGTTCAATCCTTGGAAGACACAAGTTTGCGCGCTTACCGCTAAAAAGAACCCTTTCGTCGTATCCCCTCAGTTTCAAGGCACTCCCCTTGTTTCCTCAGCCAGTATCGGAATCCTCGGCGTCGACATATCGAGTGACGTGCAGTTTCTGGTCACTTGGAAGAGAATGCCAAATTGGCCTCTTAAAAGCTTGGCGTGCTCAGCAGAGCGGGACAGTATTTCATGCCGGCACACCGCCTGCAACTTTACAAGGCGCAGGTTCGGTCGCACATGGAATACTGTTCCCATCTCTGGGCTGGGGCTCCCCAGTGCCAGCCCTTCCATTTGATCGCATATAGCGCAGAGCTGTTCGAATCTTCGGCGACCGAACTCTTTCCGATCGGCTTGACTCACTGGCACTGCGAAGAGATGTTGCATCTCTTTGCGTATTTTATCGCATTTACCACGGGGAGTGCTCTGAGGAATTGTTCGGACTAATTCCAGCCGCACAATTTCACCATCGCACATCGCGACAAAACTCGCGATACCATCTGGATGACTGGCGGTCCACCACTGTCCGATTTAAAAGAAGTTTTCTCCCTCGCACAACTTCCTTGTGGAATCGACTACCACCAGAGATTTTCCCGGACCGATACGATTTAGGGACCTTCAAGAAAAAAGCGTACTCCTTTTTAAAAGGCCGGCAACGCATCTGCAATTCCCCTGGTGTTGCAGTTGTTCATGGGCAGCGGTAATCACTTACCATCAGGTGAGCCGTATGCTCGTTTGCCTCCTCTCCTATAAAAAAAGCTTTATTCAAACTAATGGTTTTACACAAGAAACAAACGTGCGTTGGTAGTGAGCGTCCGCCAAGGCTGCTGCTCAACTGTCACAACACTCGGTCCCTTATCCAGTCCTCGCTGCATCCCCCCTACAGACGATTGTGTCCAAGCGGTAGGGCGCGCTTGCGTTTCTGGTAACGATATCATTAGTTCACAAAACTAATTGTTAGATGGCGCTGCTTGTTGCACTATGGTGTCATCAATCCACGACACGGCCATCCCTGACTAGTACCCGTCCTCGGGTGCAGTACCTGTGGACAAAATATTCTCAGAGAGTAATCTAGCTCGGCTATCCTGCCAATAGAAACAAGGTTGATTCCAAATGGTAATTTATTTCTCCTAAATCTAAGTACAATATTCAACTGTCATAATTGAAATGCCCTGTTATTAAGGCTTCGTACACAGTGCTTCCTGCACAACATGATTTATTGTGAAAGGTCCGATCAACAAGTTACAACACAGTAATTGAACAACACTAGGAGCACTATGGATCCCTCGAGATACGAGAAGGAAAGACACCAACTTTATCACTACTCTGTTTTATTAATAAACCTTAAACCTTACTAAATAGTATACAGTGTGTACGAATACCAACAGAAAACAATTATTTCTTATTTACTTACTGGCTTTACAATAACGTCTTAAAATAATAGTAGTAACAATATTGTCTTAAAATAATAGTGGCGCCATCTATTATCCACTAGATAAACAAAATAAACTTAATATTAAACATACCGCCCACCAAGGACAATATGTCAAATTGTCCTTTAATATACCGCCCACCATGAATACATTTTTAACAGTATATAAAATTACAGAAACTTTAAAACTGAGAACATAAAAATTAAAAAACATTAAATTGATTTGTAAGCACCGCCCACCATGAATACATTTTTGACAGTATATAAAATTACAGAAACTTTAAAACTGAGAACACAAAATTAAAGAACATTAAATAGATTTGTAAGTAGAACATTTACACATAACAATCTTTTTTACAATTTATTTAGTAGTTGGGAGAACACAAATAACTTAGCAATTGGTCGCTTGAGCAAAGCATTTTTCGTACGTAAGGTGACGACTCTAGTGATACTTTCCTTGCCTGGATGTTTCGCTACAATGACACCGAGAAGCCATTTACAAGGCGGAAAGTCATCTTCTTTAACGAGTACCACATCGCCTTCTTTGGGCTCTGGCATTTGGTCCTTCCATCGGTTTCGCTGTTGTAATTGATTAATATAATCATTCGACCATCGACATTTTATAACATACGTTGTGTTAGCTACCACCTCCTTAATGAAGAAATGCTCGAAGCCTCATAATTGTAATCAGGATCAGTAACCAACGGTTCTCATACTAGAAAATGCCCAGGGGTCAGAAAATCATCAGATAAATTCCCTATCCTCGACAGTGGCCTAGAATGCAGGCACGCCTCTACTTGTGTAAGCACCGTATCTAGCTCCTCATATGTTAACGTGTGATCTCCAATTATTCTTTTTAAATGAAATTTCATTGATTTAATTGCAGCCTCCCACAAGCCTCCAAAGTGCGGAGCACGAGCAGGGATAAAATGCCAAGCGATAGAAGAGATGTCAGCTGATAGACATATCGGGAACGCTTGCCACCTCATTATCATATGTCTTAAATCTGATTGTAAGGTGTGGCCCACCATTAAGTTATCATTCAATGACTTATTATTTGAACCTTTACATGATGCATCATTAACCACTCTTACCTTTGTGGTTTCCTTGTCCTCTCTAACAACAGCATGATGGGGAATATAAATGGCCTTTGTGCTGATATCTGGTGACTTCCCTAACTCCATATGATTTAGATAAAGGTAATAATTTATGACATCTCTATATCTAAGTTTCAGTTCTTTATTATAATTGAATTTTCTTTCTAATGATTGTAATCGTTTTTTAGATATTCTCAACGAATCGTCTACTTCAGGAATTGACGTGTTGATAGACGACAACACGGAGATATAGACGGACAATATATCTGCCATCTTCGTCCCTTTGCACGGTTTCAGCAAACAATTCCTCACACCGCTTTTCCTCTTCTGTCAGCAGCTTTTGCCTAGGAAGACTAATTTCAGCTTCTAATTCCCAAAATGTTTTAACATTTCCTTGTCTTGAAACTGACAATGCATTACGTAATTTTTTTGAGAAGAATTGCGTGAAGTGTTAACAGTACCTGACAAAATCCATCCTAATGTCGTTGACTGCGCTACTGGTGTACCAAATGGACCCTTTTTCACTCCATCTTTGATGATCTGGCTATATACCTCAGCTCCTAATAATAAGTTGACTCGACTTGAGGTATAATATTCTGGGTCAGCTAATGTCATTTTAGGGAGCTCATCCCACTCTAAAGATTCTATATTGGTTGCTGGTAAAAGAGTGGTGATAGATTTCAAGACGTATGCCTTCACGATATGCGACCACATTTGGATCAATACGAGATCTTATTTCCAGATTTACCATGGCCTTGGAGATTAAATTATTACCTCCACCTACTCCTGAAATTGTGCCTTTGATGGGAGTTCTCTTTAAACCTAACATTTGTACTGTGGATTCGGTAACAAATGATAATTGAGATCCTCGATCTAGAAGTGCTCGTATCGTAAGTAAGTTTCCCGTTTTAGACAACACTTTGACTAAGCTGTAGCTAAGAGTACATGCTGACTTATCTTATTTCTAGAGATACATGAAACAAACGAAGAAGAATTTCTTGTGTCTAAATTTTGAGTGTTTTCCTGACTATCCGGATTTTGTTCTGGTTGTTTAATTGGTTATTTAATTTGGTAGCGACATATTTTAGCCGAATGATTATTTCCGAGACAGCAAAAGCAAACCTGGTTATTTTTGACAAAGTTACGGCGCGCGTTAACCGACTTTTTGCAAACTTTTTACAATTGCTAAGTTTGTGCTCCTCCGAACAGAATGGACAACTGATATTAGTTGTATGCATAGAATTTACCTTAACAGGATGGCAGACTTTATAGTTGGATTTTGAGTCGGAAGGCAGGAATTCTATAGCTCTATACCGATTGGTTAGGAACTCTTAAAACTGATCGTGGTTAGGTAGATCATCCCTTGAAACATTATTGCTTACAAAGAATTCCCACTGTCTTCTTGACTCAGGATCCAGTTTTAATGTGATAACATATATTATAAGCACATCCTACGTTCTGGTCTTAATACCAAGATTAGCAAGTGAGGCTAAACAATCATTAGTTATATCAATTATACCACACAACTAAATCACACAAATAAATCTTTTGTTGTTGTATCTATCTTCTAACAAAGCCCAACTTCTTTCATAATCATCACTTGTTATTGAAACCCTTAGAAGCCCTTTTAGATATTGCAATTTTTGGACATTATCTAAATCATAATTTGAATGAGTTGAAGATTTATTCAAATCCCTAAACGTAGTCCATTCAGAGTACTTGCCAGAAAATTGTGGAATATTGGACTTTTTTAACACTATTCCTAATAAGTAATTTGCCACTATTCCTAATAACCATGTCGGTACTTGATTGATTAGCACCCGAGGCATGATCTGTAAATGCTGATAAATTATTTCTAAGCATCGTTTTGTAATCTAAATAAACCTCTTCTCTGTTATCATATACTTCATTTTTAAACTAGGTCGATTTCGTTCATTCCTTTGAGGGTACAATTTTAATTAATTCCTTATGTCCCAATAAAAATTCATGTCAAAGTTGCTCTAACATTTCTAAGCGTGATTCTATATATTCCTTAGTAATACGTTCTTTTGGACTCTTTTTAAAGTTTACGTCTGCCTTTTTAATGCGAGAACTTAAGTCCTCCTGACAAAATATTAAGTTATCCATACGATCTGCTAATCTTTCCCTTTCCGTACTCATCTTAATTCATAATATGTACGAAATTACAACGCTAACACGACTTTTAACAACAATAGTAATAATATTTACAAAGGAATTATATAAAAAGTATAAAGTGCTATAATAAATTGCAACCAATAGTTATCCAACACAAGTTACAACTAAAATTTAAGTTTCAACTGTTCAATAAATTTTCTAAGTGTTTTCAATAAAATACTTGACAAAAATCGGGCATAGGTATTTACATGTAAATAAGACTAGAAGTTAATTTTAACACAAATATTCAAAGACTAGCTGTTACCCGCGGCTTCGCCCGCATGGTCACTGGGAAATGAACTGTCCATTGCTTATTGAATTGAAAGAAAACTGAGTTTTATAGATTTGTCAGAGATGCAGCCATTAAAAGGAAACTGAGCAAAATTGATTCGTCAGTCTATTTAAATGTTTTGAAACGCAGCGTATAGGAAAGCATGAAAATAGCCTGTTTATTCCAAATGGAAATGGGATATTTTTTTAATTAAAGGAAACTGAGCATAACTATCCGTCAGGGATGCAGACTTTTGAAAAGAAACTGAGCTAAATTGATTCGTCAGAGATGCAGTTTTCTGAATTGAAAAACTGAGCCAAATAAAAGATCCGTCAGAGATGCAGCTTTTGAGTTGAAAGGAAACTGAGCTTAATAGGTCCGTCAGAGGTGCAGCATTTGGAATTGAAAAGAAACTGAGCTAAATAGGAAATTTTGAATTGAAAGGGAAGATCTGTGGGAATTCTGATTAATTGATTGTGGGAATTTTGGAAAAACTAACTGAACACTATTTTAAGACGCTAATGTACACAATGTTATATGTTTTTCCATTCGGGGAAAGAATGGAGATTCTGGGCATTTGACATACGCGAACATGCTACATACAGCTGACCATGAGAGAAGCACGGTTTTTCTAAGTTGACCCCGCTACCTGTAACGTTTGCCCTTGCGCTTTATTAATGTCATTGCAAAACTGAGCTTAATAGGAACTGCAACCTTTGAATTGAAAAGGACGATCTGTGGGAATTATAGGATCCGTGGTATAATAACATTTTCACCTTTTCCTACGCCTGTCAAAATTGTAGCACCGATTATGTTCCGTCCAAGATGTGTCACACGCAGCCTTGTCCCGTTACATAACCGAGGAGCATCTAAATTTCGCATTAGCATGACTGGGACGCCTAATTTTAATTGAAGCTTATGTGAGGGCACACCTGACAACTCTAGAGAATTTAGAAACTCTACTGAAACTGTGTCTACTGATAAATACTCTGTTATTTCTCCTGCTACTTTGCTTAATATATCTGAATTTATTTTGTTAACGCTCTCATTTTTTGGTGCAAGAATCGCCCTTTCACATAACCATTTGTCTTCATGCATGTTGTTCGCTCAACGCTCAAAACGCTCGCAATTAATTCGGAATGACTCTGTACTAAACTACAAAAATCTCTCGTCAATTTAACGCAGCCTTCAGCATCCGTTTCCAACCTCCCATCGCCAATTTTTAATAGTGTGTCAGCATAGTTTCCAGCATTGATATCATTATACAAATACACTCTCATATTCGTAGTTAAACTGAATTTTGTCACCTTGTTCCATAAAATAGACGACTTGAGGCATGCTTTAATTTCATCTGCAGGTGTGCCCTTTTGAATGACAGGTAAAGTTTGGCGAAAGTCACCAGCCAGTAAAACCACCATTCCTCCCATTACATCGGTATTGCTGCGCAAATCCTGGAGCGTTCGATTTAGTGCCTCTACAGCTTTTTTATGCGACATTGTACTTTCTGTCCCACACTAAAAGTTTGCATTGTCGTAGCATTATACCGTGCACTATTTTTGCTAAAGTTGCAGATCGGCGATTCTTCCTGGGCTAGATTTAGAGGAGTTTTAAAACAGAATGTAGTGCGGCCCCGCTTAGCAGCGTGGCGGCTATACCGGAGGAAGCTACGGCCACAGCATTTTTTTTATCTTTACGTACTTGCGCTAATAATAAATTTAACAAAAATGTCTTCCCAGTTCTTCCAGGGGCATCTAAAAAGAAAAGTGCACCATTTCCAGATTCAATTTGTCCTAATACTTTGTCAAAAACTCGTTTTTGTTCGGGAAGCAAGCGGGTACAAATTGGCTACTTGCTGCTGCAAAGCTGGTATATCGTAGTTTGTTTCACGTATAATTTCATCACTTAGTTCATTTTCGGTTGTTCGCTGAGGGCTTATCATTCTAAAGTCGCTTAATTTTTGTCTACCATTGCCATTACTTTATCTTCAATTTTCCAAGTGCTTCATTATAAATGTGTTCATTGTATGTCATGTTCGCGTGTGTCTGCTGTAACCTTCGCAAAATATCTTCCGCCATGTACTTTTATATTTGTCCCACAATTTATGCATTAGATAGCCCGCAAGATGATATGAGAGTTGCATAAAGATCCCTAATTTTGGCTGGTGACTGGCACTGCACAGCTTCCTCCATGGTTTCATCCCAGTGATTATCGTTTTCTAAAAGATGCAGAGCTTCACATGCTTCTCTATAAGTTGCGCATTCCTGACCGTTGACAGTTTTAAGGTCTTTATATCCTGTAGGACCCCGAACATGGTGCAGCAGCAATCGTATACAGACACATTCAAAATTAGTTACATGGACGGTATACACACGACCAAGGGCATCTGATGACTTTACACCGGGCCAATTTGCAACAGGCGCGTCTTGAATACGGCGTTTCCACTCCTTCCTAGATGTGTTCCAAGTATAATAGCGGGGGACTTCAGAATATAACAACGTTTTTGCTAAGGGGTCGGTTTGACAAAGTTGAAAGAAGGCTGTTAGTGTAGTTTTGGCGGTGATGCAATTCTTTCTTGAAATTTCTTTCGGTGAAATATACGCTCTCCATTTACTAGTGCACAGCAAGGTGAGTAACTGTTGGGTGCCTTTCATATAAAGGAAGCCAAGGAGACGCCACGCTGCCTCGTTACTGCTGACATAACGCCCTGCTTGAAAGGTCTGTACTTCATTAACGGATTTGCCTCACCTTCACCCCTGAGATTAAATATTGCTTGGTCGCTTCCTTTATTTATGTACTTACAGATATACTTGATTGCGCGGACAGAGCTACATGCTTCTACATTAATGTGGGCATTAAACATTTTACATAGAATGGGCGAATACGGGACAATCCAGCTAAGGTTTCTGAATGCTTCAGAGCGAGATTTGATTGTAACTTTCCTGCCACCATCTTCGGGGCTCTGCGTCTGTATAAAGGGTAGCCATTGTCATTGTGCACTGTTTCTTTTAATAGCTGTTTAGGGAATTTCTTTGTACATTTTCTTCTTTCATACATGGCGATATTGAATTTCGTGCCCACATGGACCGTGAATCATATTTCGAACGATGGTATCATACAATTCTTTATCTTGCTCAGGATCCGGAATCTCGGCGCTTATTATGTCGTCTATTTGATTGGGCCGCAACTTCTTTAAGCCATATTATAATGTGGGCATGGTAATCCTCTTTTGCCATTCAATTGAATACATGAAGCACTGCACCTCTCCGAAAATTTTCCTTTTGTTAATTACATACATTAATTTTTGTACTTTTAATCTAAATACTCTAGCAACTAAATCATGTCTGTCAGTACTTTTTTGGCCCGGCATTAGCTCCTCGGTTATTTCTTTCCATGTGGGATTGCAAGTAAAAGTAACAAAAAGATCAGGTCTTCCGTAAGTTCGTACATAGGCGAATGCGTCTTGTGTGTACTCATGTAGGTAGCGGGGACTGTTAACGAATGATGAGGGCAGAATTACCATTTTACCTAAATCTCAGCTTACATTGGCGTCGCTAGAAACTGCATCTTGTAAATGTATATAATTCTCAACGCGCAGCTTTTTTTGATTTAAAGATATATAACGGAGACGTTCACTTTCTACCTTCACATACATGTCTACCAAAAATTGATGAAATAATTGTCTACACCAGGCTAAGAGGTTAAAATCATTTTCTCGCAACATCATATGATACGCATAAAAATCCATACATGATACTTTTTTGTTCGGAGTAGGCCTTTGTGACCAGGTTAATGAGTGGAATTGAAAATGATAACCCTCTTGTCCTTTGCAATAAATCAATGGGTATTGCAGAGCGTCATAAAACTTGTGTGTATCGGCTACCCGTTGCAACGTATCATCACGTGCTCGCAAGACAATGTCTCGTGAAGAAAATTGATCACCACTAATTACGGCTGCTATTTCGTTTATCAAAGGTGCATTGTAGCGCCTTTCATGCTCTCCTCGAGGGGTCCGATCTGCGTGAATGACGACTCTGACGAATCCTCTTCAGGTAGGTTTTCTAAAGCAGTTTTAAATGTTTTGACTAAAATGTTACGTTCATGCAAGAATCTTTGAATTTTGAACACTGTGTCTCTCTTAACTGCCTGGATAAATTGGCAGCGACGGTCTACCTCAATTTCTTCGTCACCCATAAAATATACTTGTAAAAATTTATGCTGTTCGTTTTCAGCTGGAAAAAGTGAATCTATTCTATGATAAATTTGTCCCTGCACCGTAAATGTAGGCGAAAATCCCAGCATTATTATTTCCGGTCAACCCGAAGGACGTCATTTGAAAGCATGAGTTATATTTCCGGATCCTGTTTAAAAGCGCCGTGACTCATTAGCATCATATAAAAAAGAGTTTTCAAAGGTTCTTCTGGTTCCCAAGTAACGGAAGAGACACTTTGCCATTGAACAGCACATGCCTGCGGTCTCATCTTTCCATTTTAAAGCGCTGCAAAATCGACACGCCTTGTCCATCAGTCCGATAAGAACTAACCTGTGATTTTTATAATCAATCAACGGTTCATAATTGAATACTGCGTCATTAAAACCGACCAATTGTTTCTTTGAAAATTTTGTCGACGTTCAGCTTGGAGCTGTGCATTTGCATCTCTTCGCGCCTGTGTCTGTTCTGGTGTTTCAGATGCCCTTATAGTAGATTGACGTTCAGCTTGCTCAATGAGTCTGTGTTAAGTTTCATCAGGTGTTTCCGCGGCTCTTAAGGCGGCCTGACGTTCCGCTTGTTCGAAATGCCTTTGCTGACTTTGAGCAGGTGTTTCAGTAGCTCTTAAAGTAGCTTGACGCTCTGCCTGTTCAAGAAGCCTTTCCTGACTTTGAGAAGGTGTTTTGGAAGCTCTTAAAGCAGCCTGACGCTCTGTCTGTTCAAGACGCCTTTGCTGACGTTGAGAAGGTGTCTCAGATGCTCTAAAAGCAGCCGGACGCTCTGCTTGTTCTTGCCTTCTCAGTTCAGCATCTTCTAAAGATTCTAGCGATCGAGCTAATCTTTCGCTTGTCTTTGAGAAGATACTCTTGAAAGGCTGGACTTACGTTTGCGAGGCATTATGAAGTAAGAAAACCTATTTATAAAAAACGTTAAATTACTAAAGGAATTAAATTTCCTTTTAAATATTTTTTAAAGAACTAAATATCTAAAAGGAATAAATATTCTTTTAAATATTTTTAAAATCAAAACAACAAAACCAATTCAAGGCACAACACGAATCCAAAACGATAGCCAAAAAAATCGAATCAACTTAAACCAAATCACAAAACAAATCGCAGAAAACCGAAATCGAAAGCAGTAGTCAATATAAATATAACCAACGAAAAAAGAAGTAAGTGTATAGGTACCGTATACACTATCTATACTATTAATATTCCTTTGAAATGTTGTTAAACAACCTAAATCAACGAAAACCAATTCACGATTCTAAATAAACAAAATCCAAAATCAAAGCCAGAGTCTAAATATGTATAAAGGAATACCAACCAAATCAACAAAACCGATCCAAGAAAATACACAAATCCGAAAATGAAAGCCAATATAAATCTATTCAACCTTAACCAAATCACAAAGCAAATAACAAACAACCGAAATCGAAAGCAGGTAGTCGAATAAGCTACGAAATAGAAACAATTTAAGCGTATAGGTACCGTATGCACTATAAGTTGACGCGCGGCTCAACGGCGGGAGTTAAGTACATGTCAGGAAACATTTCGTTACCGCGTTTTAAAAACCTAGTAACGACATCTAGCGGAACCAATTTAAACTATGTATACGTTAGTTAATAAGAACTCTCAAAAAATATTTTTCTTATAACTTTGCACAATTTTTCTTATTGTAATACCGAGTCATTCATAACCACATATAAGAACTGTATTCATTTCCGTTCAATAAATATTACTAAGGCTTATTAATAAGGCTTAATAAGAACTGTTTCTACCATTGTTAGTAATAGTTAAGGTGAAAGTGACAGGTGGTGATAGTATTTTGATCCATACTTATAATCACGCCTGTAACCTTGCGGGGTAGGCAGATCATCAACGGATTACTTAATATCGTCTGCGAGGTTATCGCCTATTCTGTGAATTACGATGCACCAAAACGTTTGAAGAAAATCAGCTGGTGAATTTTTGTTTTTATCGCTCTCTTCCCGGTCCTGTGGAAAATACAGATCCATACATTTTTATCTTAATTTTGGTAAAAGACATAATAATCCAGATATTCTGACCTTCTGTGTTCGTCCATCGTACCGTCGTCCGTCTTGTAGAATCACGGTGGCGCCACCTAGCTGAATTTAATTTTGCAACATATTCGATTTTCCCACGGAATGATATGTTTTCCGCTGAAAAAAGTAGCGTATGTCACTCTACAGCCACCGAACTATCCCCATACAAATAATAATTCCATGCCGACGCTCTGTTGAGACGTGAAAGAAGGACAAACTTGTGCAACATATTCGATTTTCCCACGGGAATGAGATGATTTTCCGCGGAAAAAAGTAGCCTATGTCACTCTACAGCCACCGAACTATCCCCATACAAAAAATCATGCCATGCCGACGCTCTGTTGCGACGTGAAAGAAGGACAAACAAACAAACAAACAAACACACTTTCGCATTTATAATATAATAGTATAGTATGGATAAGAAGTTCACAGAAATAAAGTTCAAATTGGCATTTAAATTTACTATTGCTTTCAAATAAAATACCAGTATAGCTTATAATATTAAGGTTAAGACACAAAGAGTACTTAGTTTTGTATGATACCACCTTGCACAATTCACTAATCCACTGCATGATTTCTTCCTTATGCAAATTTTAGTATCGCTGTTGATATCCTTCGCAATCAAACTTCGCGCGGTGCTGTGGTTCCAACGGAATATACCTCGCCTCGGCCTTCGTACGATGCGTTCCTGACAGCCTTCTCTGTCGTCGATCTTTCTTCTCACCTCCTTCTAGTGACGTCACAGCAGCCAAACCTCGGTCAGCACGTCGACCTCTGCTGGACACACCGAGCAACGATCCGCTGCCCCAACTAGTGTGGGAGGGTTTAAAGTTCCCTCAAGAACTATCAAAAAACCGGTTCAAATCCGGATCGTAAGGACCATGTACAACACTAGGAGCACTATGGATCCCTCGAGATACGAGAAGGAAAGACACCAACTTTATCACTACACTGTTTAATTAATTAACCTTACTAAATAGTATACAGTGTGTACGAATACCAACCGAAAACAATTATTTCTTATTTACTTACTAGCTTTACAATAACGCAACCAAAGTGTGTCTTAAAATAATAGTGGTGCCATCTATTATCCACTAGATCATTATTTACCAAACCTTTTTTTCTCGTGGACCACTTTCAAAGTTTTACTATTTTCGGTAGACCCCCTGCTGCTACATTTCTACTGTATTCCCAAAACTCCTAAAAATATCACCCTAAATTGAAGGTGTTAAGAAGAAAAAACAGTAGCACATTTTCTTGTCCTATTTATAATAATACTTGTGGTTATACAAAATTATAAACATTTATTATTACAAATAATCAACAATTGACAAAAATCAACACTAAACTCTAAAATGTAAATCAACAATAAAAAATAGTCATACTTTTAATGAGACGGATGTACTTGATGAATTGACAGCAAATTATCAATATTTGGCTTCAGTTTTGTAAGAAGTAATCTCAAATCTCCCCGTTCTGTGATGTTCAATCTGCTCCTTTTTTTTCGTTAACAGGTTGGTAACGGCACTAAAACTTCTTCGACAAGATATGACGAGGGAAACGCTATCAAAAATTTTCATCATCGTTACTTTGAGACGTTGAAGCAAACATACGAGTACTGTTTATGGTAGGTCTCTTTTCATATTTTTCCTTCAATGTTTGAGAGTATTTCAGATCTTTACCTATTTTTTCAGGATGACACCTTCTTAGATGGTCTTCGAGCTTTGATGGTTTCATAGAGTCATTGCTCAGAACTTTGTTGCATAAAAGACACATAGGCAATCGTTTGTTTGCCGTTGATGGAAGAAAACCAAATTTCAAATAATCAACACTGTACTGCCGACATTTCTTCTTAGATTCAGCCATTTTCCGTATCAGTTGTGACCTGTAAAAAAATGTTCGTTTTTGAGGCGATTTTACCAGAATATGGCTATTATAACACCACAGAATAAAATTATTGCAATAAAAAAAAAAAAACAAAATGCCCGCGGAAACACCGCTCTTTTAATGAATCGCCGTCGTCGCGTAAATAAATATTTTTAAACAAAAAAGTACCTAGGTACCTAAAGTTTAATCTTCCCTGGCTTTTTGTTCTTTTATAGAAGTTTTGAATAATCTCTAGTATTTAATTTTTACTACATAACTACCTACTACACTCAAATAGTAAAACAAATATAATATAATTGATAAATTACAATACACAATAAAAATACTCGTATGTATAGCAAATAGGCAGATACTTACTTTTTCCGGCACTGCAAACACTGACATCGATTCACTCACAGTCACACTTTTATGTTCAAAACCCCGGAAACAAATGAGTAACGTTTTGTTTTTTTTCTTGCGCCCAATGCAAGAACACTCTCCGGAAACGGGGGAGGGAGGTGGTGAATGCTCAGAGCATACCACGCAGCCGGCTGCGTGGTTATGTGGGACTCACTTTGAAGAAGTGCCTACCCACAAAACACCACCTGAGAACGGCTTTAGGATAAGGGATAAGGGGGCGCAGATCATAAGGGGGCGCAGATCATACGGGGGCGCAGTAACGTTTTGTTCTTGGCATTCGTATTTATACTAATGTGGATTGCAAGCACAGCGCAAGTCGCATTTCATCCCTTTGCAGGTCTAAACAAGCATCCCGGGCGAGCGGGCGCACGGGCACACTTTGCAAGTCTCGACATGTGGTGTACACTTGTACTATTATCTAGTGTTCTATACAATTCTGTGTTTGAACTGAGTCTCGAATATTTTTGAGTACCTACCTAGTGAATGATGCTACCTGTCTACGTTGATAGATAAATTCAAGCCAAATTTTTGTTCTTTATTATGAAAACCAGAAAATTTTTCGTGGACCCCCACTTACAACTTGTGAACCCCTGTTTTCTTTTCACGTATACGTAGACCCCGTGTGGTCTCCTATGGACCCCTGGACCACTTTGGGAATCTACAGACTAGATAAACAAAATAAACTCAATATTAAACAGTAATTCTAACAATTCTGTTACTCTTTACCATAATTCATTAGCAATGCATACTCAACTCATGAAACTTTCATTGAAATCTGTGCACCAACACAGGCCATAATCGCACCAACGATTCTTTACATATATGCTGCCCCATATGCTACAACACACGAGGCTCTGTGCACCAACACAGACAAGAATCGCACCAACGATTCTCGAAATTCTAGCGCAATATGTGCTACAACACATGAAGCGCTCTGTGCACCAACACAAACAGAAATCGCACCAACGATTCACATGTTACTCATGAGGTGCGGTCTAAAGTTTCGAGCATGAGTGTACAAGCCATTCTTAATCAGATTTGGTCTCACTACCACTGTCATCAACTATGACATCTAATTCTCGAGGAACTTGGTGATCGGGGATCCTCCTCACACGATTATGGGGGTATTTGTGGGTTCGCTTAGAGTCAAGCGCCTTTAGTAGGTATCTAAATAATATAAGATTGGAACAGATGTATAGGGATAGTTACTTATTGGTTTCAGGTGCATGAAATGAATAATCTACTTTGCAAAATTAAAGGTTATAAGAAATGAAGATAAATGTATTGCGAACCATAGAATTCCGGACTTCTAAAGTTTAGCACACATTGTCATAAGAAATGGCAACTGTGTGTGTCATGGCACTCACAAACCATTACACACATTGCAAAAAGGAAGCTGCATGCAGAGGCGTAGGCCAGGAGCAGACGGCGACGTGCCCAGTGAGGCCGCTGCACGGCGTTGCCGCGCCCGCGCTACCACACGTATAACGACAAGCACCACATGACAAAGTGGACACAGAGCAACGCCATAGGTAGCCGCCATAAGGCAAGTGTATGTATCTATTAAAACAGCACACATGGCGTGCCGCACTCGAAGCGTCAATGGGAGCAGCAAGAGCACCTGAGGGTTCACAGGTATCGTCGGGGGTTGTCGCCATCGAAAAACAAGTTGTTAATTATCAAGACAACATACACCGTTGCCTATCCTCTCATCCATCACGCATATGAAGCCCTCAAACAGAAATACGCTCTCATACCGCAGACTATAATAAAACACTTCGCTTTCACAACTATGCATACATCTCCATAGTATCTCACACACACTCGTACTTGAACTTGCAAGTTCCCACGTTAACCACGTGAACCACATTAAAAACGTGAACTAGGCCTGCCAGAACAGCGCCTGCCAGGACAGAGCCTGATGCATGTTCAGAAAACACGACTTCCGCGCACACAGTGTAGGACTTCCGCACACACATAGTGTACGACTTTCGCGCACACAGAGTATACGACTCCCGAGGCATCGCCATGTACAGCATACACGCGCTCCGGGGCAGCGCCCGCCACGCGTACAGTACACTCGCACTCCGGGACGGCGCCCGCCACGCGTGCAGCATACGTGTCTGCCGGAACCAGGCCATGCTACAGCTGGACCCAGCAGTCCGTTTCGACCAGCAAGGCACATACTCGCCTCACACTCGCGCACATGTAATCACATCACACGTGCTACTGTAACACATAAAAGAAAACATATTAAAAAGATTTAGTCCGAACTTTTTTTATAAAAATGCAGCACTACTCTCGGTACACCATTCGCCTTTCCAGGGCACCATATACTGAGCTGCGAACTTACCTCTATCTCCAGATAATAACTCTAGCTCGTACCGATCACTTGGTAACACTTTGGTTAATCGGTATGGACCCTTTTGTATCCCCTGTCGATTCAAAAGGTTGCTCAGGAAAAAGCTTTCGATTTTCCAACAAAATACCTGATCCAATGCTTGACTTGCCTTTACATAAATTTAAAATACAGTTTTTTTTAAATAAATGTTACTCATCCCAGGATCAAGTTTCCTAAGCGCTCGGCGGCCGCCCAAGCCGTCCCGCCGTAAGTTCCGCCAAGAAACAGCAGGTAGCAGCGGCGTAGCCTCAATCTTACCAAGGCTCAGCCACGCACCTGACCATGTCCAATTAGCCGTCGTCTATTTGGAGTAAACTGTAACACTTATCAACACATTAGAATAGAAAAATGCTGTTTTTTTTAAATTCATAGCACGTTAAAGTTAATCCTTTGTTTGATACATCGCTTAAACATTTTGAACTTTAAAATGCAGCCCACGTAAATCATATTTCGCATGAACTATCAAATTATAACCAAACTCACTGAATGCAAACTCATTTACAATAACCTCTTTCAATATTTGTTAACATATTTGGGTACGTTAAGGAGTAAAAAAAGAACTTGGGTACCTCTAATACAAATCAAAAAAAAATATTTAACTTATTGCTCAAAATATTTGACTTAAAACTTTTACTTTACACTTTAGTGGTACGTCAATGTCGTAAATAGGACAGCAAATTTAATTACGACATTAGACATTAAAACAAAGGTATCAATGCGAAGCACACTATATTCTTTCACGAACGTAATAAAATTAAACAAAAGGATTTAACTTTTGGCTTAAAACATTTCACTTGTAAACTTTCACTCTACACTTTAATGATTCGTCAATGTCGTAAATACGACAACAAAGTTGATGTAAGACATTGAACATAAAAACAAAACGCGAGGCGCGTCATAGTCTTTCACCAACCCTCACACTATTCAAAGGTTATACGTGGACAGTAACAGGGACTTTATCCCACTTCTGATGTCACATCATGGGTGGCCGAGATGCGAAACATCTGGTCTTCTTCACGATCCGACATAGTTCTACGTAAATGTGGGTACTTGACCGAAAGGTAATTTAAATCAAAATAGCTTTATTCAAACTAATGGTTTTACACAAGAAACAAATACGTGCGTTGGTAGTGAGCGTCCGCCAAAGCTGTCGGAGCTCGTCTGTCGCAACACTCGGTCCCTTCACCAGTCCTCGCTGCATCCCCCCTACCGGCGATCGTGTCCAAGCGGTAGCGCGCGCTTGCGCTTCCAGTAACGATATCATTAGTTCAAAAACTAATTGTTAGATGGCGCTGCTAGTTGATAGTGTGGCGCCATCAATCCGCGACATATTTATTTAACGTTGTATCAAAAAGTAACATTTAAAGATCATGATAATATATTCAAATTTATTGTAATTTTCTTTACAATGTAATAATTATTCAAATACGTTGCGGACGGAAATTATTCGGTGCTCAACCTGCATATTAGCGCATTGCGTATGTAAGATGTCAGAACATTAAGTAGAAAGAGCGCTATAATTTTATAAAAGTTAGATCAAGCATACGTAAAATTTTAAAATATTTTTTATAGTTTTACAAAAAATAAAAATATACTAGCTGTGCGACTTCATTCAGGCGGTGGTCAAGAATATAAAATCTAGATAAAACCACATTATTTACACCTCTCATAGAGATAAAATCACCCAACCCTTCTGCCTTGTTAGTCTAGTGATCATAAACGCGACTGTTGATCATGTTTGATTTATCAGCGAAACTGTATTTATACAGTTATTTATCAAAGAGTAGCCAAATTTTTTTAAAATTATGTTCAAATAAACAGATAATGATATACCGTTATTGCAGTTTCTGAAAATACGAGTAAATAAGGCTTCTACTATTATTACCTAATAGCTGGTCCCCGCGACTAAGCCCGCGTGGAATTTATTACGATTGGATTTTATGGGTATTAATTTTGTTGGGCGGAGCCCTAATTATTTTTCTAAAATAAAAGTAGCCTAAGTTACTCCTTATAACATTAGCTATCTGCCAGTGAAAGTCCCGTCAAAATCAGTTCAGCCGTTTCGGAGAACAGACAGACAGACAGACATACAGACAGACAGACGGTCAGACCTACAGACAGACAAAAATTTTAAAAATTGTGTTTTGGTTATAAGTACCGTATACACTTTCATATGTATTTAGTAAAAAGCTGTTATTTTGACATTACAAACAGACACTTCAATTTTATATATATATAGCCCAACCTGCTGTAGCCTTAATTAAAGATAAGCTGCAGTTCGCATCTCTTCACAAACTTCTCACAAGTATATTCCATACTGTTATCGCAACATAATGTATTTAAATTTAACCTATATACCTAATCTACTAATAAAGCTCTACCAATATTAGTACATTTGTTTTACGCCTATAATAATTACGTTTGGCCTATAATTACTTCTACAGGCAACAAAATAAAATGTATATAATGTTTAACGCCTAATGTTAATTTAATCATTGAATACCTTATAAATTGAGGAATTGAGTCTTGTAAGTTCCACTGTTTTCTTGAAATTACTATTGACGTGAAGCACCAATAGGATTCCTAATGGGATATCCAATGGGACATTCCAAATGAGCAAGCATATTTAGCTCTACAATAATTATGTTGCAAGAAAGATTAAAAATCTCGTAATCTTACACAATGTTAAAACAGCTAGAATGGTGTGTTTTAGTAATTTCCATAGCATGTCTTATGGAAATTTATTATAGGGTAACGCGGCTTACATTGAAATAATATAATAATTATTAAATTTGTTTTGCAATAGGCGGCCCTCTTTAAAACATAAATAGTTTTAATAAAAAAAATCTTTAGCATGTGTTTGTTTCCAGTATTTCTTTAAGTGCAAGGAACAAACACAATCTTTGCTAGTTACTCAACTCCATAAACATAAACCTAAACACTAACGCCTGTCACCCAGAGGGGTAGACAGAGACTATGGATTTCCAATTGGCACGATTCTGACACACCTCTCTCGCCTCCTCCACATCCATGTACTCTTAATTTGGCCCATTTTCAATACATCGCCAATTTGGTCAATAAATTTTCGCCTAGGGCGTCCCTTCCCGACTCTGCCGTTCACCTCTGCCACATAAATTTGCTTTGTCACTCTTTCCTCATTCATTTTTTATACATGACCAAACCACCGAAGCATTTCTTTCTTAATCCTGGTCACAACATCATCTTGCAAACCACACTCTTCTCTTATCACACAATTTCTCACTGTGTCATTCAGATTCAGCCCTAACATACTCCTTAATGACCGCATTTCTACAGCATTTATTCTACTCTCGTGCTTCTTTTGCCACACCCAACTTTCACTACCATACATTAAAGTAGGGACTAACACAGCATTGTGAATTGCCATACGTGCCTTTTTGGACACATTCTGACTTTCCACAATAGAGTGTAGAGCCCCATTTACTCTATTTCCTGCGTTCACTCGTCGTTCTATATCCATATCATATCTACCATCCCTGCTAAATACACATCCCAAATACACAAACTCATCTACTTGCTCGACCAATTCCCCTTCTATTCTTATTTCACATATCGTTTTACTTTTTTCTCTTTCAAAAACCATAAATTTCGTCTTACTTGCGTTCACTTTCATTCCCCTTTCTTTTAATGACCTGTTCATTAATGTAACCATCATTTGCAACGCGGCCGCCGACGATGCAAGTATGACTTGATCATCGGCGTACAAAAGGCATTTGACGGTTAACTCACCCATTCTTAACCCGCATTCTTCAACTTTCAATTTTTCCAAACAACTGTCCATAAATAGGTTGAACAGCCACGGGGAAGCCACACAGCCCTGTCTGACACCTTTATGGATGCCAAACCAGTCCGAGTAGGCCCCGTTGATCCTGATACAAGCACTGGAGTCCCTATACAGAGACTTCAATGCCTGTATCAACCCAGCACTCAACCCATATGAGTTCAGTGTTTTTGACATAACACATCCCTATCCACTCTGTCTTAATCCTTTTCCAAGTCCACGAATGCACAAAAAACCTTTTAGTTTTTGGCCAAAAACTTCTCCGCGATCATGCGCATGCAAAAGACCTGGTCTGTACATCCCATTCCCTTTCTAAATCCCGCTTGCACATCCCAAATTTTTCCATCAGTATCTTTCATAACTCTTTCAATTAGCACCTTAGCATAAAGTTTTCCCACTATGCTAAGAAGGCTGATACCACGATAGTTTTTATAGTCCTGCTGCGATCCTTTTCCCTTATATATTGGGACTATCACGGCTTTGCACCAGTCTCCCGGTACCCGCTTAAGTTCCCAACACAAATAAAACAAGGTGTACAGCAGGTCTGCCACCACTTCCTCTCCAGCCCTTAGCATTTCGAGTGATACTGTATCATATCCGGCTGCCTTACATGCTTTCATACTTTTCATTGCTTTCATTATTTCATCTATACCTATCTCTCTATCTCTTTCCTCTTCTTTCGCAATTTCTATTTCATTTAATTCAAACCTCTCATCACTCATAAACACGCTTTCAAAGTATTCCTTCCATCTCCTTAAACTCGAAACTTCGTCATTTAGAATACAGCCATTCTGGTCTCGTATAGCATTCATTCTAGGCTGTTTTGAATGTCCCCTGGTAGTTCTTGCGGTTTTCCAGAACATTTTAATATTTGCCTGCAAGTTATCCGATATTCTTCTATCATTCTTATCAGTTCTTTCTTGCTTTTTCCTTTCAACTACTTCTTTTACTCTCTTATTTAGATGTCTAAAGACTGCCTTTTTTCTTTCAATATCATCATTCATACCGCTAGAATAACTAACCTTGGTTGCTAGTAAATCTAGCCATGCTCTCTTCTTTGCTTCTACTTCCATCCGTACGTCATCATCCCACCATAAATTGTTATTTTACCTTTCATTCGTTCTCTTACTTACACCACATACTTCGTTAGCTACATCCACCAAACTTTTCTTGACATTATACCACACAGTCTCCAAGTCTAAATCATTCATACACAATTCATCCATACCACTTATATTTTCTCTCAGTCTACATTTGAACTTCTGTTTCGCACCTTCATCTTGTAACCTCTCTGTTCTTATACGCTGTAACGCAGTGGTAGACACAGATGTCCGATGCTGCCAACGTCTGAATAGACCATTAATTCGGCATAAGACCAAGTAATGATTCGTCCCTAAGCTGGACCCCGGTAAACCCCTGTATCTTCCGCTGCTCTCCTCATTCTTTTATCCACAATTATGAAATCTATCATGCTTCTAACACCACCTCTTTCCCATGTATACATGTGAATCTTCTTATGACGAAAGAAAGTGTTCGTCACAAAAAGATTCTTTTCCACACATACGGTGAGGAGGCTTTCACCATTCTCATTTATACTTTCATTACCAAACGTTCCCAATATCCTTTCATAACCAAGCCTCTTCACGCCAACCCTTCCATTAAAATCTCCTCAAACTCCTTCCATCAAAATCCTTACCATCTCCCAAAACTGCTCTCGGATATAAGTGGACTTAGACATGTCTGGGGCGTAGACCCCTAGAACAAACAACTTCTTTAAGCCCACTTTCATTCGTATCCATAGCAGTCTCGGGCTTACACATTCATACTCTTTCACACAATGACCTATTCTTTCTGAAAGTATGATACCGACTCCCTGGCATGCCCGCTCGGTCTCGTCTACACCAGACCAGTACGCGGTATACTCAACTCCACAGAATTAGTAATTTATTTATGGGGCTTTTACAAAAGTTTTCAATGCTTGTCAATCAACATGTTGAAAAAATTCTATAGTTACATAAGTTGTAAGATATTGAGGAAAACATGAATTAAGACCCATGGGAATAAGGTGATTCCCATGGCATTTCGAAAAGTCTGCGCATTAATTGCATAATTTAATTCCTCCCTCTCCCTTCCACCATCGGACAACCAGACGCTCGGCTAGTCTCCACCCTTTCGTTGTTGACTTATCACACATCGAACCAAACGGTTTGCTACATCGTTTGTGATGCGTACAGCAAAGGAGTGGAATAAGTTGCCAGCATCTGTATTTCCATCCGATTACAATGTGGGTGTCTTCAAGGCAAGAGTGAATAGGCTTTTGTTAAGTCAGTGCGCTTCACCATCTTAGGCTACATCTCCACTTACCGTCAGGTGGGATTGTAGTTAAGCGCTGGCTTAGTATAGTAAAAAAAAGGTGATCACTACTCTGCTGTTTCTGAATATTCTTTATAAAACTGAAGTGACTAACGAACTTACAGTCCACCTATTGGTAAGTAGCTATTGCAGTACATGACCACTTGCAACCTTAAGCAGCTGCTTTACCACCGCTGAGGACTAAGATGTAATGCCTCACAGACTATAATCTCTATATTTCAGACCGGAACACAGCAGTGCAATCACTACTATTTGGTGGCAGAAATATGTAGGGGTTGGTTCCTAGCCGTCTGGCTCCTAGGTAGAAAATGATACCACCCAGTAAATAATAATTTATATAAAAATTGTTTAATAATAATTGTTATTAATTAAACTTTCATATTTAAGATAACAATCCCGCTAGGTTCCTGTTGGTTCTTTCCAGGATTAGGATTTTAGATTAATATTAGGACAGAGGTATCTTCAGAAGCATTAGTTAATAAAAAATACTTTAATAAGTCATTCATAAGTTCATTACATCATTTCTAAAAGTTCACTGCTGGAAATAGATCTCCTCCATAGATTGCCTCATATATTTGCCATTGTTGCCACACTGGACAGGCGGTTTAGCAATCACCTTTTTTATTATTTAGTGTCATAATCAGGAAGATGTAACTGCCCATCCAGTGTTTAATTTCCCTCCGTCGTATCTTACAACACCTATATAATGATATGGGTAAGTTGATTCTCTTACGCCACTAATCTACATCGAATAAAATATTTCATTCTCACTACTAAATTTAAATTAATATTGTAAAAATGTACATAGTATGATCTACATCTTGAAGCGAGCTACCATTAAAACATGCAAGCCACCGAAGAAGATTAGTCAGTTTTTACCATCAATCAAGTGTAATATCCTTTTGCAAGATGCAGGAGATTAAAAGCTTGACTGTGAATACGGTCTCTCTTAAAAGTTAAAGTTACAGCCTATATACGTCCCACTGCTGGGCACAGGCCTCCTTTTATTTCTGAGAGAATTTTTAGGGCAAGGAAATGTTCGCCGCGCTGCCCCAATGCGTGTTGGCGAACTTCACATGTCTTCGAAATATTTTTTTTTCTTATTTCTCAGACATGCAGGTTTCCTCACGATGTTTTCCTTCACCGCCGAGCACGTGGTAAATCAGCACTTAAAATTGCAATTAACAATTTCATTGGTGCCGGCGGGGATTGAACCCGGGTTGCTCGCGTACTGTGAAACTTACAGCGAGCGCTAACCATCTGAGCTACCACGGCTCTCTTACATAGGACAAAATAAAAGATAAATACAAACCCGCTTAAAAGAACACACAGCTGATGTTAAGAATCAACGCTCCGGGTAGTCTGCAGTCTGTGAACATGAACAGGATCGCCCCCGCCACTACATCAGATTTGATAGACCACAAATCTTCGCGAAAGAACACCGATTCCTTCCAAGGATGATTCGCGAGGTTATTGAAATCAAAAAACATCCTAATTTCAATAAAGAAGATGACTGGGTGCTACCATCTGCTTGGGATCCTATAATAAAAAAAAATTAAATCAAGCTTACAACTGTGAGACTTCAAGATAATAATATATGCTCGTTCTGCGTGGATAGAAAAACATTTTGGTGCCTGATCTCTCTCCGGTCGTGTCGGAATGCCTAGCCAGGGGTATAGAGAGTGCAACTGTGATTGCGTACACACTCGTGCACCAGAAACCTGCCCGGTGCAGATGGCTAGCAACATTGAGACTGACCGCCGCGCCGTGACAGTGGTCTGGGGGCATTATTTTTGAGGTCATTGAGCAAAGTGCTAGATTCGTCCAGCGATTATGTCATAACGACTATCATCATTACCGCTCATTACAAGTCCAATGCTGAACATAGGCCTCCTCAAAGAATGCCACCAAGCACAGTAATGAGCCCCATTCGGACACGGGGGCGTCCGTTGCGCAGCTGAAGTTGGAAGCCGCGGAGGAGGTCGTGCCATGTGTTCTGGTGCACCTTACCCTTAAGTAGTCCTCTCCCGAGGAGGGGCTGCCATGGGGCGGCCAGCGCTGGTGGGCGATGTGTGCGCGGATGTGTGTGAAAGCGTTCCCGTGGCCCTGCAAAAATGCGACGAAGGTGAAACACCATGGGGTTTTAGTTGGTGCGAGTCCGACACAAACAGAAACAGAAACATTTTTATTCAATATAGATTATAAATAATACTTATTGAAAGTCATTCCTTTGTTTAATTACCACTGCACTGGTTCGAAAAAAACCTCTGTCCTGGGAAGAACCAGCAAGAAACCCAGCAAGACTTTTTTTTAAATAACAGCTTACAATCATGTATGTTACACAATTAACAACACAACAAATTAGAAATAGCTTGGTAGCGATCACCTCATTCCCTCCACTTAATAACCCTTTGTATACAAACTTAGTTTAATAAAGTTTTTGAACTTTACGCAGGTCAAATTTTGTATATTTTCTGGAATTTTGTTGTAGAAGTGTATACATCGCCCCAAGAATGAATTACTGACCCGTCCTGGCCCCCGGAAGGAGTATGCGTAGGCATTTCCCTCATGAAAAACGAAAAAAGTCCGCCCTCCATTTCGCTTTCCGGTTCGACGCTGCCAATTGAGTACCTTTCATCCCCATTGTTTTTTTTTATAGAATGAGTGTGACAAACGAGCACACAGTCCTGATCTGATGGTAAGTGGATGCTGTGGTCCATAAACATCTAAATCTTTCCTCTGATTAAGAATCAAAATGTTATGGGATGTAACGACAACGATGATGATGACGTTTTTTTTAATTTTTAACTGGTCTTTGAAGAATGCCTATTATCGTTTCTATATTTATACTTGATTTTTATATAATATACTATTATAATTCTATTTATGTAATTAATATTTTACTTTCAATATTGATTTCAAATTATTTTCAATTTAATGTTTTTAGTTTACTTCTTATTACGCTCTGTGGTGACTGGGAGAGAATATTTAAAGACATTTAGGTTTTCAGCCCTTTTTTATATATAAGTTGTACAATAAAGTTTAAATTTATGATTAGCTTTATTTACAAAGTATATTATATTCTATAACCGACCAAAGAAAATACGTAGAATTTTACTGTATTATTTCGCTACATAAATTTTTTCATTTTCTCGTTCACTAAGCCACAAGAAATGCAAAATCAACCCGACCGTCATTATATCATACACGTCTACTCTCTTAGAGTATTCAAGAACGTTTTTGGTAGTTACATAATAATAAATTGAAGAGTGGCCATACAATTTAAGATAAAACAACTCCATGCAAATTTCTAGTCCACATAAATCTTTAAAATGTTTTACTAAGTTATTTGAATTTATCAAGTCTCCGCCAGCACCAAAGAAATCATTAAGTGCTAATTTACCAAGTGCTTAACGATGAAGGAAAGATTCGTTAGGAAAACTGCATGTATAAGGAATAACTTAATTTGAACAACACACACTTGAGCAGCGCGACAGACTAATCGCTCAATGATACGTTTATAAACTCTAACTTTAACTTTATTTGAATGAGGGCTAATAATTGTCTGCTCACCATATGTCGCTTGTTGACAGTGAGGTAAAGTTTTTTGTTACAGAATGTCATTTAATTGAGAAGTTGGTTTTTAATAAAAGTTTATCAGTTTCTAGAGTATTATATTAGGTCCTTACATATGAAATTGGCGTTTTGTACGGGAGGAATATAAAGTCATTTTTTTTGTAAAATTTATTTAATTAATCAAAGTATGCACCGTTGTTATCTATGCACTTTTGCCATCTCATAGGTAGTTCATTGATCCCTATTTTTAAAAATATCATGGGGTGAGAATCAATAAACTCTTTGAAGGCGATTTGGACTGCCGTAGTTGAATTTTTTTTCCTTGTAAGAAGTTGTCCAAATTCCTGGTCTGATTGACTGGGTAAAGGACTTTTTGAGTGAACGGTGAACGCTCCGGGTCGTCGTCGATGGCTGCTCATACGATTCTATTACTATTCTAAAGCCGGTCCTCAGGGGTCCGTTCTCACCGCAACTCTCTTCCTGCTGCACATTAATTCACTAGTTAGTTATAAATTCACTGCAAAAAGGAGCCAGCTCACCTCGGCTCCTTCTTTCCGAAATGTATGACTGGAATACACCGACCGCCTTCAGTTGTTGGGGGTTGAGATATCCTTAAATCTGAACTTCGGTTCATTGAGTCCAAGGCCAAAGCAGCTGCAAGGAAGCTAGGAGTCCTTACAAAGGTGCGGCGATACTTCACGCCGGGACAGCTGCTTACTTTATATAAAGCGCAAGTCCGGTCGTGCATGGAGTATTGCTGTCATATATGGGCTGGTGCTGCACAATGGCACCTAGCAGCTTTGGACTCAATGGAAAAGCGTGCTAAGAGGCTTATTGGTGACCCGAATTTGGTTAAAACCAATTTTACCAGCCTCGAATACAGGCGCAAAGTAGTCAGCTTTCGGTTTACTACAGGATGCATTTCAGAGAGTGTGCGCAGGAATTGCATAATTTAATTCCTCCCTCTCCATTCCACCATCGGACAACCAGACGTTCGGCCAGTCTCCACCCTTTCGTTGTTGACTTATTACGCATTCGAACCAAACAGTTTGCTTCGTCGTTCATCATCCGTACAGCAAAAGAGTGGAATAAGTTGCCAGCATCTGTCTTTCCATCTGATTACAGTGTGGGTGTCTTCAAGGCAAGATTAAATAGGCTTTTGTTGAGTCAGTGCGCTTCACCATCTTAGTATAACCGACTTCAATATAAATTATTAAGGATAATTCAAAAACTATTGGTCAGACCCTGTTCAAATTAATAAAAAAAATACATTCGAATTGAGTACGTCCTCTTTTTTGAAGTCGGTTAAAAATCAACACGTAACGTAAGCGAAATTTAAATTAATAATAGCAAAAGGAGCAAATTGTCCCAGTACACTCAAAGCAAGGTCGTCTCCTGAAACGTGTCAATATTTTGGAAGAATAAACATTGTTGATTCAATAATCTAATTATTGAGAGATGTTTAAGTTCAAATTCAATTTATTTTTTAATTTTATAAAAATTGTACCATTTAGTCAAATCTTATTATTATTTGAATTTTACAATGTAATCAAATATATTATAAAGAGCCATGCATAACACTACGAAAAATAATATCAGTTGGAGTGAAATTGGCAGCGTCCACCAAATAGTAAGCAGCACACTGAACCTCAAAGTAAGTTGGAGAAGTCACATCTAATGAAGTAAACACTCCATCCTTTACGTGCTCTAATCCAAAGCCCCGAAAATTTTAAAGCTCTGTTAAAAATCATTTTCAGTGCCTAGAAGATTGCATTCCAGTGATAACCCGAACGTCAGCCTGAGCAAGATAATATTGGAGCCTTAAAAACGGAAAGACGCAGGGAAAGGTTGGATTTACAAGTGAACTTCCAAAGTCAGGTAGAGAACCGACACTTAAAGTCCTTCAGAAGCTATTCGATTCCGTCCTTCATGGTGGCGCTACTCCGGAGGCATAGAGCAAAAATGCGCCGGTCTTGTTCTCTAATAAAGGTGACAACGCCTTATTGAATAACTACAGAACAATTCCATTCTGAGCCACGTCTACGAGCTGTTTTCGAGAGTCATTGCATCATCTCGCACGCAGGCTTGACGTCTTCGGGCCTCCCTAAGAAGCCTCTTACTCGTCACTTATTCCCCAAAACTTAAAAAGAAGATTACTACTAACGGATCTGAGATGTGGTCCATCAACTGAAAATCGCCTAGCGAGCTATGGAAGGAGTTATACTCGAATTTGTTCTGCGAAATAAAATTCTAAATGAGGATATCTACAATAGAACAGTGTAACTGACATAACCTAACGGATCGAAGTAGCAATAGACCGGCCAAATAGCTCGAAGAACCAACAACCGATGGAAAAGGAAGGTTCCCGAGTTGCAGCCGAGGAGACCTATGTTCTGCAGCAGACTTGTGAAGGGATGTAATGATGTTGATGATGATGATGATGTATAAATTCAAATTCTAGGATAATTCTGATTGTTACAAATCACGCAAATATAAAATCTGAAAATAATTTTATACAATTATTTTTTACAGATTTAATTATTAAAATAGCAAAATAAAATAAAAACTATTAAAAGCAAGGGACATTATCATTAAGGAACTTGCAAAAACTTCCGTGCTATTTTGTTCGGTTAAAAAAAAAGTTACGGGAAGAAGCATAAATGTGTAATAGCCATTTATAAAAAAAACTTTATTGCACGACGACGATACCTATGTTAAAGGCGGGAATTTACTACACGACTACTAGATTATGGTTATGGTTTAATTTCTACTTTTTTATATTTTTTTATTTGATAATAATTTTACAATATTTAAATTGATATTTGACGGTATAAACATACGCTATACAGTTTTACCGTATACCGATGCCATCAACAAACATATCATAATAATTCTTATGCCTAATAATTATGTCATACATCATAATATTGTGATGTATGAATTGAACCGCACTCCTCGTACAGTCAAGAAACCGGTTTGCTCTCGGGTCTTTTGTCTACCTGGCCTGGCGTGTCGAGTTCGCATACACAGGTTGCTCATATTCGTGTGTTAAAATTGTATTATATTGGATTTGTAGATTTTTATTAAAGAAGTTTTCAATAAGTAACATATACTTTACTTTATCATGTGCAGGTAATATTTTACAGAAATCAAAGATATTATGTTGTTGGTCTTTAAATTTGTTTATGACACTTTTTGGTACTAAAGTTTTTAAAATAAAGGTGTAAATTCGATCTATGTGTGTATTATAGGTCGTACCATAGCTAAAAAGACCATATGATAATATGGATTCTGCTAATGCTATATATAATTGTATTCTTATGTTGTATGGTATTTTGTATTTTACTAACGAGAATTTGGCCAGAATTCTTCGAAGTCTGTCGCATACATGGTCAATACGCCAAGTACACCAATTTTTTTATTAATACATCTTTCCAGCAAATTATTTTTTCGAACCTAAAACGGTTATGTACTTGGTTTTTTTTTATATTTTATAATTTTTTCTAAAAATGTAATCATCATTTTTGTAATTATAGTTGAAAATGTACTTGGCTCGATTTTTTACAGTGAAGCTGTTTTTGTTCGGATTTCATATCTTTTTGTGAAGTACACATTTTCCTTTTTTTTTCAAATATAGCACGCCTAATACCGCGAAGCGGTTGAGGTTGTGCTTTACTCTCGACATGATAAGGTCAAGAAATTTTTAGCTCTTAAATTACCTCTACCACAACCAATTTGCACTTATACGATAACATGAGTAATTTATTTAAAAAAAAAACACTTTAATCAATCTATCTCACATTTGGTATAAATTAACTTTATTTTGCTACTTTAAAAAAAGCTGAAAAACAATTTTACGTAGACATCCGTATTTTTTACGAGGTGGTCATGATAACCCTCGAAAAACTTGACATATCGAGACTGGGTTTTGTTTATTATTTTCAGAATTACATTAAATAGGTACATATTTCATAACAATAGTCTAATACCCGTAGTTCATTAATAAAATGATTTTTTTATTTAAAAAAATCACACTTATAACAACAAAATATATTTTATTTCTCATTTCTGTCACGTCAAAACGATGGTCGCTTAGATTATTTTTGGAACCAACGTAACTCAGCACTAGAAGAGTTCACTACTATCAAAAGCGGTATTTTTAATTAATTTGAATTGATTTGACAAGTTAGCTCAAATGAAACTCATAACTTCGGTGAAACTTATTTTATTATAATACAATAATAGTTATCTCTCTTTTAGAATTACATCAACTATAGTATTTGCGTTATAGCATGGTGCGGGTGACAGCTTACAGTTTAGCGTATCTAGAGATGGAACAATGTTAAATCGATTTAAAAAAAGCGATTAACGATAGGTACACAAAGCAAAGCAAAAATTATCGATTAGCTATCGATAAAAAATTATAACCGAAATATATATTTCTTTATAAATAAATTACAATGCATGTAAATTTTAATTACAGTTTAATACAAATTATGACATTATAGTGATATACTGTATGTACTATATTATTTGAAAATAAAATGATCTTTTATTTTATGTTAATTGCAACATTTTTCTGAACATTAAAAGAAATAAAATGACTACCAGCACCTGTGATTTCTGGTAAGACGTTGACTACACCAGCAGCTTTACAAGATATGAGTGCTAGCGTCTTTTACTATAGTGTTATATAAGTGTTGCCAGGTCCAGTAGGTCAAATATCGGGACGGAAGGTAAAAAAATCGAGAATTTGGTTTACAAATCTGATAAAATAAAATAAAATAAAAAGCAGGCTTTTTGTAGGCATTTTGGCCACCATGAGTTATACTAAAGTATTTTTGATACAATGCGCAATGTGATGATTTCTTATATTTATTTTAAAATGCGCAATGTGCTTTATAATTATTTTTGGGACTGAGCTAATTAACGAATAATTTATCGTCCAAACATCGGAAAAACTGCATAGTCGTCTATGTGCGTTTTCCTTTTTTGGCATATCAGAACTTGTTGAACGATGAGTTAACGTTGCAGACTCTGAATTTTCTGAACGACTCATTTTAATGTTATTCTGAAAAAAGTAATAAATCTTATGAAACCAGAACGCATTCACATCAAAAACCCTTTAAAACGGCATCATACAATAAAAAGCACACATTCATTCATATCAAATTATGACATTAAACACACAGATAAAATCCTTGCATCGCACGCATAATGTCACATTATTTATTGAAAACAACAATACCTACAACCGCTTGAAGAAATTGACTAGTGGAAGAACTGACCCACAATATGTAAGTTAGGCATGTAAGTTAGGTACTGTACTAATTACTACTAAAATAATTAAATAATAAGTAATGGTCGAATTGACAACGTCGATGCATAGCGTGGCTGGGCGGGCGGCATCATTCAGTGAGAGAAAAAACAAAACAGCATGAATGATATCTGTATCTCGCCAACACAATACGCGTAAAGTTTAAAACTTTGATGATAGTCCGAGTTTGGTGAGACAATATGAAATGTCATAGCTAAAATATTTAAATGTACGAATACTCGTAGTAACAGTCACAGTAACAGCTTACAGATATATTCATTTTTGCTGTAATAATTATAGGGACGTAAAAAATCGAGACATTTGGCGATCAAGGGTGAATCGAGACGTGTCACTAAACCCCTGAAAATCGGGACGTCCTGCCACTTCGAGCGCGCTGCAAACTTGACGGTAAACTGGATCGTGTATGGCATTAATAAACTTTTTTAATTCATTTAATACTTGTTTTCTGTTAAATATTAATACTTATTCGCTTAAAATAAATGTGTAAAAATTAATAGTGTATAACTTCCTAAAATAACATAAATATAATGTTTGATTATTATACTTCTTTGTTTCATTAAATGAAACTAATTTTTGCGGATTCTATCGCGTTTAATGTAACTTTTTAATTCCCTACATTTCATTTCTCTTCAAAATTATTATTCATTCGATATATATATTTAAAAAGTGATAAAAAACATCGCAAAAAATCGACATATCGTTCATATACTTCGATGTTTTTAAAATCGATGTTTCACTTTCGAAAATATCGATGTTCTAATATCGATGTTTTTTATGAGCGATGCTGCATCCCTACTGCCATACCAATATTCTCAAGATAAGGAGTCTATCTGCTTAGACGCCTTGAGATACTATCGCCAACTGTCTGCTCGCTCAAGTTGCCGTCAAAATCTCCCAAGGGCTGCGCAATGTGACGCATCAACATATTGCAAAGCAGTGTACTATATGGAATTATTATCATTTGATACCGAGATAAATGAAAACACAAAAGACAAGCATCTAAGCCAAATATCTTCAAAATAAATAAATGAAAACATGGCTTAAAAGACAAGCCTCCAAGCCAACAATCTTTAAAAAGAAATAAAAAATTCGACCGAAATTAGTAAAATATTTCGTAGAATCGAAAAACCGCGCGGGCGAAAATTTGATATATTGAAAAGTATTAAATAATTGAAAGATCGAAATAATTTTTAGTGTTATATAGGGTTTACTACAAAAATTATATTGAAATTAATAAACGTACCTAATTGGGTACTCAGTACTCACACAATTATAAACACTATTTCATCTTTTAAATAAAACTAGTTTTACGGATTTTATCGCGTATATTAACTTATTTTATATTCCCGACGTTTCGAGTACTTTACAGCACCCATGGTCACGGGGGGGACTGAGGTATTTGACGTCCCAATGTCATAGTTAACCACGGTTACCTCCAGATTAAAATTATTAATTTTTGTTCCGATCTACGCAGTATGAACTTACAGTATCTTGAAGTCTTGCAGTTGTATGCTTGGGTTGGGATTTAATTTTATTAATTATAGGATCCCAAGCAGATGGTAACATAACCATCTTCTCTATTGAAATTAGGATGTTTTTGATTTCAATAGCCTCGCGAATCATCCTTGGAAGGAATCAGTGTTCTTTAGCGAGTTTGTGGTCTATCAAATCTAATGTAGTGACGGGGGCGATCCTGCATGTTCACAGACTGCAGACTTCCCGGGCATCGATTCTTCACATCAGCTATGTGTTCTTTAACGCGGGTTTTATTGATCTTTTAGTTTGTCCTATATAGAGAGCCACATTCACAATCAAGCTTGTACTCCTGCATCTTGCAGAGGGACATTACATAACTGATGGTAAAACTGACTAATCTTCTGGCGGCAGTATGTTTTAATAGAAGCACTTCAGGATGTAGCCAATCTTGTCAGTGACACCTCTGACATATGGCAGTACAGCAGGCACTCGCTCGACTGTGGCCGGCTTCACTCGTTCACTGTGACGTGGGCGCGGGACCTGAAGCTTATTGTCGTGCAAAACTTGCTTGACGTGTTGGAGCTCGGCGGCCAGGTGTTTACTGTCACAGATCCCTCGTGCTCTCTGAAACAAAGATTTACCCACCGTAGCTAACTGTGAAGGATGGTGATGAGAGTCACCGTTTAAATATCTATCTGTATGGGTCTTTTTCTATACAGTGTGGCTCAAGGTGTTATCAGGTTCCAATTACTAACACATCTAGAAAAGCTAAAGAGTTGTTTGCCTCTAACTCCATTGTGAATTGAATTTTAGAATTTATGGAGTTAAGATGGTCTAAAAATGCAGTTACTTTATCTAAAGGTAGAATTGTGAAAGTGTCGTCTACGTACCGCTTGTAGAATCTTGGATTTACAGGAGTAAGTAAAGCTTTCTCCTCAAAGTCTTCCATGAATATATCGGCGACAATGGGAGATATAGGTGAGCCCATCGCCACTCCATCTGCCTTGTAGAACTCAGATGGGTGGCGATGGGCTCACCCATATCTCCCATTGTCGCCGATATATTCATGGAAGACTTTGAAACTCTGCTCCCGGCAAGATTCAGAAGGCTGCATGGCGACTCTCTGATTCTGCTGAATAAAGTTTCACACAGACCATCTTAACTCCATAAATTCTAAAATTCAATTCACAATGGTGGGCAAACAACTGCTTAGCTCTGGGCTGTTGGCGAATCGGTCTGATAACGCCAGGCACGCTATGAAAAGACCGCCACAGATGTGTTAAACGGTGACTCACATAGCTGATGTGAAGAATCGATTCCGGGAAGTCTGCAGTCCAGAACATGTACAGGATCGCCCTGTCACTACATTAGATTTGATAGACCAAACCGCTGAGAACACTGATTCCTTCCAAGGATGATTCGCGAGGCTATTAAATCAAAACATCCTAATTTCAATAGAGAAGATGGTTATGTTACCATCTGCTTGGGATCCTATAATTAATAAAATTAAATCCCAACCCAAGCATACAACTGCAGACTTCAAGATACTGTAAGTTCATACTGCGTAGATCGGAACAAAAATTAATAATTTTAATCTGGAGGTAACCGTGTTAACTATGACATTGGGACGTCAACCCCAGTCCCCCCGTGACCATGGGTGCTGTAAAGTACTGAAACGTCGAATATAAATAAGTTAATATACGCGATAAATCCGTAAAACTAGTTTTATTTAAAAGATGAAATAGTGTTTATAATTGTGTGAGTACTGAGTACCCAATTAGGTACGTTTATTAATTTCAATATAATTTTTGTAGTAAACCCTATATAACACTAAAAATTATTTCGATCTTTCAATTATTTAATACTTTTCAATATATCAAATTTTCGCCCGCGCGGTTTTTCGATTCTATTAAAATATTTTACTAATTTCGGTCGAATTTTATTTCTTTAAAGATTATGGCTTGGAGGCTTGTCTTTAAGCCATGTTTTCATTTATTTATTTTGAAGATATTTTACTAGATGTTTGTCTTTTGTGTTTTTACTTATCTCGGTATCAAATGATAATAATTCTATAGTACACTGCTTTTGTTTATGTTGATGCGTGGCCATTGCGCAGCCCTTTGGGAGATTTTGACGGCAACTTGAGCGAGCAGACAGTTGGCGATAGTATCTCGAAGGCGTCTAAGCAGATAGACTCCTTTATCTTGAGTAAATGTATGGCAGTAGGGATGCAGCATCGCTCATAAAAACATCGATATTAGAACATCGATATTTTCGAAAGTGAAACATCGATTTTAAAAACATCGAAGTATATGAACGATATGTCGATTTTTTGCGATGTTTTTTATCACTTTTTAAATATATATATCGAATGAATAATAATTTTGAAGAGAAATGAAATGTAGGGAATTAAAAAGTTACATTAAACGCGATAGAATCCGCAAAAAATTAGTTTCAATAATGAAATAGTATAATAATCAAACATTATATTTATGTTATTTAGGAAGTTATACACTATTAATTTTACATTATTTATTTTAAGCGAATAAGTATTAATATTTAACAGAAAACAAGTATTAAATGAATTAAAAAAGTTTATTAATGCCATACACGATCCAGTTTACCGTCAAGTTTGCAGCGCGCTCGAAGTGGCAGGACGTCCCGATTTTCAGGGGTTTAGTGACACGTCTCGATTCACCCTTGATCGCCAAATGTCTCGATTTTTTACGTCCCTATAATTATTACAGCAAAAATGAATATATCTGTAAGCTGTTACTGTGACTGTTACTACGAGTATTCGTACATTTAAATATTTTAGCTATGACATTTCATATTGTCTCACCAAACTCGGACTATCATCAAAGTTTTAAACTTTACGCGTATTGTGTTGGCGAGATACAGATATCATTCATGCTGTTTTGTTTTTTCTCTCACTGAATGATGCCGCCCGCCCAGCCACGCTATGCATCGACGTTGTCAATTCGACCATTACTTATTATTTAATTATTTTAGTAGTAATTAGTACAGTACCTAACTTACATGCCTAACTTACATATTGTGGGTCAGTTCTTCCACTAGTCAATTTCTTCAAGCGGTTGTAGGTATTGTTGTTTTCAATAAATAATGTGACATTATGCGTGCGATGCAAGGATTTTATCTGTGTGTTTAATGTCATAATTTGATATGAATGAATGTGTGCTTTTTATTGTATGATGCCGTTTTAAAGGGTTTTTTGATGTGAATGCGTTCTGGTTTCATAAGATTTATTACTTTTTTCAGAATAACATTAAAATGAGTCGTTCAGAAAATTCAGAGTCTGCAACGTTAACTCATCGTTCAACAAGTTCTGATATGCCAAAAAAGGAAAACGCACATAGACGACTATGCAGTTTTTCCGATGTTTGGACGATAAATTATTCGTTAATTAGCTCAGTCCCAAAAATAATTATAAAGCACATTGCGCATTTTAAAATAAATATAAGAAATCATCACATTGCGCATTGTATCAAAAATACTTTAGTATAACTCATGGTGGCCAAAATGCCTACAAAAAGCCTGCTTTTTATTTTATTTTATTTTATCAGATTTGTAAACCAAATTCTCGATTTTTTTACCTTCCGTCCCGATATTTGACCTACTGGACCTGGCAACACTTATATAACACTATAGTAAAAGACGCTAGCACTCATATCTTGTAAAGCTGCTGGTGTAGTCAACGTCTTACCAGAAATCACAGGTGCTGGTAGTCATTTTATTTCTTTTAATGTTCAGAAAAATGTTGCAATTAACATAAAATAAAAGATCATTTTTATTTTCAAATAATACATAGTACATACAGTATATCACTATAATGTCATAATTTGTATTAAACTGTAATTAAAATTTACATGCATTGTAATTTATTTATAAAGAAATATATATTTCGGTTATAATTTTTTATCGATAGCTAATCGATAATTTTTGCTTTGCTTTGTGTACCTATCGTTAATCGCTTTTTTTAAATCGATTTAACATTGTTCCATCTCTAGATACGCTAAACTGTAAGCTGTCACCCGCACCATGCTATAACGCAAATACTATAGTTGATGTAATTCTAAAAGAGAGATAACTATTATTGTATTATAATAAAATAAGTTTCACCGAAGTTATGAGTTTCATTTGAGCTAACTTTGTCAAATCAATTCAAATTAATTAAAATACCGCTTTTGATAGTAGTGAACTCTTCTAGTGCTGAGTTACGTTGGTTCCAAAAATAATCTAAGCGACCATCGTTTTGACGTGACAGAAATGAGAAATAAAATATATTTTGTTGTTATAAGTGTGATTTTTTTAAATAAAAAAATCATTTTATTAATGAACCATGGGTATTAGACTATTGTTAGAAATATGTACCTATTTAATGTAATTCTGAAAATAATAAACAAAACCCAGTCTCGATATGTCAAGTTTTTCGAGGGTTATCATGACCACCTCGTAAAAAATACGGATGTCTACGTAAAATTGTTTTTCAGCTTTTTTTAAAGTAGCAAAATAAAGTTAATTTATACCAAATGTGAGATAGATTGATTAAAGTGTTTTTTTTTAAATAAATTACTCATGTTATCGTACGAGGTGGATTGAAAAGTACTCGGCCTAACACAGATCCATTCAATTCTAAAAATCAAATCTACCCACATTATTTAGTTCAGTTCAGACTAGTTCATTGTGTGAGTTCGAAACGTGTGCGATAATTAGTTGTGATTTTATAAATTTATTAACAAAGTAATCGGACATAATTTCCGCGAATGGAGCAAATCGAGCAGCGTGCCGTCATTAAGTACCTCCATAAGAAGGCTATCATCAAAAGCCATCCATGATGACATGGTCAGTACATTAGGCGATTGTGCTCTGTCATATTCATCCGTCAAAAATGGATAGCAGAATTTAAGCGTGGTAGAGAGTGTGAAAGATGAACCCCGCTCTGGAGGCCTTCGACGTCAACTACTGACGAAAATATTAAAAAGTACTTGATTTAATAATGGGAGACCGCAGATTAAAAATTAGAGATAGCCGAGATTATAGGCATCTCTTATGAACGAACTCAAAACATCATTGTCAACGAGTTGGGTTTCCACAAAGGTGTCTGCGAGGTGGGTTCCGCGACTGCTTTCAGTTGAACAAAAGGACGCGATTGACTATTTCACGCGACTGTTTGGAGTTATTTGAAGCCGATGCAGATGATTTTTGAATCGTTTTGTTACTATGGACGAAACATGGGTTCATTACTGTACACAGAAACAAAACAACAATCAAAACAGTGGAAGACCTGGTTCACCACCCCTAAAAGGTAAGTCGATTTTGTCGGCAAATAAGGTGATGGCTTCAGTATTCTGGTACTAGAAAGGTGTGATTATGATTGATTATCTTGAAAGGGTCAGACTATAAACTCTGATTACTACTGCACCTTACTACGTCGTTTACGAGAGGAAATAAAGAAAAACGTCGAGGAATGCTCAGAAGAAAAGTCCTGTTTCATCAAGATAACGCCCGTGTTCACGTCAGTACAGTCAATGGCTGAAATTCACAACTGTGGCTTTGAACTGTTACCGCATCCGCCGTATTCACCTGATCTGGCACCATCAGACTTCTTTCTGTTCCTAACCTAAAAAGCACTTGGGAGGTCAAAGATTTTCGACAAACGACGAGGTCAAAGCAGCTGTAGACGCATATTTTGACTCTAAGGAAGAATCATTTTTTCAACGGTCTAAATGCTTGGAAGGAGGTGGCAAAGTGCATTGAACTTGATGGTGATTATGTAGAAAAATAAAAATATTACTGATTTAGTATGTGTTTATTTTCTTGGTTAGGCCAGTACTTTTCAATCCACCCTCGTATAAGTGCAAATTGGTTGTGGTAGAGGTAATTTAAGAGCTAAAAATTTCTTGACCTTATCATGTCGAGAGTAAAGCACAACCTCAACCGCTTCGCGGTATTAGGCGTGCTATATTTGAAAAATTGACAATGGATGACAATGCATCTGCACTTTGATTCTTATTTAGTATAAAAGTGTACATGTGGCAACATCCACTTACAAGCAAGTTGACTGAGCGGTCGTTTATCACCCCTGATTGTATTAAAAAAGCCTTGCTTCTAAACGTACGTGCACTACTACTACTAAGACATATCCATCCAAAGAAAAATAACTCCACCCACCTAAGGGTAATGTACAAACCAACTACTCCCAGCAACGTAATATATAAGCAAATGGACATCACAGAGTCTGCTGATTTGGTAATAATATGTTGTTGGGCCATACACGTGTCGCGTTTTCAACGTTGCTGCTGGATGCTGGATCTATCTCAAAATTTTCGAAAAGACCTGACTCTCTCTATTTCGCGTTAATAAGTGAAATGTTTCCTGGCTCTCCTGCCCTTGAACCAGATCACAGCAGTGAATGCTCTGCTGTTTAGTACCAGAAAGGGGTTAGAGTGTGATATCAATCAAACGGACCAAGACGGACGGACTAGACGGGAAAAGGAACCCTACCATCTGGTAAATCCGTTACAGCCTATTAAAAGTCCCCTGCTGAACAAAGGCATCCCCTATAGATTGCCTCGTAGGAGATATTTGCCAAAGTTGCCACGCTTGAGATGCAACCGAATTTTTGATAATTTTAGTTGAAGAATTAAGAATTTAATATATCAATTTATATTTCTTAAAATTACATAATATTTTTAAGAGAATTGTTTGCCGTATTTATCACATTTGTTTGGATTTTACTTCAATGATTTACAAATCTTTTACATAATATACAATTTTAATGATGTGCACAATGTGCATTAAAATTACATTACTCGTTTCAAACAAGGTGCCAAAGTTTCATCGCTATTGCAAATGTTTAAGTCACACAATAATATGCTTATCTTACTCGTGCAGCACAGCGGTAGAAATGTTACAAGATAACGGTTTTCTATAGGCTATCCAATTTCCCGAGAGGTTATAATTGAATCAGTTATTTAAGAGAAAACAATTCTATTTTATTAACATTACGTTTAAATGTTCTTGAAGTTTCTAATTTAAAAAAAACTATTTTGATCTACAAAACTTTATGATATAATATATAGTTTTATATATATACTTACTTTATATATACACTAAGTTTCGTAAATAATAATTGTTTATCTAAAGTGTATAATATTATTATGGTCGTTAACATAAAACAATAGAATTTTTACTCTTAAAAAGAGTTAAAAATACTAAATTGAAATATAAAAACTAAATAATAAAATATTTAATACTCTTAAGGCTTAGAAGCCTTAGATAAATAATAATATGCTTTCTTCTAAGCTTTTCTGCTCATCGCTTCCGACCACTCACTTATTATTTTAATGTCAGGTTAATTATAGTGGTTCTCTATATTCTTTACATTGCAACATAACAGTGCACGAACTTCTGCTTGGCTGCAGAAATACATAAGACGATGATACCTGCCAATCCTCCTAGTAATAAATCGAGTCCCCATCATCTAGATTTACAATATTTCATCCAGATGTTAGCATTTTTCAGTAAATGTATCCTTATCCTTAGTCTGTTCACACCTGCAGGATATAGACCACCTGACATGATCCTTGAAGTAGTTATATCAGGGACATTTGCTATTTTGAGCTAAGATTCGATACCGACACTGCTAATGCTGGTCCTATGAGCTGACTAATTAATAGCTATAAGTTTTTTAGCTATAAGTTCTAAAATTTGAATGCTACATTGTTTATCATTTCAATGAAAAGGATTCAATAAGAGATATTTTAAAGATTTTTCTGCGTCTAATATTTATTTTGATCTCATTATACCTGAAGGAAACAAGTTACAATGTCAATTCCTTAGCAGAACTGGTGTCAAGTAGTGAAGGCTCTCTAACCAATGAACAAAGACATATCAATTATAAAATACTTTCCAGTATCGACGCAGGTGTAGGTGATATATTTTATTTGGATGCTCCTGGTGGAACAAGCAAGACTTTTCTATTAAATTTACTGTTGGCCAAAGTGAGAAGCAATCGTGATATCGCCTTAGCGGTCGCAACGTCCGGAATTGCTGCCAATCTGCTGGAAGGAGGTAAAACTGCACAATCTGCGTTTAAACTTCCTCCCGATTTGATACAAAACGAAACCCCACTCTGCAATGTACCCAAACAAAGTAATTTGGCAGAAGTACTCCGCAAAACGTAATAATTTTTTTGAGATGAGAGTACTATCGCCCATAAAGGGGGTTTCGAAGCCCTAAATAGATTTTTACAAGATATTAGGAATAATAATTGTCAAATGGGAGGAGTTACCGTATTGTTAGCAGGCGATTTCCGGCAGACTTTACCAGTAGTGCCCAGAGGAATGCGAGTGGACGAAGCGGTCTCATTTGTGGCCTTCAGTGACAAATCTGAGCACTACCAAAAATATGAGAGTCCATCTTAGGGGAGATGTTACTGCCGGTCAGCTCTCAGACCTGTTGCTTAAAATAGGAAATGGTGATTTCCGGGAACTGGATAATAATATAATTCACCCTACAGAGTTAGGTACAATTGCTTCCACTGTAGAAGAGCTTATACCTAAAATTTACCCAAATATTAATAATATTCACGATAAACCTGCAGAATGGTTATGCGAGCGTGCCATCCTAACACCAAAAAACGAACAAGCCTCAGTCATAAATGAAATACTTTTGAGATCATTCGAAGGTGTCGAATATCAATATAAATCCGTCGACTCAGTGATAAACACCGATGATGCCATACATTATCCGGTCGAGTTCCCGAACACACTGAAGCCTCCCAGTCTCCCAACTCACATATTAACAAGGCATGGTCTCTAGTCGAGCGCCTCATTAGTGCTGATGAGCTATAAAACAGCTCCAGCGTTGCCCTACCACATCTATTCATCTAAGAACTATTAATGTTAGACAAACTTTTTTCACTTAAAAAGTAAGTACGTACTAAACGACACAACCAGAATTTGCGAAATAATACAGACATTAATGTCATGTCACTGGCTGGCAGCGAACTCTGCTGAACTTTGCTGACTAAACTTTACCTACTCTACCCGTGCTTCTCTAATCGTGCTACTCTTTATTATGCACTTTTACGTATGTCAAATGACTTGTCTTAATTTTCAAGATGTGAAAGTCTCGCAGCGTAGTCTACATAAGCATTTTAAAATAGTGCTCTGTCCTACTTTCATAAACGGTGTCTACTAAATGACCAAAATGCACTGCATTATTTTTATCTGTAACTTTTTTTTATAGAACAGGGGGCAAACGAGCATGCGGCCCACCTGATGGTAAGTGACTACCGCCGCCCATGAACAACCGCAACACCAGGGGAATTGCAGATGCATTGCCGGCCTTTTAGAAAGGTGTAAGGTCTTTTCTTGAAGGTCCCTAATTCGTATCGGTCCGGAAAAATCGCCGGTGGTACACAATTCCACAGAGAAGTTGTACGAGGAAGAAAACTCCTAGTAAAACGCACAGTTGTGGACCGCCAAGCATCCAGATGGTGAGGATGGTTTTAATCCGAACTGGAATTAATCCGAACAATTCCTCAGAGCACTCCCCGTCGTAGATTCGATAGAAAATGCAAAGGGATGCAACATCCCTACGCAGCGCCAGTGTATCGAGCCGATCAGAAAGAACTCGGTCGTCGACGATTCGAACCGCTCTGCGCTGGATGCGGCCAAGTGGAAGGAGCTGGCACTGGGGTGTCCCGGCCCAGAGATGAGAACAGTATTCCATGTGAGGCCGAACTTGCGCTTTAATAACTAAGTGTGCCAAGTCGATGTTGCGTCAGCAACATAAAATAAAGATTAGTAAAATAAAGATTATACCAAACTATTCAGACTGTTGTAAATTACTTTTTAAATTGTCAGAAGCTACAGTACACAATAACACTACACTACACAATAATAACAATTAAGTGTGTGTGTCTCTCTCTCTCTCTCTCTCTCTCTCTCTCTCTCTCTCTCTCTCTCTCTCTCTCTCTCTGTGTGTGTGTGTGTGTGTGTGTGTGTGTGTGTGTGTGTGTGTGTGTGTGTGTGTGTGTGTGTGTGTGTGTGTGTGTGTGTGTGTGTGTGTGTGTGTGTGTGTGTGTGTGTGGGTGGGTAAGTGGGGTGGGGCGTGTTTCCGTTGTGTTATAATGAAGACTTTGTAGCCACTTAATAATATTTTGGTTACACTCGTATTTACTTCTATTTTTTACTTTAAATCAATTATTTACCTTGTTATACAAAAAGGGTCCGAGAAATTGATAAAAATTTTGACCAAATGAAGTTTTTAGGTGTAGGTACCGACCGAGTGATATTTATGCGTTGTTGACGATATGACTGTTGACTGTTTACTTCGCTAGTAATAGGAGCAGTTTTGTGTACATTAGCTTGATGGTTTAATAATGTGTGTATTACAAAAAGTTAGATGTTAGATGCGGAAGTTAGATGTCGAAACTTTCGCCCTTTGAGCACGCTCAATTAAAATCATGCAGGTCTTTGCGGTTCCACCCCTAATAGAAATACAGTAGCTAAGTATTGATTGACAAAGTGCAAAGTAAATCATTTTAATAACGTTAGGTTCAGCTACATCTCTCAGGCGTTTAAACACAAATATTAATTTTCGAACCCTACTAGACAACAAGCATACATGAAGATTGAAAGTGAGTCTATTATCAAAAATTATTCCCAGATATTTTAGAGAATGGATCCTCTCTAGACTAGGACAGTCACAGTTTGTTTTGGGAGACAGAATGTTATCAGAATGGCTGTGGAATTTTATTTTAAGATTAGGAGGTAGCATTGGAGACCAAATACTAAAGGAGACAGTTTCTTTTTGTATGGAGAATGGGCCCACCAAAAACTGTGATGACTCGTAATGAAATGTATGTAGATTTATTCCTTATAATCTCTAGATTACAATAGTAATATTAGTTGTACCATATATAAAGGGAATACTGAGAAAATAACAATCAAACGGCAATCTTATTATAACCTAAAATCACATACGGGCGACTGTCTAATAGTTTTTTATTGATATCCTATGTTATAATAGTGCACTGTGAATAATAAAAAGTGTAAAAAAGTTGTAGGTTCTTCGAATTCTTAAGTACTACTTGGTGGATGGATTTTTTTTTAGTAGTAGCGGAGTAAACAGTACGAATAAACAGACGCGGTGATGTATTGATTCTTAACTGTATTTATTATTTATTGTGGTGTATTGAATACTAAGCACAGAATACATTACAAATGTATTCAAGTGAAGCAAAAAGTAAACCAAAACTATGCTCAACTAATTCTAAAAACAAGCACACATGTACTTATTTATCTAATATCATTTGCAACCAGTAACACGGTTTTAGGTGCATGTGCGTCCAACAGTGAACTTTTAAGGGTGTTTTATGAGTTTTACCTCTACTGCGATTGAGAAAATAAATAGCACGTAAGATGTTTTGAACTGGTCGTGTTAGGATAAAAAAAACTCTGTATTGTCACTGTATTTGTTATTGTAAAATCATCACATTCTTAAAGCAGTATTAAAAGTGACACATGCCACCAGGTGCAGTGTCAGGACATTGTTATTAATATGTATTGATTGAATAACATGTTTACATTCCAAGCACCATTAAAACCAAAATGACTGGATAGTAACATATCCGATTTTTACGATATTAACCACGAAAAACAAATAGCATGTAAGGTGTTTTGAACTATTTGTGTTAGGATAAAAAGAAACAATGTATTGTCACTGCATTTTTATTGTTTATTATTGTAAAATCATCATATTCTTAAAGCAGTCTATTATAAGTATCACAGGCCGCGAGATGCAGTGCCAGGACATTCTTTTAATGTGTTGATTGATTAGCATGTTTACGTCCAACCACAATTGAAGCTAAAATGTAAAATTCTCGAGTAGCAGTCTCATACCGGTAAGCTCAGTGTGGGGCGGCTACCCTCTAGATGGAGTGAAGACCTGGTAAGACATTGAAAAAGTCGATGGATGCAGGTGGCTCAGGACCGTGCTTTGTTTAATTCCTTAGGGGAGGCCTATGTTCAGCAGTGGGCTGTAATGATGAAGAAGTTTTAAACTAGTTGTGTACGGATACCGCTCGACCGGGGTTAGGACACGCTTTCACGGAAAACGCTACCAGCGTAAAATAGTAGCTTAATGCTTCTGTGTTTCGTATGGTGAGTGTAGAGAACCGGAGTCCTTTTTTACTGGCAACGAAGTACTCCATCTTAGTCCTCAGGGGTGACAATGCATCTGCATTTTGATTCTTAAACGAGGATAAATGTAGATGTCTATGAGCCACAGCATCTACTTACCATCAGGTGAACCGTGCGCTCGTTTGTCACACTTATTCTATAAAAAAAAAGAGATTGTCAATTGAAAGAGATACGAAAAGGTACCAGAGCATCTATTCAACTTGCTCGGCGTTTATTTATAAATTAGGCGCTTTATTTGTAATAAGGCACATAGTAGAAACAGGTCAAGTAAGCAACAATAATTACAAGTTTTATTGATTATTATTCGTCATCATTACAACAATTCACTGCTGAACATAGGTCTTCCCTAAATTAAATATATAATGTAAAATATTGTATAGCCCTTCCGTCAACTGCCATCGCGTTTCGTCCCGTATGGTGTCGTAAAAGTCGTAACAGAGTAAAATAAACATACCAGGAGATGAGCAGCAACATCTCACTATAGAATACCACAAAAAGCTTTGGTTGCCTGGCATAGTAACAACAGCAAAACTTCTCATATAGTAATGATGCATATTTATATTACTATATAAATATGCATCATTACTACTTGTTATAAATTATTTCCAATCATTGTGAGGTTCATTTAAGTGGTATTCACAAATACGAGCGCACAGTGGCACATAAAATGAGTTATCAATCAGCAATCTCTCTTTTAGTAGTTTAGGTATTAAGAATCTAGATAAATGATTACATAACTTAAAAATACAGTGACAGGAGTAGAAGCAACTTATAACTATACAGAATAGAATAGATTTTTTTTCAATATAGATTACAATACATAATACTTATTAAAAGTCATTTTTTACTTTTACCACTGGTTCGCAAAAAAACTTCTGTCCTGGAAAGAACCAGCAAGAAACCCAGCAACTTTTTTTTTAAAAAAAAGCACATTTTACAATATAATATTTTATACAATTGTTTTGAAAACATTTAGAAACAGCATGGTAGCGATCACCTCATTCCAAGGAGTTACTATACTAGACAATTTTTCCTTAAGAAATAATTTAAACCTTTTGATAGAAAAGGTCTGCATATTATTATAGTAATTGTTGATGCCGCTCTATTAATACCAGAAATGGCAGGAGTTACAGTTACAGGCATAAGCGGTGGTAGTGGGATGTTACCAATGTCTTCAATATGGATTGTAATTCCATATCCCTGTTATCATTTGTGTCTCCATACAGTTGTAGAAGCTCTCGTCCGTCAAGATTGCAGACTCATTCTAAATGATCCACCTGAAAAGTGTTTTTTTTCATCAACTAACCGAACAGACTATAGTTTTACAGTGTCTACCACCTAAATAATAATATTTATTAATATTTTATTTATTTCAATCTTTATTACTAATAAACAGTCTTAGTGCCTCTTAAATTATATATAAATAGCATGTACTTGTTTCCTTCATAATACTTTTGTAGTAAACCAGATTCCACTAAGGTAAAAGAAATAAAATACATCAAATCAGAAAGGTAAACAAGTGAAGTAGTTATTTTATAATTATAACATTATTTGACTAAGTACAAGTTCTTAGACGTTTTATTTACACTAATTTCGTTTAAGGTAAAAATATTACTTGTATTAAGTACAAAGGCATACAAATATGGGGTGAGTAAGGAAGAAGTAGCATCTATTTAATAACAACTAAAGAAAAAAACTGTGGTTATCGAATATCTATAAGGCAATCTGTGGGGGTTCTATATTCAGCAGTAGACTTTTGATAGGCTGTAAAGTTAAAGATAACCTGGTAGTGAATAGCCAAATTGTATGTAGTGCGAGGTGTGTGATACTACAAACATCAATCTGTGTGCCAAGCGATTATGCCAACTTCTCCGGGCAAGCCTATTTCAGGCAGGGGATCACTTACAGGCTGTTAAAGTAAAGTAAGTACCTGGTGTGATGGTATCCACTGCAAAATAATATCTCTTTCTGCTGAGTTAATTGGCACAGCCCGTGTGTGGTGAGCTCTTAAAATTGAAGATCCACATGGAATACAAATCTTCTAATGGAATGAGCAGTTTCAATACTTTCTTGCAATATTCTTGAGCAGTTACAACAAACTGCATCAAGTAGAGTGTAACTAAAAAAAATTGGGATTGCAAATAAAAAATAAAGAAGTAAAAAAATATTAAATTCAGAAAGAATGTACATTACCTACAATCAACAAAATAACATAAAAATAATGTAAACAAAATTCTTGCTTCCCTGATGGAGTTTAAATATAATGAACATAAATAGATAGTAGATGTATTTAATCAAATATTAACACTAATATGTATTCCCTAATAACATCCATTTATTTTTATGTTATCTATATCTATAAATATTAAATTCAGAAGGAATGTGTGTACATTCCTTCTGAATTTGAACAGTGTCTTCCTATTAACAACTACCAATAAAAAAACTGTGGTTGTCGACTCGTCTACTAAGCATGGCAACTGTAGCAAGTATCCTCCTTTGAGGAAATCTGAGGGAAGGTCTATGTTCAGCAATGGGCTTTTGATAGGATGTAACGGTTGTGGATATAGTTACTCTGACAGACACTTTTAACATAGATTTGTGTATATTTTGTGTGATTTTATTTTATCTATTAATTAAATTAGATTTTACCAATAACATAACACTCCAATACTTCGACACTTTTAACCTTTTAACATACTAATAAGAATTGTGTTTGTCATTTGTTTTAGGTAATTCAACATAAATTATAGATTTTCCAAAATTCTAGGAGCAAAAAACAAACGTATATACACTCACATATACTTTTAATTAAATTCGTCAGTTTTCATTTTCGAATGTCATTGGCGAATTAAATACATAATGTGGAATATTTGGCTAACCTGTATAATATAATCCAACACTTGTTGCATTGATTAGACATTGACATATAAATTTGTTAGTAATATGAAGGGATATTTATTAGTATATTTACAAACTTAAAATAATTAAGTACTAAAACATGTATAGATCGTTAAGTGTCTGTGGGTGTGGGTCGTTTATTATTATTTCTAAAAAATCGTACCATATCTTAATATTCAGTAAAAATAAAATAAAATGTAATACATTATAAACGAAAATTAGTAGTTTTCGTTTCCGTAGTATAATATTTTTGGACTAGAACTTCGAGAGTGACAAAAATAAGATATATTTCACATAAAAGTTTGAAAATTTAAATCAATTGTAGGTTTTGTACAGTTGAATTTTTCACATTCCATAAGATAAGATACTCACCTCTTGAGAAATCCACAAATATAAAGTTGGCGCACATCTGCTCCTGTCTCGGCAGTTATTGTCTTCGCACAGTGCGATGAAATCCACAAATAAGTACAAAAACAGCAGCGTGACGAATGTCAATGCCGTAAATAATACCCGGCCGCCGGCACAGACATAGATATGATGCTTATATTATGATAATATGGCCGTCGGTTATTACCCAGCACCGAAGTCAATGACAAAATAGCGTTTCGTTCCACGGTGTCTTTGAACCATGTTATATGATATAAGCTAACACTTTTAGAAATAGGATAAAAATCTCAGTGGTATCCCTTTTTAGTAATAAATATATAATATACAAATAAGTATAAATATAAAATGTATATAATAACTTATCTTTGTAAAAAAACATTTTTTTTTTTAATAGAAACTGCAAAAATGATTCATTACACGCATTTTTCCCATATTACATTAACCAGAACACGGAATATCAAAACCACTCATTTTTTTTAGATTTCTTGATTTCGTTTAGATATTCATAAAATCTATAGGCCATTTATTATAATAAATTGGTAACTTTTTTTTGTATGTAATACCATTAAGGGTCATTAAAATTTCTAGTGGGCCCAAAACGACGGACTCCTTTTAAGCTTTGTTTTATCAACATTAAGCATGAGACCATTTTGTGTTAGCCAGTCCGTGACAATGTTAAAACCACGTTGAGCTGATTTAAAGATCTTTTCCCACATTGTATTGGAAAACATCAAAGCAGTATCGTCAGCAAAAGCTATAAGTTTTCCCTTATTTCGTTCTGGTCATATTCAATCAGCAAAGTTCGCTTTTTTAATGGGAAAAAACCTTCACCGAATTGTGATGTATGCAACAAAATTGAAGATGTTTACCATTTGTTGATGCAGTGTGTCAAGAACGAAAAAGATAGACAGGCTGTGTTGAAAGAATTTAACGCAAATGTTTTGGATGTCGATCTAGTGCAAATGGTTTTATCAAACCCCAAATCAAAGATGTCAAGAGAGTTATTCCGGCTTGCTTCTAGGACGGAATAATTATATTCTCTTCTTCAGTATAAATTTCTTTTTAGGTTAGTAATTTAACATGTACTCACAATTATACATTTTAATTTTGTTCTAGTGTTAGCAGTAATTAATATAAGGTATGTCGGATTTTAAATCGAAGTATAAAGAGTTTATTGTATGAACTCATAGTAAACCTGTAGTTACAAATAATTAAAAACAGGATTTCTTAAGATTAGAACACAATGATTACTAATTATTAAACAATTATTACTCAGTTCTCGACTCAACTCGAATGCAATAATGATTACAGGATAGTCAAAACAACTACATTTAAAATATTTATAATTGAGCTTTTAAAATAGTATAATAACTATTTCACTAGTATTTAATTTATTTATTTATTTTGGAATAGTTAAATTACAAATATTACTAGGTAACAATGCATTAAATCATTAATTAAGATTTCATTTGAAGACCGAAGCGCGTGCGGCGACAGTTATGATGGGATTGGCATGTCATTTTGACAAAAATCCCAAAAAAAAATAAGTTATTACAAAAGATATCTAATCTACTAATTAATGTATCACAACATGAAATAATTTAATGTAATAAATGTCCATTATATTTCCTATCAAAAATAATTATACAATGGCATTAACAATACAATGATATTAACAATGTGTATATGCAGCGTAATTAAATAGGTTTATTAGTTATTACATTCATAAAGATTTGTCATTAAGGAAGTCATTAACATTATAATAGCTTTTGGCAGTCAATATTTTTTTAATGTTTTCTTAAATACGCCTGTATTCAATTGTTTAATGTCATTTGGAACTAGTAATTTTGGAACTAAGTATTTATACATTTATATATAAACTAAACTATTTACTACTAAAACTAGGTAATCTGACTTATTTACTTCAGTCAGTATATTAAATTTAACTTTATTGAAGACATTTATGCCTTTGCAATATTTAAAAAGACCCTGGTCATTATCTATATCATCATCATCATCATCATCATTACAGCCCTTCACAAGTCCACTGCTGAACATAGGCCTCCCCCAAGGAATGCCACAAAGCACGGTCCTGAGCCACCCGCATCCATCGACTTCCTGCATGTCTTACCAGGTCGTCACTCCATCTAGTGGGGGGACGCCCTACACTTCGTCCGCCGGTACGAGGCCGCCACTCGAGAACCTTTTTTCCCCATCGGTTGTCGGTTCTTCGAGCTATATGGCCGGCCCATTGCCACTTCAGCTTACTAATCTGTTGGGCTATGTCGGTCACTCTGGTTCTACTGCGGATATCCTACCCCGAGCATAGCCCTCTCCATAGCTCGCTGAGCGACCTTGAGCTTCCTCATCCGGCCAGCAGTGAAGGACCACGTCTCAGTTCCGTAGGTCATCACTGGCAACACGCACTGGTTGTACAGCCTCGTTTTCAAGTTTTGAGGTATACCTGACGAGAAGATGTGCCGTAATTTCCCGAACGCTGCCCAGCCGAGTTGAATCCGTCGATTGACCTCTCGGTCGAAGTTGGACTTACCTAGTCGGACTATTTGTCCCAGGTAAACATATTCGTCAACAACTTCGAGCTTAGTGCTCCAACAACTACCGGCATAGGTGTGACATGGACATTAAACATGATCTTTGTTTTGTCCATGTTCATCTTAAGACCTATCCGTTGGGAGGCACTATTGAGGTCATTGAGCATAGTGCTTAGGTCCTCAGCGATTCTGCCATAGGACTATATCATCGGCAAATCGAAGGTGAGTGATGTACTCGCCATTGATGTTAATGCCGTATCCTTTCCAGTCCAGAAGCTTGAAAACGTCTTCCAATGCAGCGGTGAAGAGTTTCAGGATATAACGTCACCCTGTCTTACACTCTCTGCAGTTGGATAGGTTTTGTACTCTGGTTCTGTACTCGGATAGCCATCGTGGCCCTACCAAGCACTTCCACTTCGATATACCGACAGTCAACTTGGCACCGCTGAAGGACTGCAGCACGCCAAATTTCGACGGAATCAAGGCTTTCTCATAGTCCACCGCCGAACATAGTGGCAAATTGTACTCCTCGGACTTCTGTACAATTTGCCGAAGAAAGTGTGTATGTGGTCTATGGTGTTAAAGCCTTTTCGGAAACCGGCTTGTTCGGGAGGCTGGAAGTCGTCGAGTCTGCGTGCGAGACGATTCGTAATGACTCTCGAAAACAGCACGTAGACGCGGCTCAGAAGGGAAATCGGTCTGTAGTTCTTCAAAGAGCGTTGTCGCCTTTCTTGAAGAACAAGACCACCGCACTTCTGCTCCACGCCTCGGGTGTAGTGCCACCATGTAGGACGGAATTAAAGAGCTTCTGAAGGACTTCAAGTACCGGTTTTCCACCCGCTTTCAGAAGCTCCGCTGTAATTCCATCCTCGCCTGGGGCCTTGCCGTTTTTAAGGTGCTGGAGCCATTCTAATCTCGCTCAGACTGGCGTCCGGGATATCATCGAATAGTGTCGGATAAGACTCGCTCTTGGATCGTTACTCACACTTGTGTGTGGCTCCAACGATGATGTACAGCTGCCCATAGAACCTCTCAATCTCCTCAAAATCTCAGGTGTCCCGGAAACGCGCTGCCACCTCGGTCTTCAGCTTCGACAGTTGGCTCTTTCTGGCAGACAGATCTCTGGCAAAGACTTTGGAGCCCTGGTTCCGCTCGATCGCTTCTTCAATACGAGCTGTAAGTTGCGCAAGTCCCGCCGCATGCATTTGGAGATCTGTCTGTTCAGTTGCCTGTATGCTATCAAATCTACTGAAGATTGCAGCTTCATTTCCCGTCTAACAGCCATGAGATTAAGAGTGTGATCGGAGAGTTTTGTGTTCTTCCGCGGCGGGTCTTACAAAACTTAGCTCCGACCGCATGGACAGTTTCCACGAGCTTGTCATTCATATCGTCCACTGCATTGCAATCTTCTAGGCACTGAAAACGGTTTTGTAACTCGAGCTGAAAGGTTTCGGGACTTTGGTTAGAGCACGAGGGGACGGAGCGTTGACTTCATTAGACGACACCTCTCCAACAACGTTTAGGTTCAGTGTGCCTCTAACCATTCGGTGATCGCTACCAGTTTTCACCCTCGCGATCACTAAGACATCACTGAACAGTTGGCGTCTAGTCGTCATAATGAAGTCAATCTCATTTTTGTCGAACCGTCGGGGCTCGACCAGGTCCACTTCCTGTGGGGCCGCTTCTGGAAGAAAGTTCATCATAAAGAGTCCTCTTTCTCCATGAAGTCGGCCAGCTGCTATTATTGGTTCCGTTGCCCTAATCCGAATTTCCCTACTTTCAGCTCACCGTTCTCTCTTGTGCCTAGCTTTGCGTTGAAGTCTCCCATTAACACCGTATAGTGGGTTTTAGAGGAATGCATGGCTCTAGAGATATCCTCATACATTTCCTCCATCTCCTCATCGGGGTGTGCCGAAGTTGGTGCGTAAACCTGTATGACCTTCAGCGAATACCGTTTGGTGATTCTGAGTATAAGGTACGCAACCCTCGTCGACACACTCCCAATCAACTCAAACATTCAAAAAAAAATCAACAAAAACAATCACAAATCCAAATCCATTATCTATATACCTATATTTAAATGTTTTATTGTTAGGGACTATGAATCGAAGCATTTTGCGTAGTAATGTGTAAATTTCCTGTATGTACGTTACATAAGTTCTTCCATAACTGCTAAGTCCATAACTAATAACAGAATCTGCTAGAGCCATATAAAGTAATTTATGTATTTTATATGGTAGCTTAAATTTAAAAACATAAAGTTTACTCAACAAAGAGCGAAGTTTTGCTCACACGTGATCTTTATGCGTTCTCCAGCAGAATCGTTCTTCGATAATCAGACCAATATTCATGTGATTTTTGACTTTTTCAATGGGTTGACAAGTACTGTGTTGAAACATTCTGTGGAGACATTCATGGCTATGGGAAATGATAGTCAGTGCGGTGGCAACTTTGTTGTGAGAATAGTGTATGTGAACAAGTTTTGTTTTTTGAGCGTTAACGACTAGGCCGATCTCATGTGCCCACTTACATAGCATGTCATAATTATTATATTAGAAAAATATTTCACCGGGTTGTGGCGGCGTAAGAGAATCCACTAGCCCATATCATCGCGTGGTTGTTGTAAGAGACGACAGAGGGATATGAAACAGGAGTTGGGCAGCAGCATCCTCTTGATAACAACTCAAAATATTAAAAGCTGCGGTTACCAACCTGCCTGCCAAGTGTGGCAACTATGGTAAATATTCCCCCCTATGAGGCAATCTATGGCGGAAGCCTATGTTCAGCAGTGGACTTTTGATAAGCTGTAATGAACGAATGAATTAATGAATTTAGAAAACAAATGCGCCCGAGTGATCAGTAAAATTATGTTATTAGGAATCACCCAATAATTCTACTTTTTAATGTATTTTGCGACTAACATAATTTTACCACAGTATTAATACTAGAATCGTATAAAAAAGTTTCAAACGAAAACAACAAACACGCCTTTTCAGGCCCAGCAACTCCGTATTTCCAAGGTTAGGCCAAACGGCAAATTCACACGGAATAATATTTCCATTTGCAAATATCCGCCTTATACTTTTTGTGACATAACTGACAGTAGCCTCATGATTACTTTACACAAAGGATCACAGCCTTTAAGCTACACACAAAAGTAAGTAATGTTTATTGGAATGGTAAATTATTGCTAACAATGTAATCATTTATAGCAATATATAAACATGGCATAAGTTGAAATTAGATACTATGAAGTGAATTTAAACGTCATTTCCTGATACTGAGAAAATCAAGACAATATTATTTTTTTATAAAACTGAAGTGTAAAATGAACTTACAGTCGACCTGATGTTAAGTGGTTTATGCAATCCATGGACTTATGGAGCCAACTTCATACAAAGAGGGCTATAGATGCGTAGTCACCCCTGAGGAATAAGATAGAATGCCTCACAACCTGTAATGATATTGGCCCTCTACACCCTTTAGCTCAGAACACAGCAATTTAAGCACTGCAGCTGGAGGCAGAAATAGTTAAGAGGGTGGTACCTACCCAGATGGACCCCCAGGTGGACAGAAGGTAGTGTTAGAAAAAGAATCCTGCCACATAGTTTTTACGTTTTTAAATATTTAACAGTTTTAAAATAATGATTTCTTATATTTACGCGAACACTACACATTTAAATAAAACTAGTTTTACGGATTTTATCGCGTATATTAAGTTATTTTATATTCCCGACGTTTCGAGTACTTTACAGCACCATGGTCACGGGGGGGACTGAAGTATTTGAAGTCCCAATGTCATAGTTAACCACGGTTACCTCCAGATTAAAAATTATTAATTTTTGTTCCGATCTACGCAGTATGAACTTACAGTATCTTGAAGTCTTGCAGTTGTATGCTTGGGTTGGGATTTAATTTTATTAATTATAGGATCCCAAGCAGATGGTAGCACCCAGCCATCTTCTCTATTGAAATTAGGATGTTTTTTTATTTCAATAGCCTCGCGAATCATCCTTGGAAGGAATCGGTGTTCTTTAGCGAGGATTTGTGGTCTATCAAATCTAATGTAGTGACGGGGGCGATCCTGTACATGTTCACAGACTGCAGACTTCCCGGAGCGTCGATTCTTCACATCAGCTATGTGTTCTTTAACGCGGGTTTTTATTGATCTTTTAGTTTGTCCTATATAAGAGAGACCACATTCACAAACAATCTTGTACACTCCTGCATCTTGCAGAGGGACATTACACTTGACTGATGGTAAAAACTGACTAATCGTCTTCGGCGGCTTGAAGTATGTTTTAATGGAAGCACGCTTCAGGATGTCGCCAATCTTGTCAGTGACACCTCTGACATATGGCAGTACAGCAGGCACTCGCTCGACTCTGGCCGGCTTCACTCATTCACTGTGACGTAGGCGTGGGACCCGAAGCTTACTGTCGTGCAAAACTTGCTTGACGTGTTGGAGCTCGGCGGCCAGGTGTTTACTGTCACAGATCCCTCGTGTTCTCTGAAACAAAGATTTACCCACGGTAGCTAACTGTGAACTTGTGAACTGAATTTTAGAATTTATGGAGTTAAGATGGTCTAAAAATGCAGTTACTTTATCTAAAGGTAGATTTGTGAAAGTGTCGTCTACGTACCGCTTGTAGAATCTTGGATTTACTGGAGTAGTAAGTAGGGCTTTCTCCTCAAAGTCTTCCATGAATATATCGGCGACAATGGGAGATACAGGTGAGCCCATCGCCACACCATCTACTTGCTTGTAGAACTCCTCCTTCCACAATAGGTAGCCAGATGTAAGGCAGTGTCTGAGTAATACTGCATATTCTATGGGCATGTTGTTTTCCTCCAGCCTTCTAGTTACAATCGAGATGCAGTCTTCAACAGGTAAGCATGTGAACAGAGACTGCACATTAAAACTGACCATAGTTTCATTGTCTGCCAGATGTAGGTCTTTAATATCGCTGACAAAATGGTAGGAATCCTTTGTGTGTGCTCTTGTATGTCCCCTGAGCGGTGTGAGTATTTTCGCTAAGTGTTGAGCCAATCTGTAAGTTGGTGAATCGATTTGGCTAACTATGGGACCTAGTGGAACATTGGGCTTGTGTATTTTTGGTAACCCATACAACTTCGGTGATTTGGCTCACGTAGGTATTATCAATTTTACGTCCAGATTTAATTTAAAATTAAATCAACAAAAAAACTAAAATTCAGTTCACAATGGAGTTAGAGGCAAACAACTCTTTAGCTTTTCTAGATGTGTTAGTAATTCGGAATCCTGATAACACCTTGAGCCACACTGTGTATAGAAAAAAGACCCATACAGATAGATATTTAAACGGTGACTCTCATCACCATCCTTTACAGTTAGCTACCATGGGTAAATCTTTATTTCAGAGAGCACGAGGGATCTGTGACAGTAAACACCTGGCCGCCGAGCTCCAACACGTCAAGCAAGTTTTGCACGACAATAAGCTTCGGGTCCCGCGCCTACGTCACAGTGAACGAGTGAAGCCGGTCAGAGTCGAGCGAGTGCCTGCTGTACTGCCATATGTCAGAGGTGTCACTGACAAGATTGGCTACATCCTGAAGCGTGCTTCCATTAAAACATACTTCAAGCCGCCGAAGAAGATTAGTCAGTTTTTACCATCAGTCAAGTGTAATGTCCCTCTGCAAGATGCAGGAGTGTACAAGCTTGATTGTGAATGTGGTCTCTCTTATATAGGACAAACTAAAAGATCAATAAAACCCCGCGTTAAAGAACACATAGCTGATATGAAGAATCGACGCTTCGGGAAGTCTGCAGTCTGTGAACATGTACAGGATCGCCCCCGTCACTACATTAGATTTCATAGACCACAAATCCTCGCTAAAGAACACCGATTCCTTCCAAGGATGATTTGCGAGGCTATTGAAATCAAAAAACACCCTAATTTCAATAGAGAAGATGGCTGGGTGCTACCATCTGCTTGGGATCCTATAATTAATAAAATTAAATCCCAACCCAAGCATACAACTGCAAGACTTCAAGATACTGTAAGTTCATACTGCGTAGATCGGAACAAAAATTAATAATTTTTAATCTGGAGGTAACCGTGGTTAACTATGACATTGGGACTTCAAATACTTCAGTCCCCCCCGTGACCATGGTGCTGTAAAGTACTCGAAACGTCGGGAATATAAAATAACTTAATATACGCGATAAAATCCGTAAAACTAGTTTTATTTAAAAGTTTTAAAATATTCCACATCTTACAATCTTACAAGCGAAAAGTTAGCATATAAAAACCTTATTTCCTTTTTTTATTTAAAAGGTAGAAAAAAATATTTAGCTATCAAATTTTCTCACTTCATTCGACTGCTTAGGTTTGAAGCTCATGTCATGGGCAGTGCATCATGAGTAATAGAAGCATGCCAAAATATTATATTCGAAAAAGCAAGCATATATGGTAAATGATTATTCGGGAATCTTCATAAACTTCTTGATATTCATAAACTTCACTTCATAATCTTTTTTATAGTAGTGAGGGTGATAAACAAACACACGGTCAAGTTAGAATCAAAATGCAGATGCGTTGTTACGGCTGGACTAAGATGGAATGCGTGCTGAGATGAGATAAAGAGTTTTAATGTTTTTCATGTTTTGTGACAGATTAAATACTTTGAACTTAAAGCAAACCAAAACTTGATGGTGGTTAATGTTAATACAATTGTATATTTTAATCACCCTAATATATTATTATATAAATTTATATATGAGTCTTACCTTTTCTAGCTATTAATTATTTAAAATACGATGTTTATTTCCATTACCTCATTAATCATCAAATGATTGTCAATTTCTTATCTAAATAACGCTCGTGTTATTCTAAATGCGATGACGCTGTTGCGAGAAAATTATTAATCCTATTAACAACCAATTGTGTGGGTGAGTCTCAACCAATTATTCCTGAGGCAGGATAATGTATTCGGACGTTTTTGAAAATTAATTTGAGAGTATCACTAAAACAGCAGAACGTATGTTAGGCAGTATCCACCGAATATTATTAGAAAAGCGCAACCAATAACACTCTTTCCCAGTTATCAAGGCCCATTCATTAACGCTAAGTAACTAATTTGACGAGTTAATTATGTTTGTTTTGAACTTAGATAACTGGCAGCCCCAACAGCATATTTTGAGTCTAAAAAATTTGCATGAAATTCTATTAGTAATTCATATGTCTAAACTAAAAGCAAGGTTCTCGAGTAGGTGCCTCGTACCGCTAGGCGAAGTGTGGGGCGGCACCCCACTAGATGGAGTGACGACATGGTACGACATGTAGGAAGTCGATGGATGCAGATGGCTCAGAACCGTGCTTTGTGGCATTCTTTAGGGAGGCCTATATTCAGCAGTGGACTTGTGAAAGGCTGTAATGTTGAAATGATGATGTCCAAACTAAGTAGCCATTACTAAGTTAAGAAAGTCTTTAGTATACTATCGCTGTGATTTTTTTGAGTTTATGTACTGAATGTGAAATGAATTCTTCATAATACAAGAAAGTCCAATTTAACGTCCTAGAATTTCAGAGAATATGGGATTATTTGATAAAATTCTCGAATTTCCTAATGATTTGCCAGATAAGATAAGGAAAACAGATAAAAAATTCTGAAATCACCATTGAATCACCAGTTTTATTTTAATTTTTTTTTTATGTTCAAGCTTATTTAAATTAAACTTCGATCGTATTTAACTATTCACAGTTTGAGAACAGGGACTGGGCATCGGTCAAATAAATTTATTAAACTATGTCATATTATATAAATGTGAACATGATAATGTCGGAATACTAAAATTAGTACATTTATAATATGTCATATATCTTTCTTCAGGTCTTGCAAAGTACGCTGACAACCGAGAACATTAAATTATTCGTTACAAAGCAATTGTTTCTCCCCAGCTTCGTTAGAGCTACGTTGTCTCCCATAAAATGCTAGTTTTTGTGAATGAGCTCTTAATATTTTACAATAAAGGTGCATTTTTATAATAGTTAAGATGAACTTAAGATTTCCGCAGACAACAGACAGAAATACAAATGCTTATAACTATTAGTAATACCTCAGAAGTCTTAGCTTTATTATTATTCGCAAATATATCGAAATCGATACCACCTCGTGCTCTAATCCAAAGTCCTGAAAACTTTCAGAAAGTTACAAAACCGTTTTCAGTGCCTAGAAAACTGCAATGCAGTGGACGATATGAATGACAAGCTCGTGGAAACTGTCGATACGGTCGGAGCTTTGCAAGACCTGTCGCACAAGAAAACAAAACTCTCCAATCATACTCTTAATCTCATGGCTGTCAGTCGGGAGATGAAGCTGCAGCCTTCAGCAGATTTGACAGCATACAGGCAACTGAACATACAGATCTCCAAATGCATGCGGCGGGACTTACGCAACTTCAATACAGCTCGTATTGAAGAAGCAGTCGAGCGAAACCAGGGCACCACAGTCTTTAGCAGAAATCTGTCTGCTAGAAAGAGCCAACTGTCGAAGCTGAAAACCGAGTGTATCAGCATCATTTCCGGGACACTTGAGATTTTGAGTGAGATTTAGGGGTTTATGGGCAGCTACACGTTATCGTAAGAGCCACACGCAAGTGTAAGTAACGATCCAAGAGCAATTTTTATCCGACACTATTCCGATTAATTCAGATTAGAATGGCTCTCCAGCACCTTAAAAACGGCAAGGCCCTAGGCGAGGATGGAATTACAGCGGAGCTTCTGAAAGCGGGTGGAAAACCGGTACTTGAAGTCTTTCAGAAGCTCTTTAATTACGTCCTCCATGGTGGTACACTCCAGAGGCGTGGAGCAGAAGTGCGGTGGTCTTGTTCTTCAAGAAAGGCAACAACGCTTTCTTGAAGAACTACAGACCGATTTCCCTTCTAAACCGTGGCTATGTGCTGTTTCTTAGAGTCATTATGAATTGTTTCGCACGCAGACTTGACGACTTGCAGCCTCCCGAACTAGCTGGTTTCTGAAAAGGCTTTAGTACTGTTAGATATTGTGTTGCGGGGAATACGAGTGAAACGCTCTGTGGCTGGTGACACACTGATTTATTTCCAATAGCGGTCGCATCTTACATACGTAACATTCCTCCCCTAATATTTACGACTAATAAAATATTTTATAATTAATTTTGGGACGCTGACGAGTCACCCTGCGATGTGCCGGAACCTCGTCTTGGTTACTCTCTTCGGCCTCATAAAACTCGTCATTGTCTTCGGAAGAAACGGGTCTTCGGACTCCTCTTGTTATCGTCACCTTTGACGGCGTCTGGTCATACTCGTAATCAGTCGAAGTGTGTGATGGCGCAGATTGTTCATTGCCCTCATCTCTCCCCAAGACGTCGTGGAGCATTCTCTCAGATGGCACAGGTGATGGCACGTCTGGTAGCAAGTGTGGCGCTGACGTCTGCGCGTGCGGCTCCGACACAGGTGATTGCGGAAGAGACCGTGGAGGTGGTGGCAATGGTGTGGCGTCATTTCTTTCTATTGTGACTGAGTTTTCTATATCGCAAGGGTGATCCCAACTTTGCTTATTGTAATTTGTTTTAAGGTCCCTACTGAAATTAATGTTTCTTTTAATAATTTGATCTACATGTTTTCGAACTAGGTTTAAAGTTACATCATCTTGTAATATAAACAACATGTTACCAATTTTTTCTAATTGTTCCTTTAGCCCATGAAAACTTATTATTATTACAATATTTTTATATAATACAGACTCTCCCGTTGAAAACGATTTTTTATTTACCACCATAAGATTTAACCTGCGAACACTGTTTGGACTTTACGTTATTGGCAAGTTCTGCAGACGAGGGGGTCGGCTGTATCGGATTAATTAGGTCTAACCGCGATCTTAATTTATGCCCAAAAACTAGGTGAGCTGGTGATGAACCTGTGGTAGAATGAATCGAATTACGATAATTGAACAGATATTGTAGAATACTTATTTTACATTCTCTTGAATTTTTACTTGTTACGAGACTAGATTTAATACACTTTTTGACAATTTTCACATAGTTCTCGGCTTGACCATTACTAGCCGGATGATATGCAGGCGACTTCACATGTTTTATACCATTTAAATTACAGAATCTATTAAATTCTTCGGAACAAAACGATGTTCCATTATCAGATACCAAGGTGTGAGGTATTCCGAACCTAGACACAAACTCGAGCATTTTGTCTATTACCGCACTAGAAGTAGTTGTGGTACACATATCGAATACCTCGACCCATTTCAGTAGGCATCGACTATGACCAGATACATACGGCCGTTTATCGGACCCAGCAGGTCAGGTGTATCCTGTAGAATGGTCGGGAGGTAACTGCCACGGTGACATAGGTACGCGCGGCGGTGATGCTCGCAACTGTAAACAAACTTCGCAGGCCCCAATCATCTTTTCCAGCTCGTCATCAATCCCGGAAACCAAAACCGTGATCGAGCCTCAGCTTTGGTTTTACAATACCGAGGTGAGAATTGTGTAATTCCATTAACACGTTGCCTCAAAGGGGATCACCACCTTATGACCTCGAAGTACACACCCGTTTTCATACGAAAGTTGTAACCTACATTGATAATACGGATTAATTTCTGTATCTTTAACCCGCCTTGGCCAACCCTTTTGTATGTAATGAATAACCTTAGTCAGGGTCGCGTCATTAGCCGTAGCCTGTCGAAGCTGGTCTACTGTCACGGGCAAACTACCTTGCGTCACAAAACACACATAGGCTGCCCTATCCAGCTCTTCCTTGTGCCCGGACTCTTCGACAGGGTCCTCAACACTTGCTCGCGAAAGGAAGTCCGCGCTATTATTACAACTACGCACATATTCTATTACATAATTATAAGCACTTAGAAACAGTGCGTACCTTTGCAATCTGTTTGCGGATACCTCCGGGATGCCTTTATGTGAACTAAAAATTGACAATAACGGTCTGTGGTCTGTACGTAATGTGAATGGAGTCGACCGGCCGTATAGGTATTGATGATACCGACGCACGCCGAATATTATCGCAGTTGCCTTTTGTATCTGAGAATACCTTTTTTCGGCGCTATTTAAGGTACGAGACGCATAAGATATCGGCCTTTCTAATCCGTCATCGTCGATTTGCGATAATATCGCGCCTAAACCATTTGGTGACGCGTCGACTGTTAAATAGAGTTTTGCATTTTGATTAAAATGAGCTAATGTCCGTTCCGAAATTAATATACTTTTAATTTTATTGAAAGTTTTCTCATGTAATTTACTCCAATTCCATTTTGTGCCCTTTTTTAGCAAATTGTACAATGGAGATAAAATTGTTGAGGCGCCCGGGACGAAACTTCTGTAGTAGTTTACTAATCCTAAGAAGGATTGCAGCTGTGAAACGTTCGTAGGCACGGGTGCCTCTATGATTGCCTTAACTTTTTCTGGCGATTTTTTTAGTCCGTTCTTAGTAATGACGTAACCCAAATATTTTATTTCGTCCTTGAAAAATTCGCACTTATCTTTGTTCAACGTCAAGCCTGCATCCTGCAGCCGCTGCAGGACCGCATTCAGCCGATCCATGTGCTCTCGGTCGTCGCGGCCCGTGATCAGCACGTCATCGAGCAGGCACAGCACCCCGGCAGCCCTGCTACCACGCACCCATGGCGCGTTGGAACACCGCCGGAGCTGACGCCAACCCGAACACGAGCCTCGTGTATACGTATAGGCCGCGGTGTGTGTTTATACATGTTATTTTCTGAGATTCGTCTAAACAAAATTGGTTGTAAGCCATTGATAAATCTAACTTTGTGAATTGTTTACCACCATACAATTTTGAAAATAACTCGTTAATTGTCGGTAAGGGGTATTGCTCTACGACGAGTTGTTTATTAATGGTAACTGAATAATCGGCGCATATCCGAACGGTGCCGTCTCGCTTTAAAACTGGAACGATGGGAGACGCATACTCCGAATATTCTACGGGACGGAGTACTCCCATTTCCACCATTTTATCGATTTCTTTATCGACCTTTTCCCTCAAAGCGAAAGCCATAGGACGGGCTTTAAAAAAACATGGACGGGCATCGTCTTTTAAGGTTAGGGTTACTTTGTATTTATTAAAACACCCTAGCTTACCTGAAAAGGTTTCGGGATACCGTAAATGCAATGAGTCAATTTCATTTTGAATTTGCTGACAGTAATTAACCGGTGTCAGTTGTAATCTAAACAAAGAAATAAAATCCCTTCCTAATAACGGCGGCCCTCCGCCACGTACTACGAACAGGCGCAGCGGCCGCGTGCTCCCCCCGAACCGCACCGACACTGTCGCGACGCCCGCGCAGGCTATCTCGCTACCGGTGTAGCTCATTAACCTTTTATTGGTAGCTGACAATGGCACGTCGTTAAAATGAGTTTTGTATGTTTTTTCAGAAATTACCGTTACTGCTGACCCACTATCTATTTCGAACCTTAAATTTACCCCATTAACAGATACAGTTTCTACCATAGGTTCACCTTTAAGCGATCGAATATTAAATAACTCACCGTCATCCTCCTCGCCTACATCGCCTGCCAACACATAATTCACTTTTTTGCACATCCTACGTAAATGCCTTTAACTTTACACTTTTTACAGGTATAGTCGGCATAGCGACAGTCGGCCGTTCTATGATTCGAGTAACCACACACGCACATTTCACTTTTCACCTTCTCTCTTCTTAATTTTGAAGAGCTGTTGCTCGGCGGCGACGCTGTCGGCGGCGGCGCCGACGCCAGCGCTGCTCGCGGCGTCGCGCGCGTTTCGCATACTTTCAGCCATATCCACCGCATTCACTAAGGTCAATGTCGTGAAATCTTGTGCGTATAAGCGTTCCTTTCTACTCCCGGCAGCATCCCATAATAAAACGATCACGTAGCGCCTCCTCCACGTTCGAAAACTGACAGTTAGCGGTAAGTCCACGTAATCTCGCGGCCCACTGCGACGGTGTTTCGCCCTGTAGTTGGGTAGCAGCATAAAACTTATGACGCTCGCCAAACCCAACTTGTTTGGGAATGAAATGCGCATCCAGCAATCCTAAAATGTCTTCATAGGGCACTGTTTGTAGCTCTTTTGGAAGGGCCAAGTCCGACGCTAACTTATATGAGCCCTCGGTGAGTGCGCTCAGCAAGATCGCTCGCCTCTTGATTCCCGCTGGATCATTAACTATATCAATGTCATTCGCGATGAACCACTGTGTAAGTCTGTTCTTGTACGTTTTCCAAGACTGTACACTATGATCGAAAACAGACAAAATACCGAAATTTCCGATCGACATTTTTTTTTTTAATACGAGGGTAAGCTCGTCGCCACTGTTAGATATTGTGTTGCGGGGAATACGAGTGAAACGCTCTGTGGCTGGTGACACACTGATTTATTTCCAATAGCGGTCGCATCTTACATACGTAACAAGTACCATAGACCACAAACATACCCTTCGGTAAATTGTACGGGAGACCGAAGAGTTCAATTTGCCACTTTATCTTGCGTATGTGGACTATGAAAAAGCTTTGATTCCGTCGAAATTTGGGTGGTGCTACAGTCCCTTCAGCGGTGCCAAGTTGACTGCCAGTGTACCGAAGTAATGAAGTGTTTGTACAGTGGGGCTACGATGGCTGTTACGGCCGGCAGCTGCCCTGCTTTAACAGGAGCTGGATCCCTCGTGGCCCATAGACGAAGGAGCCACGGGCAGATGCCGGTCGGGCGTTCCCACGCCGAGGGTCAAAGTTTCAATGAACACACGAGGGGAAAGGTCACTTGGATAAATGCACTTACCTGCCCCAGGAGCGAAGAAGACTCTCGTCGACCGGCCCGGCTGATGAAAGTGTTGTGAGTGTATGTGTAATTGTATGTGCTGGTGTGTTGACGGGAACCGATCTGGATGACGCCACGACGTCCGGGAGAAGGCACGCGCTGGTATCCTCGGAACTTTCCCCTTCTGTTGGCACTCGCGATGGGTTTTCACGAAATGGGACAGCTACTCGCAGTCTTTCAGAGGTAAATCACTTGGAGTTGCGCGAATTTTACCGAGTTAGTACGTTCTAATCGCGATCCCTTTGTTTGCAACGATTTACGCGGTTTTTTTTTTCTTTAACAAAACTAGCGCAAAACAGACGTCCGTATAGCTCGCAAGAAAAACATACCATTCCGGCGAGAAATGCCCCGCCAACGCGTCTGGCGGCCGGGGGAGCGGGGGCGAAGGAAGGTGCCCTTGATATCGAGGCCAAGCACGCGCGTTAAGACTACGGGTTTATTGTAAATTTTTTCCTGCCGAAACAACCCCCCGTCCCGGACATAAGGCATTAAGTCCGCGAGTAGATTGGTAAACGGGACAAGGTCGCGACGGCCCGTTGCAAGACCGAATCTCCGACCAAAACCTCGGCCACTCTAGGCACCCCATCCGCTCCATACGACAGCTTAACAATGCGCCCCCGGCGCCAATACAACAACAGCGCGTTTGGTTCTTTAATCACGCGCTGCTGCAAAGATGTAGGTACTCCAGAGACCATCGGTGCCAAAAGCGTTGAGTCATCTGCTGCAGAAGGGCAAACCTGCTAAGCCGTGAAGCACTCGTTTCCCTGAAGGGATACTCGGGCAGAGCGTTAAGAGGCTGGCCAATCAGGAAGTGTCCCGGGGTTAGAACCTCCAAATCATTCGGGTCAGAGGAGAGGGGACAGAGGGGCCGAGAGTTGAGTACCGCCTCAATTTTACAGAATACAGTGGCGAGCTCCTCAAAGGTCAAAATGGCTTCGCCAATAACGCGACGGAGATGCGTTTTTGCAACCTTAACCACCGCCTCGAAAATACCGCCCCAGTGGGGACACGCCGGAGGGTCGAATTTCCACTGGATGCCCCTTTTCGACATAGCATTGCCTAAATAAGTCCGGTGGTTGGACAGAAATTCGACGACCTCCTTGAGATACCTATCCGTGCCCTTATAATTCGTCCCGCAATCCGACCGGATCAAGTCCGGCAAGCCGCGCCGCGACACGAAACGGCCAAGCGTGGCTGAAGGCTTCCGTGCTGAGGCGCTCACCAGTTCAAGTGAACGGCTTTGGTGGAGAGCACACGAAGACGCAAAGATAGGCCTTACATGAACGCGCGTTACGAAGGTGAGAGGACTTAACGAGGAAGGCCAGCGAAGTCTGTTCCGACCCCGGCGAATGGTCGGATGGCCCTGACGCGGTCGGGCGGCAAGTCACCCATCAGAGGCTGCGATATGGGGGCCTTCAGTTTATAACAGGGGATGCACTTAAAGATGACGCTCCGAATGGTGCGTCGGCAGACAAAATCAGAACTCCCGCTGCAAAATAGCCGACAGGGCGTTACACCCAGCGTGGGCATTCTTAACATGGTGGTGGGTTACCAACAACCGGACAAGGGCGCCGTCTTTAGGGAGCAGCAACGGGTGTCGAGCCCCGCACGGCAGTTGAGAGTTTTTCAAACGTCCGCCCACGCGCAGCATCCCAGCGTCGTCCAGAAAGAGGTTCAGGCGGGCCAGAGCGCCTTGATAACGGAGCCACGCTTCAAGTTTTCGATAACGGGCTCAAATGTCCGTCTGGACCATACGGATCCAATGCATCAGGGATTCCGACGCTCGCTAGGAGACAAAACGCAATCAGAGTCGGTTGGACGGATCTCTCGAATTGTGGACAAAGCGGCGCAGCCAAGCAGTCACTCCTAAGAGCTTATCGAGAGGCTGTACCGTTCCAGAAGGAGAGATCCCGGTGAGCTTATCCTTGCCCACTCCTACTCGGGCCCGTAGGCCCGGCAACTCAATAGGTGCGGAGTAATTACCCTGGGACCAGAAGGATTGAGGTTAGATAACCAACCGGGACCCCACCACAATGAGTGGGCAACCAGCGCGGGGCCTCACAGCCGCAGGAAGCGCAGTCGGCGGATTCAACTCCCAGGGACATGTCTCCAGTGGAGAAGTCTCAGAACTCTGGATTTGAGACACGCGGTTCGCCACAAAGACCTCAAGATTGTGCGGTGCGGCTCGGAGCCAACAAAGTACTATCTCACTGTCCGACCATGCGTAGACGTCCGTAAGGTCGATTACAGACTTCAAGGACGAGTGAACGTGGTTGAGGAGCCGCGTGAGAAGAGCGGCTCCGGACAGTTCAATTTAGGATAGTTAAACGGGATCTAATGGGGCAACCTTGCTTTTGGCGAGTACGAGATGAACTGCAGTATGCCCAGAGGAACTCACAGTCCGCAAATATACGACAACAGCATAGCCCTTCTCAGAGGCGTCGCAAAACCCATGTAGAGTAGCCCTGCATTTCCCTGGAGGGAGGAAGCACCTGGGCATGGAAACCCGGTTGATGTCCGGAAGGGAGGAGAGCATGGAGAGCCACTCTCGCAAGAGGGCCCCACTAATGGGCTCGTCCCAACCCAACCCGGACATCCAGAGCTTTTGAAGGAAGCACTTAGCCAAAAAGATGACCGGGGTGATCCATCCATTCGGGTCGAAGGTGTGAGCTACTGTAGACAGCACGGAGCGCTTGGTCCATGCTTTGGGAGGTGGGTCAAGTTTTACTCTATACGTGAAGGTGTCCTGAACAGGCTGATATTGAATGCCCAGTACAGTCAACAAATTAGGATTCTCAGGGTGCTCGAAAAGGTGAGGGTCTTGTTGATCCTCTCCTGGGAGGTCCCTCAAAATGTGTGGGGAGTTCGACAACCACTTGCGCAACTCATAGCCTCCCGACTTCAGGATGGCAATTAATTCGTCTCGCAAGACCAGAGCCTCCTCGACGGTGGAAGCGCCCGTACAAATGTCGTCCATGTGACCGAAGTCTCCAAAATAAGCTCCCCGAGCGTATCTCAGGCGCTCTCTCAGCGAGTTCAAGGAGGTTCGCATGGCGATATACAGGCTGGACCGGAGTCCATATGTGGTGGTGTTCAACTCAAATACCTGTATGGGATCGCTGGGCTTCTCGCGCCACAATATCAGCTGATATCGGCGGTCATCACGATGTACCACCGATTGGCGAAACATCATCCGAATGTCCGCGACAAAAACCACCTGGTGTCGACGGAATTGGGTCAAGATGTCGGATATGTCCTTGATCAGTTTAGGACCCGAGTGAAGACACTGATTCAGGGACACACCGTTTGAGGTGGGGGCGGAACCGTCAAAGACTACGAATCTTACTCAGGGGTCCTCAAGACGGCATGGTGAGGAGGAAGTAGTGCTCATGAACGCCATTCGAAGTTGGACGGTGACATGTGACCCAGCTCCTGATACTCGCGCATGAACTCGACATATTTGTCGCGAAAGGCTGGGTCACGCCGCATGCGGCGCTCCATGGAAAGCAACCTCTTCTCGGCCAGAGCACGGGATTGACCCAAAGAGGGGCGGGAGTCCAGAAAGGGTAAGCGAGTGACGAACGACCGTCAACCGCCGGCCGGTATTGTTCTGGTAGAACAACTCACACTCACGGTCCAGAGGGTCGACTCGAGCTGCATGTGGTGGTTCCTCAATGTCCCAGAACCGCTGGACGGCGTCCGATAGGGACACGCCCACGACGGAGAGCGGGTCGGCCGTCGGAGGGGGAGAAGACCACATAACCGGTCCAAAAAAGCTGTGCCCAAATATCGTGGAAATGGCTGACAGGCCATCGGGCTGCAGAGCTCGTATCTCACCTAACAAGAGGGCACCCAGCGTGTCGGCCCCGAGTAGCAAATCTATCGGCCCAGGTTGGGCCCACCGAGGTCTGCCGGTCTCAAAGCCGACGCACAGCGCACAGCGCTGTCATTTATACGAACGTTAGAGGAACCTACAATGTCGTCGAGGACATTTACCTTGACTAAAATACGAAGGTGTTCGCTGTCAGAGCTGAACACCAACTCGCTGTCCCCTAGACGGGCTCGGCACCTCCGATACCTACCATCGGACGTGATTCAGAGATCCAGGGAGCCCCAGTCTTCCCACCAACCGAGTAGAGGCCACACTACGCTGGGAACCCGAGTCCAATAGAGCTCGAACCGTTAAGTGTTCGCCGCTCGGGTTGTAAACCTTCACTGAGGCTGTCGGCAATAGAACAGTTTGACAGGTGGACTGCCGACGACTTATAGGCTCAGTGGAGGCGGCCATGGCGGGAGCTAGGGCGGCAGCCTCCTATCTGGAGCTGCCTCTGTTAGGCCGGCACCCGAACCGGGGGCCCCGAGCGCGGCACTGACGGCGTCTCGAAGACCCTAGACTGGAATTCCCCGAACGGGCCGACCGAAACTCAGGATCCTCGGCTCCAAGGCCCGGGGCCGATATGCAGTCTCCGGAACCCGGTAGTACCGGCACCGGCCAAAGGGGCGGCGTTCCAGTCGCGGCCACTCAGCCAACGGGGGTGAGAACGGTCTAGCTGACCGCTGAGTGGCCGCGCATCCACTATCAACTCGCGGAGGGGGGGTGAGGACCCCCCCGCCCCTTGGGGAACGACTCCCAGACCGATCGGGAGGACTCCCCTCAGAAGGAGGGGCTGTGGTCCACCGGTGAGCGCCGAGCGTCGCCCGACAGTGGGCGTGGCTGGGCGCCCCGCCCGTGGGAGGGGCCTGGCAGGGCCCTGCGAGGACGAGCCGCGCGCACCCAGGCACAAGAGGACGTTGTGGTTGCCCTGGCAGTGCGTGCAGGGCCGCTGGTGCGGGCAGTCTCGTTGTAAATGCCTCTCCAGGCACGAGAAGCACCAGCGGCGCTCCCTGGCGATGGTTCGCCTTGCCTTAGCCGGCTTGCGCAACAGCTTCGGGCACGACGCCGGCCGGTGGTCGGATGCTCGACAATAGGAGCAGGGAGGCGCCTCCCGTGCCGCTAGGCCACTATAGGAGGGCACGGGGGGGCGCCCTCCCGCGGGGGCTCCGCTCGGCTTCAGGGGGGTGGGCGCCGCAGCGGCTGACTCCGCCTTTCCGGGCACCGCTCGGGAGGCGGCCGGGGGGACCTCGACGGCGCCTGCTGCGTTCTCCAGCAGCCTGCACTGCTCTTCCAGGAACCGCAGCAGGTCCCTAAAGGGGGGCATATAAGAGGCGCCATCCCCTCCGAACCTCTCCTCAAAATGGAGCCGAAGGTCGAGGGCAGGCAGGACAGCACTATGTGAAGGAGCAGAAACGACCACTCGTCCACAGGCAAATCCAGCCGCCGCAACAGGTTGCACGCTACGACGACTGGATTCACTATGTCTTCCGTAGTCGAGTCCGGTCCTTCAGCAGCGGGAGGTTCAGCAGCCTCGAACATGATCGTCCGCAATCCGCCGGACGTTGGCGTACCTTCCAGCGAGGAGGTCCCTGGCGTTTTGGTAGGCGTCGTCCGACAACTTAAGGTGGCCGACGACGCTCAGGGCCTCCCCTCTGGTGAAGCCAGGAGGTACCCCATTTTTGGCAGGGGTCAAGTCCTCGGGCGTCCACCAGGCTGTCGAACAGGCCGACGAAGGTCATCCACTCGAGAGGACCCCGGAGAACCTTGGCAGGTCCAGCGTGGGAAGTCGTCCTAGCAGCTCTGGCTGAGAAGACGGCCTGCGGGACTCGAGAAGGCCACTCAGCCGAGCTTCGCGCTCCCTCTCCGCATCCTTGGCCCCGCCTCGACCAGGTCGTCCGTTAGCGCGAGGAACTGCTCGTAGTCCGCGCGGCAAGATTCAGGACTCCTTCTCCACCTCCAAGTCCTCGAGCTCAGAGTAAGCCTCCTCCACGGCCGCCCTTCGAGCATCGACCTGCTCAAGCCTCTTCCTCAGATTGTAGAACCGGTCCGGTCGGCCTATCAACGCGTGTGCTGGTAGCCCAGCGCAGCTCAGTCCGCAGGCAACGGATTAGCATCTTGGGCGAGACATCGCTACCAAATCAAATTACGACACGGCTCGAGCACAATTACAAGAATAACAAATAAAAAATACAAAAAGATTAACGGCTAACTAATGCAGTTCCTATCAAATCGAGTTGAATAGAATGTACACAAATAAGAACCGCTATTATCAAATCAAACACAAGTTAGCACAGAGGAAAAGGTAAATCAATTAACAATAACAAATACTAGTGCGGTCAAATCAAGTTAATTTAGATTACGTAAATACAAATTACCACTCTTCAGTTCAAATACAATTTACAATACAAAAGATACATATCAACAAAAATGACTTGCTCAGAAATCAACCCTTCTATACGTAACACTACCATCCGACAACGACAATTAACCGATTACGCAAAATAACCCTCTACCTACATGACGCAATCTCCCGCTCTCACGCGAACCGGGCGTGGTCTTTCAAATTTACCCGCTAACAAGCTAACAAAGAAAGGGATTTTATTATTACGTATATAATAAAAGGTATTTTACGTTATTACGGACGTAATTAATATTAAATTAATAAACTAAAATAAAATAAAATTAATAAACGTATTATTACGGACGGGCATGATTGTAGCCACAAAATCAACCCAACGCTCCTGCCACCAAATTATTTACTTCTTATCGAATACTATGGTCGGTGGATCGACCGGGAATCGATCCCAGAACCACGCTCTGCTACCAATTGTTACGGCCGGCAGCTGCTAGCTTTAACAGGAGCTGGATCCCTCGTGGCCCATAGACGAAGGCCACGGGCAGATGCCGGTCGGGCGTTCCACGCCGGTCAAAGTTTCAATGAACACACGAGGAAAGGTCACTGGATAAATGCACTTACCTGCCCCAGGGCGAAGAAGACTCTCGTCGACCGGCCCGGCTGATGAAAGTGTTGTGAGTGTATGTGTAATTGTATGCTGGTGTGTTGACAGGAACCGATCTGGATGACGCCACGACGTCCGGGAGAAGGCACGCGCTGGTATCCTCGGAACTTTCCCTTCTGTTGGCACTCGCGATGGGTTTTCACGAAATGGGACAGCTACTCGCAGTCTTTCAGAGTAAATCACTTGGAGAGTTGCACGCAATTTTACTGAGTTAGTACGTTCTAATCGCGATCCCTTTGTTTGCAACGATTTACGCGGTTTTTTTTTTCTTTAACAAAACTAGCGCAAAACAGACGTCCGTATAGCTCGCAAGAAAAACATACCATTCCGGCGAGAAATGCCCCGCCAACGCGTCTGGCGGCCGGGGAGCGGGGGCGAAGGAAGGTGCCCTTGATATCGAGGCCAAGCACGCGCGTTAAGACTACGGGTTTATTGTAAATTTTTTCCTGCCGAAACAATGGCTATTCGAGTACAGAACTAGAGTATGAAACCTATCCAACTGCAGAGAGGTGTAAGACTGGCTGACGTTATATCAACGAAACTCTTCGCCGCTGCATTGGTAGACATTTTCAAGCTACTGGATTGGAAAGGATACGGTATTAACATCAATGGCGAGTACATAACTCACCTTCCATTTGCCTACAATATAGTTCTTATGGCATTATCGCTGAAGGACCTAAACACTATGCTCAATGACTTCAATGGTGCCTCCCAACGGATAGGTCTTAAAATGAACATGGACTACAGAAAGATCAGGTGTAACGTCCATGTCACATCTATGCCGGTAGTTTTTGGAAGTACTAAGCTCAAAGTTGTTGACGAGTAGAACAAATAGTCCGACTAGGCAAGTCCAACTTCGACCGAGAGATCAATCGACGGATTCAACTCGGCTGGGCAGCGTTCGGGAAATTACGACACATCTTCTCGTCGGGTATATCTCAATACTTGAAAACGAGATTGTGCGTGTTGCCATTGATGACTTTTGGATCGGAGACGTCATTCACTGCTAGAGGAAGGGCTGTAATGATGAATGATAATCACAAGTCTACTGTTGAACATAGGCCTCCCCCAATGAGTGCCACAAAGCACGGTCTTGAGCCAAATGCATCCATCGACTCCAGGCATCTCTTACTAGTTCTTCACGGCATTTCATCATCAATCATCTCAAAATTACACTTCGCTTGCCATTACGGAGCTGCTACTCGAGAACCTTTCTTCTGCGTCGATTGTATATTGTGGTTAAGCACATCAATCCAGTAGTCATGTCAACCCAGAAATTTATATACGCTAATACATAATTCTAAATGCGTAGATACTTCGTAATAGAATGGTGGAAATCTGTTCATGTTTATTAAATAAATGAATACATGTTATATTATATGCGATTCAAAAGTAACCTAAATCATAACCTTTTAAAAATAAGGGATTAGTAATTAACAAATATTATTACCAGCGATAAATATTATATCAAGTATATTATATAATTTCTAAAACATGCAGGAAGTCGATGGATGCAGGTGGCTCAAGACTGTCTTTTAGCATATAATTAAAATTAAAATAAAACAGTATATTCCATACTGCGAAATGCAAATTCTCCCTACTACAAAAGAGGCACATGTACAGCAGTAAACGTTTACGTACTGATATAGAAAGAGGGGGGGGAGGGGGGGGTTAAAGCATCGGATCTGCACAATATAGTTTTTTTTGATAATAACTATTACAATGCAAAACGCTGATTATATATAAAGCACCGACGATTCCTATATTTCATCCAGGTACTGCTACTACTCCTGCCGCACTAACCGCTTTGCACAGCTAAACATAAAATTTTATTGCGACTTCCCACTCTAATTACTTACTAAAAATTTTACTTTTAAGCGTAGGTACGTTTCTATAGAAAATTGCAACATAAATTTAAGTTACGAATATAGTACTGGAATAAATGAAAACTTGTCCTTGGAGTTCGTTAATGAACTCAACTAAAATAAATAATTTAATAATTCTATACTTCTTGATTAAATATCGTGTTACCAAGAACTTAATGTCCTATTTTAGATAATAGTGTTTTAATTAATTTTGTTGCGTGTTTATTCATTCATTACAGACTTTCAAAAAACCTACTGTTGAACATAGGCCTCCCCTTTAGATTAATATAATAATTTAAGTAGGGGGACTACTTTTATCTGTATAGTATCTTTTCAGTTTTTGCAAACCTTTTTTTTATTTGATGTATAAATTGTATAGTCATTTGTATTGACACGTGACACATCCATTTTTGTAAATGGTGGAAGTAATAAAATATGTTTACTTATTAAAGTAATTATAAAAGTTAACATTCTGGTGTTTTAATTGATGCAAGAGCGAGCGAAGCGAGCTCGGGACTTGGGGCACCCCGACTCGGACAGGTTAGGTTAGAAGGGGGCACCATCCCCTTCGTGGTTATTTTTTATTAAACCATCCAGAAATAGGAGACCCGCTTGGCGGGGCTCCGTCGATTACACTTTGGTATTACTTTGGCGGACGGGGGACGCCCTCCCCCCTCTCTATTAAAGCGATTTTTCTCAGAAACCATTCAATAAAAAAATTTATCTTCAACATTTAATTTAAAAAAATAGGCACGTCCGGCAGGGAAAAAAGGTGGGGGGCGAATCTACTCTTCCCCCCACCCCTTTCCCCTCGCCCTCCAACCCTCTACTAAGGCGACTTGATTCTAAACCTTAACCCAAGTCCTCTCTACAAGAGGAGAGGCCCGTGTCTAGCTGTAAACTTTTTCGGGCTGAAGAAGAGAATGAAAAGAGTCAATAACAGTTGATTAAATAGCAGACCAGCTGTCTGCTATTTAATCAACTGTTTCAAACGAGGCAAGTTTGATGAAAGAATTAGAGGAAGTTGACCTCGATGAATGTTTTGTACTTTAATAAAATTGCGGAAATTTTCAGCAACGGTCAGGTAGTAAGACCTTTTACCGACAAGAATGTACAAAGAGATTAATGAATATAGATAAAGCGAAAAAGGTATGCCAAGATCGTGCAAAGTGAAAATTCATAAACTCTGTCTATATATAAAATAATAATTTTAGAATTTTGAAATTAGAAAAAAATTCGTGCATTGTGTTGTTGCAAAAAATAGTGCGCGAGCTGTTAAAGTTTAAACACTATCATCGATCACAACTCTTTGCTAAATAAACTTTAAAAGTTGTTTATACATATCCGAATTTATTCTTTTTGATGTATATTCTTTGTGATTTTGTATCCACACGATAGTGATATAAACTTAAGAGGCTCAATAATACCAACCGATTAGTAAGGCGCATGAATTCCTAATTAAAAATCTATTTTATTTTGACAAATAATGGATGTTTATTTTTAAGCAGAGTTGGTATTCAAACGCTAATTACGATCTGTAACAAACAACAAACGCATTTTTTATCAACAAATATAAAAAATAATAGTCAATTAAAAGATACATCTGGTGGCGAGGTAAGAGAATTCATCACCCCATTTCATCGCATGAGTGTCGTTACTCGTTAAAGGCGACTTTGTAAAATACCAGAAAAACTATATTATCTTCCGATAGTCGGCGCAAACCATCTTGTTCTACCCAGACGTAAAATTCTCAAACCGGCGACGGGCGGCAGCATCAAAGGGACGTATATAGGCTGTTACTTACTAAAAGCACTCTTTGTGTAACATATACAAATTATAAGAGAAATCAAGAACGGGAAAACGAGAACCGAGGACCTTTTACATATGTCAGGGGTGATAAGGCAACTGTTAATCGAGGATAGAAAGGTTGGTGTCTATGAACTACAGAACCCAGTTACTATCAGGTAGACTGTGTGCTGCTTGTCAACTTTATTCTTGAAGTTAAATTACAACACACAATTTTTCTTTTATGTGTTTATTTTATTGGTATTATCAATTAATTACTTTTGATTTGTGAATATTTTTACCTATTAATAAAATAATTGCCAATACATAGTAGTGATGTGTATGTAACACATATATACTCACGAAGTACTATAGTCAGTCGCCTTTTTAATGGAAATTGCGTGAACGGACTATAAATTATACTGAACGTTACTTCCGTCCGAAAAAAGATCTGTGTTACCCTCAAGTCACGCATAGAGAAGTTTGACTTAAAAATATTTGAATACAATTACTTATTGTAAGTTACATCACGCACTTTCTGTAAGGAGCAATGTTTACGGTGCGAAACGCTACTAGAATTTTTTTGAATTATCTGGCACATCTGAGATAATTATTCTGACATCTGTTGGAGGAAAGATGGTTTGCCTAAGTAGACAGGGCAGGGCGACTTTGTATTCCTGATAAGAATATTTTCTAAAGTTATCGCCAAACGAGCCTGTTATCAACATGCGCTTTTGATACTTTTGGAAGATATGTAAATGATCCGAAAATTTTTTGGTGCCGCAATCAAAATGTGCACGCCAAGAGGTTATTTTTTTTTCTCTATCTACTTGCTTCCTATCTTACCCTATTGCTTAGGAGGATTTCTGGGTGACGTTTACTTTATACTCCTTTCGTGTTCCTTTGTTTTCTCTCCGTATACTAGAACAAATTATTTTTTACGATACAATCCTTAATCTACTACTGCCATATTCCTGTTTTATTTTGTTTGTATAAATTAATCTACAACCGTTATAAGACATCCAGCAAACAATCTAAACGGACATAAGAAAAGAAAATAAAGGCATACAGACGTAGCATTCTTACCAATTCTTACATTATTCACGAAAAAATGAAGATTAATCCGTTTTGGAGGAAAAACAGGGAATACGGAATGATGATTTCGTCATTTTTGCATTGATAATTCTATTCGAAGTGCAGTTTGCAGCTGCTCTCTCGGTTGTCTAGTTAAGTTGATCGAGCACAGCGTAACAGCAATGGATATCTATTCTTTAAATTTCTTGCAGCTCGTATATCTTCTAAAATATTAATAGAAATTAATTTAGTATTTTCATCCGTTACTACTTAATAGTTTCCTAAGGTAAAAAATTGTTAAATATTGCAATAATAAACTCTTTTCAATATTTATTCACTCATAGTTGCAATATTTTCTCGATAGCATATAGATCGACGGATTTTTTCCGTTTTCGTTTCCATATCCTAAATTATAGGGGGAGGGAAATAGGAGGGCCTGATTTGCTCTTGTCGCAGTGGACGCTTGGAAATTTCCGGGAGCGGGACGTCTTCATTCGATAAATACAGTCTTCCTCATTCAAATTAAACTACGTGGTCTAGTAACCATAATGATTGTACTAAGTTGCTCGTGTTAAGTTCGTCAAGTCAACATTAAAAACACACGTGTGTGTGTTGATGGCTGTAATGTGTGAATACAATCACGATTGTCTTCGAGTCCCGCACACTGCATCACAACTCACCTCCGATTTCCTACTGAATATGTTTTAAATCCTGCACGAGTACTGCCGTACTTATCAAAAGTGTAGTAAATGAGGTCGATATCATTTCGAACAAATGATGTCTAAAGTTTCAAGTGCATTCTGCGCTTAAGCTTATCGTTTAGCTACTTCTTACGAATAAAATATAAAACTAAAGGATCACATTTTCATACAAAGTTCGTCTTTCTGCAATTTTGATCAATGTAAATATTCTAAATCGTTTAGGATTCAGAATATTTATATTTTTTAATTATTATTATTATTATTGGATTTGACATAATATTTTATTGACATTATGTTTTATTTTATTTCTATGCTGATATTGTAATGATTTTAAAAAGTAAGAATTATTTATTGTGCTATTTCTACGTCGATGCCGGTCTTTCCCTCTGATAACAAGGTGTATGACTTCAAAGCAAGTGAATAGGCATTTATTTCAATAAGACAGTGCGACTTATTTTTTAGTCCTAGGGCTATATCACCATAAGTTTGTGTATTTAGGATATGTGTACAACAGCGGTGGTAGACATAACATATTATATCCTTGTCATGTCTACAAGTCTACTATAAGAATATAGAACGAAAAGTGAATGCAGGACAAAGAGTCAATGGCGCTCTTTACCCTATTACATATGTGTAGTCAGAATGTATCAAAAAAGGTATATAGTAATACACAATGCTGTGTCAGACCCTACTTTAATGTATGGTAATGACAGTTGGGTGTGGCAGAAGTAGCATTTTACGTGGCAGAGCCAAGCTGTAGCTATATTAAAAGTATAGTTGTAGCACGAATGGGTCGGCTCGACCGGGCAAAGACCACGCTCTCACAGAATACCACGTAAAATAGCAGCTTAATGCTGCTGTGATTCGTATGGCGAGTGTAGAGAACCGGAGACCCTTTTTACTGGAAAAGAGGCATTCTATCTTAGTCCTCACGGCTGACAACGCATCTGTTTTTAAATTCGCAAACGAAGATAGATGTAGATGTCTATGGGCCACAGCAACCACTTACCATCAGGTGGACTGGGTGCTCGTTTGTTACCCTTATTTTATAAAAAAAAAGGGAAAAATGTGGTTTTCTAGAAGATGTTGTGACCAGGATTAAGAAAGGAATGCTGCGGTGGATCGGACACGTAGAAAGAATAAATAAAGAAAGAGTAACACAGCAAAGGAGTCAGTCGTTTTTGGGCCCACTAGAAATTTTAATGACCCTTAATGGTATTACATACAAAAAAAAGTTACCAATTTATTATAATAAATGGCCTATAGATTTTATAAATATCTAAACGGAATCAAGAAATCTAAAAAAAAATGAGTGGTTTTGATATTCCGTGTTCTGGTTAATGTAATATGGGAAAAAATGCGTGTAATGAATCATTTTTGCAGTTTCTATTAAAAGAAAAATGTATTTTTTTACCAAGATAACTTATTATATACATATTATATTTGTACATATTTGTATATTATATATTTATTACTAAAAAGGAATACCACTGAGATTTTTATCTTATTTCTAAAAGTGTTAGCTTATATCATATATCATGGTTCAAAGACACCGTGGAACGGAACGCTATTTTGTCATTGACTTCCGTGCTGGGTAAAAACCGACGGCCATATTATCATAATATAAGCATCATATCTATGTCTGTGCCGGCGGCCGGGTATTACTTTACGGCATTGACATTCGTCAGGCTGCTGTTTTTTTGTACTTACTTACTTATCTGGAAGATCAGCATACACTGAAAACAATTAAATAATATTTGTGGATTTCAACGCACTGTGCGAAGACAATAACTAGCCGAGACAGGAGCAGATGTGCGCCAACTTTTATATTTGTGGATTTCTCAAGAGGTGAGTATCTTATCTTATGGAATGCGAAGAATTCAACTGTACAAAACCTACAATTTGTTTAAAGTTTCAAACTTTTATGTGAAATATATCTTATTTTTGTCACTCTCGAAGTTCTAGTCCAAAAATATTATACTACGGAAACGAAAACTACAAGTTTCGTTTATAATGTATTACATTTTATTTTATTTTTACTGAATATTGAGATATGGTACGATTTTTTAGAAATAAAAATAAACGACCCACACCCACATACACTTAACGATCTATACATGTTTTAGTACTTAATTATTTTAAGTTTGTAAAATACTAATAAATATCCTTCATATTACTAACAAATTAATATGTCAATATCTAATCAATGCAACAAGTGTTGGATTATATTATACAGGTTAGCCAAATATTCCACATTATGTATTTAATTCGCCAATGACATTCGAAAATGAAAACTGACGAGTTTAATTAAAAGTATATGTGAGTGTATAATACTAGTTTAATTTTGCTCCTAGAATTTTGGAAAATCTATAATTTATGTTGAATTACCTAAAACATATGACAAACACAATTTTATTAGTATGTTAAAAGTGTCAAAGTATTGAAGTGTTATGTTATTGGTAAAATCTAATTTAATTAATAGAGAAAATAAAATCACACAAAATATTCACAAATCTATGTTAAAAGTGTCTGTCAGAGTAACTATATCCACAACCGTTACATCCTATCAAAAGCCCATTGCTGAACATAGACCTTCCCTCAGATTTCCTCACAGGAGGATACTTGCTATAGTTGCCATGCTTAGTATACAAGTCGGCAACCATAGTTTTTTTATTGGTAGTTGTTAATAGGAAGACGCTGCTTAAATTCAGAAGGAATGTATTCACATTCCTTCTGAATTTAATATTTATAGATATAGATAACATAAAAATAAATGGATGTTATTAGGGAATACATATTAGTGTTAATATTTGATTAAATACATCTACTATTTATGTTTATTATATTTAAACTCCATCAGGGAAGCAAGAATTTTGTTTACATTATTTTTATTTTATTTTGTTGATTGTAGGTAATGTACATCTTTCTGAGTTTAATATTTCTTTACTTCTTTATTTTTATTTGCATTCCCAAATTTTTCAGTTGCACCTACTTGATGCAGTTTGTTATAACTGCCTAAGAATATTACAAGAAAGTATTGAAACTGCTCATTTCATTAGAATATTTCTATTCCATGTGGATCTTCAATTTTAAGAGCTTACCACACATGGGCTGTGCCAATTAACTCAGCAGAAAGAGATATTATTTTGCAGTGGATACCATCACACCAGGTACTTACTTTACTTTAACAGCCTGTAAGTGATCCCCTGCCTGAAATAGGCTTGCCCGGAGGAGTTGGCATAATCGCTTTGGCACACAGATTGATGTTTATAGTATCATACACTTCGCACTACAAACAATTTGGCTATTCACCACCAGGTTATCTTTAACTTTACAGCCTATCAAAAGTCTACTGCTGAACATAGACCTCCCCCACAGATTGCCTTATAGGGGAGATATTCGATAACCACAGTTTTTTTCTTTAGTTGTTATTAGATAGATGCTACTTCTTCCTTACCTTACCCCATATATGTATGCCTTTGTACTTAATACACAAGTAATATTTTTTACCTTAAATGAAATTAGTGTAAATAAAACGTCTAAGAACTTGTACTTAGTCAAATAATGTTATAATTCTAAAATAACTACTTCACTTGTTTACCTTTCTGATTTGATGTATTTTTATTTCTTTTTACCTTAGTGGAATCTGGTTTACTACAAAAGTATTATGAAGGGAAACGAGTACATGCTATTTATATATAATTTAAGAGGCATTAAGACTGTTTATTAGTAATAAAGATTGAAATAAATAAAATATTAATAAATATTATTATTTAAGTGGTAGACACTGTAAAACTATAGTCTGTTCGGTTAGTTGATGAAAAAAATTCACTTTTCAGATGGATCATTTAGAATGAGTCTGCAATCTTGTCGGCCGAGAGCTTCTACAACTGTATGGAGACACAAATGATAACAGGGATATGGAATTACAATCCATGAATATTGAAGACATCGGTAACATCCCACAATCACCCCTTATGCCTGTAACTGTAACTCCTGCCATTTCCAGAGCGGCATCAACAATTACTATAATAATATGCAGACCTTTTCTGTCAAAAGGTTTAAATTATTTCTTAAGCAAAAATTGTTTAGTAAGGGTTATTATACTACTAGAGAGTACATGACTGATAATAACCCCTGGGAATGAGGTGATCACTACCATGCTGTTTCTAAATGTTTTCAAAACAATTGTATAAAATATTATATTTTAAATGTGCTTTTTTTTTTTAAAAAAGTCTCGCTGGGTTTCTTGCTGGTTCTTCCCAGGACAGAGGTTTTTTTGCGAACCAGTGGTAAAAGTAAAAAATGACTTTTAATAAGTATTATGTATTGTAATCTATATTGAATAAAAATGATTCTATTCTATCCTGTGGCTAGTTATGAGCGTGCTGCTTCTACTTCCCGTCACTGTATTTTTAAGTTATGTAATCATTTCTCTAGATTCTTAATACGTAAACTAAAAAGAACTACTAACCTAAAAGAGAGATTGCTTATTGATAACTCATTTTATGTGCCACTGTGTGCTCGTATTTGTGAATACCACTTAAATGAACCTCACAATGATTGGTTTGTGAGGTTCATTTAAGTTGATTATTATATTGATGCATATTTATATAGTAATATAAATATGCATCATTACTATATGGTAGTTTTTGCCACAGTTGCTACGCTTGTGGCAACCAAAGCTTTTTGTGGTATTCTATAGGGAGATGTTGCTGCTTATCTCCTGGTAGCTTTATTTTACTCTGTTACGACTTTAACGACAACATACGGGACGAAACGCGATGGCAGTTGACGGAAGGGCTATACAATATTTTACATTATATATTTAATTTAGGGAAGACCTATGTTCAGCAGTGAATTGTTGTAATGATGACGAATAATAATCAATAAAACTTGTAATTATTGTTGCTTACTTGACCTGTTTCTACTATGTGCCTTATTATAAATAAAGCGCCCAATTTATAAATAAACGCCGAGCAAGTTGAATAGATGCTTTGATACCTTTTCGTATCTCTTTCAATTGACAATCTCCTTTTGTTTTTTTTTTTATAGAATAAGTGTGACAAACGAGCGCACGGTCCACCTGATGGTAAGTAGATGCTGTGGCTCATAGACATCTACATTTATCTTCGTTTAAGAATCAAAATGCAGACGCATTGTCACCCCTGAGGACTAAGATGGAGTGCTTCGTTTCCAGTAAAAACGGACTCCGGTTCTCTACACTCACCATACGAAACACAGGAGCATTAAGCTACTATTTTACGCTGGTAGCGTTTTCCGTGAGAGCGTGTCTTACCCCGGTCGGCCCTATCCGTACACAACTATTTTAAAACTTCTTCATCATTACAGCCCTACACAAGTCCACTGCTGAACATATGCCTCCCCCAAGGAATTATACAAAGTACGGTCCTGAGCCACCTGCATCCATCGACTTTTTGAATGTCTTACCAGGCCGTCACTCTATCTAGAGGGTAGCCGCCCCACACTAAGCTTCGGTAAGCTTAAAGTAGCAGTCTCGTACCGGTGTACGAGACTGCTACTCGAGAATTTTACATTTTAGCTTCAATTGTGGTTGGACGTAAACATGCTAATCAATCAACACATATTAAAATAATGTCCTGGCAATGCACCTCGCGGCCTGTGATACTTATAATAGACTGCTTTAAGAATATGATGATTTTACAATAATAAACAATAAAAATGCAGTGACAATACAGTGTTTCTTTTTATCCTAACACAAATAGTTCAAAACACCTTACATGCTATTTATTTTTCGTGGTTAATATCGTAAAAATCGGATATGTTACTATCCAGTCATTTTGGTTTTAATGGTGCTTGGAATGTAAACATGTTATTCAATCAATACATATTAATAACAATGTCCTGACACTGCACCTGGTGGCATGTGTCACTTTTAATACTGCTTTAAGAATGTGATGATTTTACAATAACAAATACAGTGACAATACAGAGTTTTTTTTATCCTAACACGACCAGTTCAAAACATCTTACGTGCTATTTATTTTCTCAATCGCTGTAGAGGTAAAACTCGCAAAACACCCCTTAAAAGTTCACTGTTGGACGCACACATGCACCTAAAACCGTGTTACTGGTTGAAAATGATATTAGATAAATAAGTACATGTGTGCTTGTTTTTAGAATTAGTTGAGCATAGTTTTGGCTTACTTTTTGCTTCACTTGAATACCTTTGTAATGTATTCTGTGCTTAGTATTCAATACACCACAATAAATAATAAATACAGTTAAGAATCAATACATCACCGCGTCTGTTTATTCGTACTGTTTACTCCGGTACTACTAAAAAAATCCATCCACCAAGTAGTACTTAAGATTTCGAAGAATCTACAACTTCTTTATACTTTTTATTATTCACAGTGCACTATTATAACATAGGATATCAATGAAAACTATTAGACAGTCGCCCGTATGGGATTTTAGGTTATAGTGAGATAGCCATTTGATTGTTATTTTCTCAGTATTCCTTTATATATCGTACAACTAATATTACTATAGTAATCTAGAGATTATAAGGAATAAATCTACATACATTTCATAACGAGTCATCACAGTTTTTGGTGGGCCCATTCTCCATACAAAAAGAAACTGTCTCCTTTATGCTGTAGAAGTGAGTGGGCAAGGGTCGCCCTAGACGGAAGCCTATATTAAACATGGGCTAAATTAAGAAAATAAGAGTCCTTGAACCGACAAGCATGTATGCGTAGATATATGAATGTGGAAGAAACAAGAGAGGTGCGTCAGGATCGTACCATATTAAAGTCCACAGTCTCTATCTATCTTTTTGGGTGTCAGGCGTGAAAATTTATGTATTATGAATCTCGTAACGCAGAAACTAAGGACGTTTGGCTGCGACACTGCGGACGGAGGGTCGAATTCCGCTCGGAACAAGTGTTTATATTGCCTTCAAATAATTGTTCCTGGTCTATATATTTATTCATGTGCAATTTATATATGCAATACGCCTCCATACATACGCATATAGATACAGAAAAAAATCCTAGTTTAATACAAGGGTCTTATAAAAAGCTGAATATACTCATTTAATTGTTATAATATTGAAATTATTTTTATGGTTTTATATTACAATTACGGTTATTATTTACTATTAAAATCTTAAACAGATTACCTGAAATTAAATGTTGGAAAATTATTGCTCTTTTCATTATAAAAGTGAATGTCATAATATAAAAATATTTCAGTCGAGTGATCATTAATACCAATATACATAAATGATAATTCAGATACATGAGGCAGCTCGTTTAATGAGATCTTAAAAGGCTTAAACATTAAAAGTAAGTCACTTTTGTTCTACCAAAAGAAAATAGTAAGAAACTTTAGCGCCAACTTTCTTAATGATAATGTCGTCCGCTTTTAATGGGAGTAGTCGAGAAACAGATGGAGGTGTATAATCGCTTACTGTATTAGTAGGTAACCTCTGTTGGTAGGAAAGGTATTAAATAAATAAACACATGTACTCAGGTATAACTCAACATATTTCAGAAATGGTCGCGGACATCTATCAAGTCAGAAACAATAATATGATACCGCGTTTCAAAATATAGGTATCGCCATCTAGTTACTTTTATATACATGTATTTAATATAAACATAAACATAACTGCCCACCAAGGACGACAGTCCTTAACGATATCATGTACCAATGATAAGGAAAACCCCTAACTAAACATGTTATCAATAGTATTGCTACGGATTTATTTATGTGAACAATAATTTCAAACCCTATCTACTTATTTTATTTTTTATAAAAAAAGAACTTTCTACTGATCGTAGATTGTTCATATCGAAGATCAGGAGGCAAGACAAGACGCTCGCCTACCAAGAAGTGCCCCCGGTGTTAAAGGTATTACCTCGCTTTCATCTTGGATATATGAAATTGACCTCTAATTTAGGGACGCTTCGATTTGAGACAGTAAAGTAGTTATTTCTTCGAAGGTCAAAGTGGAGTTGCCTATGATCTTGTTCAAATGTCCTTTCACGGACTTAATTCCCGCTTCCCACAACCCGCCGAAATTTGAGGCATGTGGGGGAGTAAAATGCCACTGCGTTCCATTTGTAGCTAACCAGTCAGATATTTCAGGCACAAAATAATTTTGCTTATCGAATAATACTCTTAAATCTCGTGCTGCACCAACGAAATTAGAGCCATTATCACTGCATATGTCGCTCCAATGACCACGTCTTGCTGTGAATCTTCTGAAAGTGGTTAAAAATCCCTGTGATGTTAAGTCACTTACCGCTTCCAAATGAACAGCTTTTGTAGACATGCAGACAAATAAACAAATGTATCCTTTGTATGACTTATGACCCCTACCCTTAGATACTCTTATATTTATTGGTACCGCGTAATCTACTCCAATGAATAGAAAAGCTCTAGTTGGCGGATCCCTTTCTGCTGGTAGTTGCCCCATCAATGGATTGTTAAATTGATGTTTATGTCGCGCGCACGTGACACACTTTCGAATATAAAATTTAACCAAATTTTGGCCCCGATTATCCAATAGCTTGAACGTAAAAAGTTAAGCATTAGCTTGACTCCCCTATGCAATGTTCGAATGCTATAGTACGACAGTGACTGGCTAAATGGTTATTTGCGAGGCAGTTTAAAGCCTTACATAAAGAGGGTGGATTCGTTTTACAAAAAATGGAATAGCAATAATGAAGCTATAGCAAACATTATGAAGGCTGAAGAGATGGAAGGGAATTCAGAAGAGAAAAGGCTGATTGAGAAGCGAGATAGTATAAATAAAATACTGGGGCTAACCTGGAATCGTAGACATGACGAATTTATATACGCAGTTAAATTACCTCCCATGACAGAACCTGTAACGAAACGAAAAATTATATCGGACATAGCGCGAATATGACCCGTTAGGTTGGATAGCTCCAAGTATTATTAAAAGAAAAATCTTTATCCAAAAATTATGGTTAACTGGTATTGGTTGGGATGAATCAACATCCGAGGTGCTTTTAGCGGAATGGATTTAATATCGGGAAGATTTGGAACAACTTACCAGTTTTCGTATACCTCGATGGATAATGTGTAATGGTAATGACCAAGTAATAGAACTCCATAGATTATGCGATGCGTCAAGTGCAGCTTATGCAGCAGTAGTTTATTTACGTATAATAGATATTCAAGGAAATATTCATGTAAGTCTAGTTACTGCAAAAACAAGAGTAGCCCCCATCAAACAAATTTCGATACCAAGGTTAGAATTGTGCGGAGGAGTTCTATTAGCAAAACTTTTGACAGAAGTTTCTGAGGTGTTGGAAGTACCCAAATCAAATTTACATGCTTGGCCGGACTCAGAAGTCGTATTAGCATGGTTAAGTAGTCACCCTAAAGTCGTTTATTGGTAACAGAGTAGCAGTAATTGTAGCCCGGTTTGACCGTAGCCACTGGTCATATGTGAAATCTAATCATAACCCAGCTGACTGTGCATCGCGAGGTGTTAATTCATCAAATATGTCAACTCATCAGTTGTGATTAAACGGTCCAGTCTGGTTAGAAAACTCAATAATTACGTATGCCAATCCAAAAAATACAAATATTGACCTCGAAGAAAGATCAGCTTCAGTGCATGTAGCAGCCGTGGAAATTGATGATAAGTGTATTTTAACAAGGTTTTCAACGTTAACAAGATTACTTCGTGTTGTAGCTTACTGCAGACGAATCCTGAAAGAAATAAGGAAAACCAAAACATACTTACCTCCTGAAAAAAGAAATAAACGAGGCATTAGATAATGTCATAAAAATAACACAAGGAAAGTATTTTAATGAAATAACAGAAATAAATAAGGGGAAAGAGATGAATAAAAAATCTAAACTTACCGTATTTACTCCATTCATAGATTCACTCGGAATACTCCGAGTCGGAGAACGGATTTGTAATTCTCAACTTAATGAAAATGAAAAACATCCAATCTTGATTTCTTCCGAATCTCACTTGGCGAAGCTTCTTGTAGCTGATGCACATATTCGAACATTGCATGGGGGAGTCAAGCTAATGCTTAATTTTTCAAGCTCTTTCAAGCTATTGGATAATCGGGGCCAAAAATTTGGTTAAATTCTATATTCGAAAGTGTGTCACGTGCACTCGACATAAACATCAATTTAACAATCCATTGATGGGAGCAACTACCAGCAGAAAGGGATCCGCCAACCAGAACTTTTCTATTCAGTGGAGTATATTACGCGGGACCAATAAATATAAGACATACAAAGTTTTTTTTTTATTTTTCTACATGTCTACAAAAGCTGTTCATTTGGAAGCGGTAAGTGACTTAACATCACAGGGATTTTTAGCTGCTTTCAAAAGATTCACAACAAGACGTGGTCATTGTAACGACATATACAGTGATAATGGCTCTAATTTCGTTGGAGCAGCACGAGATTTAAGAGTATTATTCGATAAGCAAAATTATTTTGTGCCGGAAATATCTGACTGGTTAACTACAAATGGAACGCAGTGGCATTTTATTCCCCCACATGCCCCAAATTTCGGCGGGTTGTGGGAAGCGGGAATTAAGTCCGTGAAAGGACATTTGAACAAGATCATAGGCAACTCCACTTTGACCTTCGAAGAAATAACTACTTTACTGTCTCAAATAATTTACCTAATTTTAGTCAATTGAGAGAAATTCTAGAGCAACGTTTTCACTCTTTGGAGTTTTTAGATCCAAAGTGTTCAGCAACTAAGGTTAAATTTAACAGCTATACTAATAATAATAATATAAAATCAGCCAATGTTGTTCAGTCTTTACATGTATCACAAATAGTATGTTCCTTTTGGAAATGTGATCATCGAATTAGTAGTTGTAAGGATTTTATAAAATTAGATAGTACTATCTAACGTAACTTCGTCCAACAGAATAGGTTATGTTTTATGTTAGTTGTTTCCATTTCTGAAATATATTGAGTTATACCTGAGTACATGTGTTTATTCGTTTAATACCTTTCCTACCATCTGAGGTTACCTACTAATACAGTACGCAATTATACATGGTCCTTCGAGCCGGATTTGTGGTTAGAAGTTGACGTCGACGGGTTTTCGCCGCTGAGGATCTCTAGCTTCTGGCAATGGGAGATTTGTGAAACACTTCACGGGAGTTGGAGTGTTACCATCAGGCTGCAAGTTGTGGTTGTGAACATCGGCGTACAAGCAAAACTTGCAGCGTGATGGCAGCATTCCAATTCCCGTGAAGTGTTTTACAAATCTCCCGTTGCCAGGAGCTAGAGATCCTCAGCGGCAAAAACATCCAATCTTGATTCCTTTCGAATATGTGCATCAGCTACAAGAAGCTTCGCCAAGTGAGATTCGAAAGGAATCATGATTGGATCTTTTTCATTTTCATTAAGTTGAGCATTACAAATCCGTCCTCCAACTCGGAGTATTCCGAGTGAATGTTTTCCCGGCGCCCTTTTAATGGGGCAGGGGTGCGAAGAATCTCCGGGAGAAAAACCGGCGATGAGGTTCGCCACCCGTCACGTTCTGTCTCCCGAAGGGGGGAAAAGTGGATTGCGGAGGCCCGTCTGGCTACGCTGAATGTATGTGGAGCAATGAATGATAAGATGGATGAAGTATGCGAAATGATGAATGATAGAGGAATAGATGTGTTATGTGTAAATGAGTCGAAACGAAAGGGAAAGGATGCCACTGCACATGGCATGTATACCGCTTACTGGTCTGGTGTAGACGAGACCGAACGGGCATGCCAGGGAATCGGTGTCATCCTTTCAAAAAGAATGGGTCAATGTGTGAAAGAGTATGAATGTGTAAGCCCAAGGCTGCTATGGATACGAATAAAAGTGGGCTTAAAGAAGTTGTTTGCGCTAGGGATGTACGCCCCAGACATGTCTAAGCCCACTTATATCCGAGAGCAGTTTCGGGACATAGTAAGGATGGTGTTGATGAAATGTAAGGTAAATGAAAATATTATTATGTTAGGAGATTTTAATGGAAGGGTAGGGGTGAAGAGGTCTGGTTATGAAAGGATATTAGGAACTTTTCGCGATGAAAGTATAAATGAGAATGGTGAAGACCTCCTCACTGTATGTGTAGAAAAGAATATTTTTGTGACGAACACTTTCTTTCGCCATAAGAGGATTCACATGTATACATGGGAAAGAGGTGATGATAGAAGCATGATAGATTTCATAATTGTGGATGAAAGAATGAAGAGCGCAGTGGTAGATACAAGGGTTTACCGGGGGTCCAACGTAGGGAGGGATCATTAAATGGTCTTATGCCGAATTAATGGTCTATTCAAGCGTTGGCGGCATCGGACATCTGTGTCTACCACTGCGTAACAGCGTATAAGAATAGAGAGGATACAAGATGAAGGTGTGAAAGAGAAGTTCAAACGTAGACTGAGAGAAAATATAAGTGGTATGGAGGAATTGTGTATGAATGATTTAGACTTGGAGACTGTGTGGTATAATGTCAAGAAAGGTTTGGTGGATGCAGCCACCGAAGTATGTGGTGTAAGTAAGAGAACGAATGAAAGGAAAAAGAATACGTTGTGTTGTGATGATGAGGTACGGATGGAAGTTGAAGCAAAGAAGAGAGCATGGCTAGATTTACTAGCAACCAAAGCTGGTAATTCTAGCGGTATGATTGATAAGATTGAAAGAAAAAAAGGCACACTTTAAACGTATAAATAAGAGAGTAAAAGAAGTTATTGAAAGAAAAAAGCAAGAAAGAACGGATAAGAATGATAGAAGGATATCTGATAACTTCCAGGCAAATATTAAAATGTTCTGGAAACTCGTAAGAACTGCCAGAGGAAATTCAATACAGCCTAGAATGAATGCCGAACAAGACGAGAATAGCTGTATGCTGAATGATGAAGTTTCTAATTTAAAGAGATGGAAGGAATACTTTGAAAGCGTGTTTATGAGTGAAGAGTCGTCTGAATTAAGTAAAATTCCGAAAGAAGTGGAGAGAGGTAGGGAGATAAGTGCAGATGAAATAATGAAAGCAATGTAAAGCATGAAAGCAGGTAAGGCAGTCGGATATGATAGAGTGTCACTCGAAATGCTAAGGGCTGGAGAGGGAGTGGTGGCAGGCCTGCTGTACACCTTGTTTAATTTATTTTGGGAACTGAAGCGGGTACCGGAAGACTGGTGCAAAGCCATTATAGTCCCAACATATAAGGGAAAAGGGTCACAGCAGGACTGTAAAAACTACCGTAGAATTAGCTTGCTTAACATTGTGGGTAAACTGTATGCTAAGGTGTTAATTGAAAGAGTTATGGAAGAAACTGATGGAAAAATTTAGGATGTGCAAGCTGGATTTATAAAGGAGATGGGGTGTACGGATCAAGTATTTTCCATGCGCATGATTGCGGAGAAGTTTTTGGCTAAAAACCAGAAAGTTTTTTGTGCGTTCATAGACTTAGAAAAGGCTTATGATAGAGTGGACAGGAATGTGTTATGGCAAACACTTAACTCATTTGGTTTGAGCGCTGGCTTGATACAGGCATTAAGCTCTCTTTATAGGGACTCTAGTGCTTGTGTCAGGATCAGTATAATCAGATGGGGCTGTGTAGCTTCCCCGTGGCTGTTTAACCTATTTATGGACAGTTGTTTGCAAACTTTGAAAGTTGAAGAATGTAGGTTGAGAATGGATGAGTTAACCGTCAAATTCCTTTTGTACGCCGATGATCAAGTCATATTTGCATCGTCGGCGACCGAGTTGCAAATGATGGTTACTTTAATGAACTGGTCATTAAAAGAAAGGGGTATGAAAGTGAACTTTATGAAATTGAAAGAGAAGTAAGTAAAACGTTATGTGAAATAAGAATAGAAGGGGAGATGATTGAGCAAGTGGATGAGTTTGTATTTATGGGATGTTTATTTAGCAGGGATGGTAGATATGATTAGGATATAGAACGACGAGTGAACGCAGAAAATAGAGTGAATGGGGCTCTACACGCTATTATGAAGAGGCATGTATGGCAATTCATAATGCTGTGTTAGTCCCTACTTTAATGTATGGTAGTGAAAGTTGGGTCTGGTAGAAGAAACACGAGAGTAGAATAAATGCTGTAGAAATGCGGTCATTAAGGAGTATGCTAGGGCTGAATCTAAATGACAGGGTGAGAAATAGTGAGATAAGAGAAAAGTGTGGTTTGCAAAATGACGTTGTGACCAGGATTAAGAAAGGAATGCTTCGGTGGTTTGGTCATGTAGAAAGAATGAACGAAGAAAGAGTGACAAAGCAAATTTATGTTGCAGAAGTGAACGGAAGAGTCGGGAAGGGACGCCCTAGACGAAGGTTCATCGACCAAATTGGCGATATATTGAAAATGGGCCAGATACTACTACGATATTGAAAATGGGCCAGGTACTCCTAGTACCCTTAACCGACGAGCGTGTATGCGTAGATATATGGATGTTAAGGAGGCGAGAGAAGTGTGTCAGGATCGTGCCAAATGGAAGTACGTAGTCTCTGCCTGCCCCTCTGGGTGACAGTCGTGAGTGTTTATGTATTATGTATGTATGTATCTAATGCCTCGTTTATTTATTTTTTCAGGAGGTACGTTTTGGTTTTTCCTTATAATTACCTTCGTCTGCAGTAAACTACAATACGAAGTAATCTTGTTAACGTTGAAAAACTTGTTAAAATACACTTATCATCAATTTCCACGGCTGCTACATGCACCGAAGCTGATCTTTCTTCGAGGTCAGTATTAGTATTTTTTGGATTGGCATACGTAATTATTGAGTTTTCTAACCAGACTGGACCGTTTAACCACAATTGGTGAGTTGACATATTTAATGGATTAACACCTCGCGATGCACAGTCAGCCGGGTTATGATTAGATTTCACATATGACAAGTGGCTACGGTCAAGACCGGCTACAATATCTGCTACTCTGTTACCAATAAACGACTTCCATCGATTAGGGTGACTACTTCACCATGCTAATACGACTTCTGAGTCCGTCCAAGCATGTAAATTTGATTTAGGTACTTCCAACACCTCAGAAACTTCTGTCAAAAGTTTTGCTAATAGAACTCACCCGCACAATTCTAACCTTGCTATCGAAATTTGTTTGATGGGGACTACTCCTGTTTTTGCAGTAACTAGACTTGCATGAATATTTCCTTGAATATCTATTACACGTAAATAAACTACTGCTGCATAAGCTGCATTTGAATCATCGCAGAATCCATGGAGTTCTATTACTTGGTCATTACCACTACATATCATCCATCGAGGTATACGAAAACTGGTAAGTTGTTCCAAATCTTCCCGATATTTAATCCATTCTACTAAAAGCACCTCAGATATTGATTCATCCCAACCAATACCAGTTAACCACAAGTTTTAGATAAAGATTTTTGCTTTAATAACACTTGGAGCTATCCAACCTAACGGGTCAAATAATCGCGCTATGTCCGATATAATTTTTCGTTTCGTTACAGGTTCTGTCATGGGAGGTAATTTAGCTGCTTATATAAATTCGTCATATCTACGATTTCAGGTTAGCCCCAGTATTTTATTTATACTATCTTGCTTCTCAATCAGCCTTTTCTCTTCTGAATTCCCTTCCATCTCTTCATAATGTTTGCTATAACTTCATTATTGCGATTCCATATTTGTAAAATGAATCCACCTTCTTTAAGTAAGGCTTTCATCTGCCTGTAAATCTCAATTGCTTGATCTTGACTCTGGCATCCTGACATCAAGTCATCCATATAAAAGTCCCTTTTAACCCTCTCAGCAGCAAGTGGATATTTTTCACCTTCATCTATCGCTAACTGTAACAAGGTTTTTACAGCCAGATATGGTTCTACAGAGATACCAAAAGTTACTCGCAGCAACTTGTATTCACGGATATCATCTATATTGCTTTCACGCCATAAAATCCGTTGGTAATCTGCATCATCCTCATCCACACTATATCGGCAGTGAAGCAGATGCATGAATTCTCCAATGCATTATGATGTGACGAAGATCTGCTTGTAGGGTCGGTCCGGCCATTAAATCATCATTCAGACTCACTCCATTTGACCCTTTATAGGACGCGTCGAAAACAATACGAACCTTGGTAGTTGTCTTATCTTCACGTACCACCGCATGATACGGTAAGTATACCCCTTGGTTGTAATTTTCTTTTTTGACTGGTTGCATATGATTAAATTCTAAATACTCATTAAATATTTTGCAAGTATAATTTCAAGTTTGAATCTCGTTCAAGTTTTCTTTCCAGCGACATGAACCTCTTTAATGCTAATTGCCGTGATTTACCCTTCTTACAGGCTGGTAATTTGTCTTTAAAAGGCAACTTGACGATGTATCGACCACTGTCATCGCGTTTAGTGGTTGACGCAAATAACTCCTCACATCTTTGCTCATCCTTAGACAAATCTTTTTTGCAGATTTAGGCACATCTTCTATCTCCCAGAACGAATTAAGAAGTTCGTCTGCTCGCACGTGCATAGATATCATATAACCCGATATAGATTCCGACTGCTCACGGCCGGTTAGTACCCACCCAAAAACTGTATTCTTGGCCATCAATGATCCTGAAGGACATTTTTTTAACCCCTTCAGTATATAGCCGTAAACATCTGATCCTAGTAAAATATCGATTTTATTACGAATGTTAAATTCCGGATCTGTAAGTTTGATTTCATCCAATACTGGCCATGGTTGTACGAGCATTTCTCTTGGTAGCAATAATCCCGTCAATTTTTCCAAAATATAAGCGTCTACCTTGATCGCAAAATAAGAATTGTGAGATGAATATAGTGTAATTTCAGCCTTTGATTTTGCGACTAAGCATGGTTCGCCTCCTAATCCAGATAGATTCTCCAAAACTGCTCTCTTTTTTAACTTTAGTAACTGAACAGTAGATTCGGTTACAAAGGAAAGATGAGATACTGCATCAAGAAGAGCACGCAACTGATGGATTGACTCAATTTCCGACTTAGCGTCAACTAACGCTGTAGGTAGCAAAGAGTAAGTACTAATGCCTCTTGAAAAAAAACTACTCTTTGCTGGTGACTCATCCTTTGCTATTTCATATGATACCTGTGATACATGTGCAGCCGCAGTATTCGCGGTTGGTAGGATGGTGGGCTTATCAACTGCTACCTTGTTAACAGTTGACTGAGGAACACTACTCGTATGTAATAATGAATGATGTCGTCTTTTGCAAATATGGCAAGAAGCTGTAGTACGACAGCGACTGACTAAATGGTTATTTGCGAGGCAGATAAAACATAACCTATTCTATTGGACAAAGTTACGTTTGGTAGTACTATCTAATTTTATAAAATCCTTACAACTACTAATTCGATGATCACATTTCCAAAAGGAACATACTATTTGTGATACATGTAAAGACTGAACAACATTGGCTGGTTTTATATTATTATTATTATTAGTATTCAGTTGAAACACCTTTTAGACTGAAAAATTTCTTTAAAATATTATTCGCTAAAAATTGTTTGTTGTTGTATCTGTGTTCCTACAAAGTCCAGCATTGCTGATAGTTCTCATTGGTAACTGGAATATGCTGTAACAGTTGTTCGGCTTCTCCGGAATGTTGTTTTTGTACATTATCAATTTGATCGTTGTTATGTACAAGCGAAACAAACAAATCCCTAAAAGTGATCCATTCAGTGTAGTGGTCAGAAAACAAAGGTATCGTTATTTTCGGTAGCTTGACGAAAGACTTATGGTTCTCCGTTGAACCACCATCCTTCCTGTCATTCGAAGTAATTGACTGAATTCTTTGATTATCTAACATTTCTTGTAGTTCCGCTTTAAACATTAAATAAAATTCTTCAGTATCACTATATTTATCTTCTAATAAATATTCACAATCTTCCGTTGCATTTACTTTAATTATTTCGTAGTGATTATTTGTAAACTCTTTCCATTTGTTTTCTATAGATTGTATTCTTGTTTCTATGAATTGTTTTGTCAATCTATCTTTTGAAGTTTTCCTGAAGTTTACTAGTCTTTTGTAACTGTTGTATAATATTATACTGTATTTTTATAAGTTCCATTTTGATCACAGAACACAATTACTCTCTAATTTTGATATAATATGCAAATTTTCCAATAATAATATGTCAAATTCGAAATATGTCACAATTATTCTATGTCTATAGAGTAACTTTTTTAAATTTTACAAGTCTTTTAGACTTGTTTCCACCGACTATAGAAAATTGGGCATAGATTCCTCGTCCGTCACTTTTTATAAACTATTCTAAGTCCCTAAGCTTACACTGTCTTACACTGAAGAACTTATTATTTTACTTTTTCAAACACTGTTTAATAATATGCAGAGTACTCACAATTTGTAATCCATACTTATTCAACACACTGTTCTTTCCTTAGTCTGCCCGTAGCCTAGTGATTGAATCCGTTTGGTAGCTTCCTTAATTCGCCGTTTGCTTGCTCGCGGATGTTCATAACCACAACTTGCAGCGTGATGGTAGCACTCCAACTCCCGTGAAGTGTTTCACAAATCTCCCGTTGCCAGGAGCTAGAGATCCTCAGCGGCGAAAACCCGTCGACGTCAACTTCTAACCACAAATCCGATTCGAAGGACCATGTATAATCGCGTACTGTATTAGTAGGTAACCTCAGTTGGTAGGAAAGGTATTAAGCAAATAAACACATGTACTCAGGTATAACTCAATATATTTCAGAAATGGTCGCGGACATCTATCAAGTCAGAAACAATAATATGATATCGCATTTCAAAATATAGGTCTAGTTACTTTTATATACATATATTTATATTGAAATTGGAATTTCATTGACACATTACAAATTTGATATTAACGTAAACAGGAGGAAAAAACACTATTGTTGTGAAGTTTTACTATGTTTTAGAAAACACAAATTTTCTTTGCTATTTTTCTAGTATTATTTCGTAAAAAGTCCAATACTGTATATGGGTTTCTCCCATAGGAGGAATGACTTGACGTTATCGCTATACTTGGTTAAAGCTGGGTGTTCCTGTTTTTGTCCGTTTTAAAATTGGCATTTGATAGCCAAATTATTACATTTAAAGTATGAAAATAAAAATATTTTAGATACATTCTTTCTCCTTGACGTACCCGGTTAATACACGATGCAATACAATTTTCTCGATAGAAAAATTACCAAACTACGTTTGATTTGCAGTTTTTTTACAAGCCAAATTTCATTTTAAACAAGTGCTAATACTCCTCTTTTCTATAAAAATATCAATTTATAGGTAATTCATTTTAGAATCTAATCCACCCGATCTTTTTTAATCATTACATTTATTTTAAAAAATATCGATTATTCAAGAGATTTTCGATTCGCGCGTTGCTTGGCAGTGTCCCGCGGGACGTTGCCGAGGTAAGACTTGTGCCAAACTTTTGCGCGCACGCTTCTCTTCTGCTACGTAAATAATATTTAGGAAATAAAATAAATTGTAAATAACTTTAGTTTTATGGAACTTACATAGTTAAGCTTTTGTTTGTGAGTTTATTTCTCATTGTGTAAATATTTGCTTATAACTTTAAAACAATATTTGTGTGATTATTTTGTAAAAATCACGATCATATGCGCGGCCCGACTCGATCTTTGCGGCGACCGCCTGTAAATACCTAATGCGCTTGGATCACCCAGCCTTAACAGATTTGGTTAGCCCCTTAATTATTATGACTAATCTAACCTGCGCTATATCATAAAATGCTATAAAAAACAATTTTTTCTTAATTCTAATCAATTTCAAAAATCAAAATCATATCAAATTATTAACTTAATTTTAATTTAATCGCTTTTTTATGTAATAATTATCAAATTTATATGAGATAAGTAATCTAAAAAAATATAAGTTTTATTTTTTATTTACAATATAATAAAGTAAAGTAAAGTTTCAACATAAGTATATAGATACGTGTGGATCTCACTGATAGGCACAGGCCGTTATGGAGTAATTTGTTCGCCACGCGGCTCCAGTAAGTGTTAGAAAACTCACATGTCCTCGATATATTATATTCTTCATATATGCGGGTTTCCTCGAAATATTCTTTTTCGAATAATTATATAATTAATATTCTTTTAAAATAAATATACCTACTTAAATAATAAATGTTATTTCCCAGAGTCGCCTCTTACGACATCCACGGGTGAATGGCGTGATGGATAGTCTGATTTTATTCATTCATTACGGCCAATGAAAGTCACAGCTGAACATAGGCCTTCTCAATAGATTGCCTCATAGGGGAAATATTTGCCTTAGTTGCCTTGGTAAGCGGGTTGGTAACCGCAGTTTTTATTATTTTGGGTTTTAATGAGGATGATGCTACTGCCCACTACTGTTTCAGTTTCCCTCTGTTGCCTCTTACGACACCCTTGGGATTATATGGGATAGCGTATACTCGTATGCCGCCACTACACGGCGTAGACAAGGTATATTTTTATGTATTAATAAATATAATTTATTTCTAACGTGATATAAGGGCGAATGTGTTAATTTCCTTTCCCCTAAATGCCAACCTCCCTGCACGCGGAGCCACGTGCTGAGTTGTACTGCTGCAAATGATAAGGCGACTCACTGATGGCGGAAATTCAGATATCAAAAACCTAAATCCATATTTTGCAGACTTGCGATGTATAGTACAGTATTACCAGTGCACGAATATCGACTTGATCACCAATCCGCCGATATTTAGCAGTAGACTTTTATGAGAAAATAATAAGAATGGTATCGACTCTGCACTCATCTACCCGCTTGCTCGGCATAGTCAGTATGAGCAAATCTGCCTTTTTCCACCAGGGGACTTGGGGCTATTGATAAGATACCTATGATGCGTATTTTAATAGTAATGTATTAATTAAACTTCTTATGTCCTAGATATCAACGTCCCATAGCCATAGCAAATACATTTATCTTACTCTTGCAGCATCGATGTGGAAACGTTACAAGATAATGGATTTCTATAAGTTATACAGTTTCACAATAGGTTGGAAATTAATCTATTACGCGAGACAAAACGATTTAATTTAGTTACATTGCCAGCATCGCTTTTAAATTTTAAAAAGCCGTTTGGTTTTAGAATTTAATATTTGTTCAATGTATAAGTATATCAAAACTACAAATAGAGTACGCCATGTCAGCAGTGGACTATTGCGGGGATAGTAAAAAAAAAGATAATTTAATATTAGTTATAAATCATTGAAGACGTTATTTCTTTACCTACATGTTTTTGATCGATCCAATATTTTAAGCTGCAGGGACTTCACACACACAGCTTCAGTTCTTGTTTAATAATTTACTACAGGGTCAGGGCATTTCGTTTATATTTTTCTCCTATAGGGTTTCGGTAGTTATTTCGAGCCGTATTACAAACAGGTAATAAGTAGCGTAATATAAAGGAACTAAAAAAAATACGGTCGACTTACAACTGTGCATTACCGTGTAGTGTCAGTATAATGCGCGACGCACACGGTCAGTTAAACTGATCAGTTGAACTGACGTACATGCAAAAACTGACCATGAATGTGAAATCTTAAGTTAAGATTTTTAAAGAGGTTGGCTAACCAGATATGTAGTAATGCACGTCTGCGCGCGGCCCCGTCAATCAGAAATGAAGGCCGGTTTGAAGCCAGTGAGTGGGGAAATCGTTTTGGCTTACATCCGTTTTAACTGACCGTGTGTGTCAGGCTTAAGAATATCCACTACCCCATATTATCTACATTGTACATGACCAAACCACCGAAGCATTCCTTTCTAACTGATCAAAACGTCATCTTGCAAACCACACTTTATCGTAAAAAATTATAAGAGCTTTATTATTTGTAATTCATCAAAAAATATTAAAAAAAATATTTTATTCTTTTTATTTATGTATTTTTAATGGGTCAAAATTATCCGAATTTGGGATTTTTCAAGCCTTTAAAATTCATAACTCCGAAAATATTAACTTTATCGTAAAAAAATATTAAAAAATATATTTCATCAAAAATATTAAAAAATTGTCTCGTTTGAAAATAACAATTCCTTGCAATTGAAAAAAACAATTTAAACAATATTGCACCGAGTTGCCCCATGGCAACATGCATTTATACCATCAGCAGAACAATTTGAAGAGAATCGCATAAAAAAATTGAGGTGGAATAATTTTCGGTACTCATGCACCGATTCCTCCTGGACTATGGGTGTCGCAAGAGGCGACAGAGGGAAATAAATCAAGAGATGGGCAGCAAAGTCATCTTAATAACTACTAAAAAATAAAAAAAGTAGTTGCCAACATGCTTGCCAATCGTGGCTACTATCTGAAATAACCTCCCTATGAGGCAATCTATGGGGAAGGCCAATTTTCAGCAGTGGACTTTAATAGGCTGTAACGATAACGGCATATGCGTCTCTTAGTCTCTCTGATAAGCTAATAAACTTTTAGCTTATCAGCGATGGAATTCCAATGTGCGAGTTTGTTTGCATTTTTAGGTCAAGATGCGCGCTTAGTTCCCTTGAAGTAATACTTCCATGTTTGATTGCGTTCATTGATTGGTAAGTACACTTTATCTTAAAATGCTGTTGGATCGGCAACACGATCAATTTTTTTTAAACGACTTCAACGTCTATCATCATAGAGCTTAAATTACCAATATTTTAAACACTATAGCGTAAAAATATATACAAAGAGAAAAACAAGCTCTATAATCTGTAGGTTTTGTTTGAGCAATGTAGAATGCACCATGCGATATCTTAACAATATGGATAAGGCGGTAAAACTTTTACAAGAAGACTTTACGAGGCTCATGCAGTGGTCACATGATGCAGGTCTAGTACTTGATTCGAATAAAACTAAAATGATCTACGTTAGCTCGAGTCAAAATAGATTAAAACATAACATTACTCTTATAGCTCATAATCACACATGTCTTCATAATATCCAAAGTTCAGCCCATAATAACAACTGTGAATGTCCTCAAATTGGAATAGTAGAAAAATGTAGATATTTAGGTTTAATAATTGATGATCGTATGAAATGGAGTGATCACATTGAATCTGTATGCGATAAGCTACGAGCAAGCCTAGCAAAATTTTATCTCATCAAGAGTAAAGTACCTTACCAGATGTTACTGTTATTATATAACGCACTCGGTGAATCAATAGTTTCGTACGGGTTGAGCAGTTACGGACGCACTTATAAAACCCACCTTGAAAAAATATACGAGCTACAATTACGCATCCTTAAATGTATCACCCCTCTCAAAATAAAAGATAAATATAAAAAAAATCCTTATGATCTTTTCCATCATTGCAAAATACTACCAGTACACGACAAAGTGAAATACCTATTGCTACTTGAAAATTATGGCAAGGAAGAATTAAAAATTAGCCGTATTTATACAAAGCTTACTCGACAAGCCCTCAATCCATATATGATTATCCCAAAATACAAAAATATGTATGGAAAATTTGGATTACAATATCAAATTCCCGCTCTTTTGAACGAAATTCCAAAACCAATAAAAAATGAACTAACTGAAAAAAATATTAAATATATGCTTAAACAGTATTTTATCGACAAATTGTTAACGATACCTACTAATAATTTATACTAAAATATAAAAATATATCCACTAACACACATCATAATATAATATACATAAATAAAATTTTACTAATAAATATATACATAGATACACACAATTATAACATTATCTCAATTACTAATTTTCATTTAACATTAGTAACTGTATTCTGCTTGGTATTGGTACACAACTAGTTAAAAAAAAACATCTTGCTGTTTTGTCACACCATTTCTATACGTCATTAAATAAGTTGTCGCAACGCGAACCGATTGAACATGATCGTAGTTACGAATCGGTGGTACATGGAAAAACTTTTGTAAGTTTATTTGTACTGTCGGATGTTATTAAATAACTATACTATGTAAAAATAAATAAATAAATAAAATAAATAAATAAATAAAAAACTTAATAAATATTATAACTTAAGCAAAGGATAAAATATACATACTGTAATATAATAATTATGACTTTAATTTTATAAGGTATTGCAGGCGGGAAAAAACCGATTGCCATTTGGTCTTTTTTTGGAAGTTTATTTAAATTTTTGAAACAATTATTTTAGTTTGTCCCTTTGTTATGTCAGCTTGTTTTTTCTCTCATCAATACACCTGATGATAAAAGGATGGTGTGGTCCATAGACATCTATATCTATCCTCTATTATAACTCAAAGTGTGGATACGTTGTCACCTCTGAGGGCTAAGATGAAGAATGCTTTGTTACTAGGAAACAAAGGTATCCGGGTTTGATCTGACACCCACCATACGAAACATACTATCATTAAGCTGGTATTTGATGCTTAATTCTGTGAGAGCGGGTTCCTTCCCCGATTGATCAGACCCATTCGTGCTGCAATCATAAAATAGCTGCAGCGTTGCTTTACCGCGTTAATTATGTATCGCTTTAATGTTAATCCTTGAATAAAGAAAAAATAACAATACGGACCTACTTTTCAAATAAACTGTATCCTAATTCGAGAAATTGATCGACAATCAACATTAGTCAATAGAAATAAATGCAGGCTATTTACATACTTGTATGCACTTTCCAAATGAGAGTCGGTTGCCTTCATCAGAGACTACTCACGTTAATCCAACGTAACATGAATTGATAATCAAATTGGTGTGATTAATGCAATAAACATTTTTTCAGTTTTTAATTTCTTTTTCCAAATAGATGTGTCCCAATATCTTGAAGTAAGTTATAAAAAGGTTTTAGTTTGTTTTTCCTTGTGGATAAGAACCAGTTATATTAGTACTGTATTTATGTTGTTTGTCTGTGTTTACAATATAAAAATACTTTGGAAAGCTTCGAGATTTTTATCAAAAACTTTTTACTCTTGAAAGTAATTTGTTATTCGACAATATAATAATTGTTTTTTCTTGTACTCTAAAAATAACAAACAATGTTTTAACTAAACTCAATATTTTTATCTAAATAAATAAATATTAATAAACAAGATTGTACATAAACTTGATGTAAAAAAAAGTTTCTCGTATGGCAGCCTCGTACTGGAATCACAGTACAGAACGTGCAGGTGTAGATCCCTGAAAGCAGACACGGGGACGTGTTATAAAAAGTAAACATGTGTAATTAAAGTTATAAGTGATGATGTAAACTTGATAGTATAAGCAATTTATGAGAATAATAAGCAAATAACCCGAGTAACTTAATAATACACTGTGTAGTGGAGGATAAGAGAATCCATTACTTCATATTAACCATGGACCATGAAACCATGGACGAAATGAGTGTGATGCAGATCTGACAATCCAACTTCAATGAAAACAAGATACGCATAGCTAAAACACAGCTGTTTGCGTCGCTGAATATAATCGGCTGGATCCTGTCACTAGGAAGTAATGAAAACTGACATAGCAAAGAACTTGCGAAAGCTACCCCCAGCCATGTATGATCACGTTGATGTCACCAGGCTGCTGAAAGTCATCATAAGTTTAAAAGCTAGTCTAGGTGAAAGATGACCCTAGAATCGTCTCAGTCTACCATCAGCGAGCTGCGTACCGAAGTAGTTAATTTACGCAACACTATAGCAGTATTTAGGAGCATTCTAACGACACACGTCACGGAGCGGTCAGTGCGTTGCAGATGAGCTTCGAGTCAGCAAAGTTTGACTCTTCTTCGCCAGCCGCTGCCACTGCAAGTTATGTAAAACCCTCCCCGTCTCTACTGCGACTCCTCTCTCTTAGGATTATTATATTTCAAAATTATAGCATTTAGCGTATAGCGTGCAACCTTACAATATAAATAAAAGCCTTTTTAAATGGCGAATGACAACGATCGGCGACTAAATGTGTTGACGTCGTCAACCGGCAAATGGCTTGTCAATTTGCCTTGCAAAAAAAACTAAACAACACAGTCCTGCACAAATAACTATTACTTTGGCTCTAATATCGAAGGATCATGTTAGAATTGCTGATAGTGTATGGTAATGAGGCGCTGATGATAAAGTCAGTCCCGTGAGAAAAGTTAACGTGTCTTCAAACTTCAAAAGGAAAATGCAAATTCCAAAAGAAAAAATAGACCGTACAGAATTCAGTTTTGTTAAATCAAAATACATTTTTGTCTAAAGAGTTTGAGGTTACTTAAGTTCAACTTCAGTGGCGTTGTACTTCATTTAAATTGAAAAAAACAGTATTCAAAAATATTGTTTCATGGATACTTATATTAAAGACGCTTAAATTTAATTAACTTAGCAAAATTTGCTTGTTGAGTTCTAGTTTAAATTCATTTTAAACTACATTTTTCATATTATAAATACAAAGAATTCCCGCACATAAACGAGTGCCCTAGAATATATTCACTATTTAAATTCAAAATGTTAAGTACTAAATTTAAAAAAGAGTGAATTATTTATACGAACACTTTTTAACTAGCAGAAGTTGTTTGCTCATTTTTACTTCTAAACGGAGTATTTTTTTCCATTTTTACAACAATTGACTAATTACTAAGACGTGGGGTCGTAAGTATTCCATACCTCTCTATCCCTTTATAAAAATCGCTAAAATAATTTTCTATGTTTAATGTTTGTAAGTTTATCTAATTTAGCGTCTTCCCTCATCTATTACCAGATCGTCACTCCATGTAGTGGGGGGCCGCCCTACACTTTTCTTACCGGTACGAAATTTTAATTATAATTTAGCCGCGATAACTCAGGGGATAAGCGTTCATTCGTAGCTAACAAAGTTCGGTCTCCGCCGACACCAATGATTTAACCACGTTCTCGGCGGTGGAGGAAAAATTATGAGGACACTTACTTTTCAAATTATGTGCGAATTAATTTCTCCATAACCCTTGCTCCCAGAAATGAGATGAGGCCTGTACCCAGCAGTAGGACGTATAACTTTGCTTTAAAGTCACCCCTAACATACTCCTTTTTTACAGCAGTTACAGGTTTCTATTTATGTAATTTATAAAATATCTCCACGTATACACAAACACACGCGCGCACGCACGTACGAACACACGCACGTACTCACGCATGAACGCACGCAATCAAGCCTCTTAACCTGCCTCGTCAGTCTAGTAATGGTAAGCGTGACTGCTGATCATGAGGGTTCAAATCCCGGTTCGGGCTATCACCAGTTATTGGGTTTAATATAAATCATATTTGCTAATATTTTGAAACTAAATGTTTCGTGAGATATATCTACCGTAGCTATTACTTCTACTTCCTATTAACACCATAGATTAATGCATAGTATTGGAAAATTAATCTCTGGTTAATAAAGTAAATGTAAATGGGTCTATGTTGGTATAGATAACGAACGTTCAAATTATTAAATGTTACCGAACACAATAGCGATTGCCTCGAACCTGTTCATCAAATCGCTCGTAGTGGATCTATGCATGATCGATTTTTTATTAAGAAAAATGGGCGCGTGGAACCTTTACGCGCGTAAAAAAAAACTTAATTATTAATATTATATTTTTATATAAACAACCGTGGTAAATCAGCACTTAAAATTTTAATTCACTATTTCATTAGTGCTGGCAGGGTTTGAAGACGGGTTTCCATTGCATCAACCACGTGCTCTACAGTGAAGGAAAATATAGTGAGGAAACTTGCATGTCTTAGAAGTTAAAAAAATATTTCAAAGACATGTGAAGTCCGCCGACACGCATTGGGGCAGCGCGGCGGCATTGAGGAGGCATGTGTCCAGGAGTGGAACGGAGTAGACTTTTTTTATAGAATAAGGGTGACAAGCGAGCACACAGTCCACCTGATAGTAAATGAATGCTGTGGCCTATAGACATCTACATCTATCCTCAATTAAGAATCAAAATGCAGATGCGTTGTCACCCCTGAGGACTAACATGGAATGCCTTGTATTAAGCAATAATGGTCTCCGTTTTCTACACTCACCATACGAAACCCAGCAGTATTAAGCAATAAAAATATTAATATGTATAGTATGTTAATATATTATGTATTTTCACTGTTATTATTTATTCATTAATTTTGCTTCCTAAATAGTTTCTTACTTAATAAAAAAAGTATCAATAAAATAGTAATTATTATTAGGCGAAATCCGGAAAACGCCAGCTATTTTTTGAAGTATATAAAAATAGAACAGAAATAATTTGCATATACTACGTTTTTGTCAGTGTATATAATTATTTCTGCTACCAAACAGCATTGCTTGCACTGCTGTGTTCCCGATCCGAAGAATAAAGATAGCCAGTAAAACTACAGGCTGTGAGGCATTCCATGTTAGTTCTTAGAGGTGGAAACATAGGTATCTGTAGCCTTATTTGCTTGTAATTGTCTGCAGATGTTCATGGACTGCAGTACCCACTTACCATCAGGTGGACTGTAAGTTCGTTTGTCACTTCAGCTTAATAAAACAAACATACATACTCATGAAATAAACAATATAGTTGGTTGCTGCTTTATAAATAGGCAAAGTACGTAAGCGGATTATAGCAGCATAAAATATTTACTAAACATAAATTCCCCGCCCAAAAAAAGATATGAAAGTTATCATCAAGTCGCGTCTATAGAAGTTTAACTTCATAAAAGTGCTTGAATGCATAAAAGTTGCATGAACTTAAGAAACGCTCAAATCAGTTAATTTGAGCGTTTCTTAAGTTCATGCATACGTTTAAAAAAAAAAAGAAAAATGTAACTATTCAAGATGTTGACATAATTACTGTTATTATGAATAATATTATCAGTAATTTTGCAATTAGTCTGGCTCTGAAAATATTTATCGCGAGTTTCAATCGTCCATTAAGACCATAGAGCAACACAGCCCTCCTGTAGCCATAGCGTTATTTTACGATTTTTTTATAGAAGAAGGGGCAAACGAGCATGCGGCTCACCTGATAGGAAGTAAATACCGCCGCCCATGAACAACCGCAACACCAGGGGAATTGCAGGTGCGTTGCCGGCCTTTTAGAAAGGTGTAAGCTCTTTTCTTGAAGGTCCCTAAGTCGTATCGGTCCGGAAAAATCGCCGGTGGTAAACTTTTCCACAGAGAAGTTGTACGAGGAAGAAAACTCCTAGTAAAACGCACAGTGGTGGACCGCCAAGCATCCAGATGTGAAGATGGTATCGTGAATTTTGACGCGATGTGCGTTCGTGAAATTTGGCGGCTGGAATTAATCCGAACAATTCCTCAGAGCACTCCCCGTGATAGATTCGATAGAAAATGCAAAGGGATATATTGCATCCTTACGCAGCGCCATGAAATCGAGCCGATCAGAAAGAACTCGATCGTTGTCGATTCCAACCGCTCTGCGCTGGATGCGGTCAAGTGGAAGGAGTGGAGAGAACAGTATTCCATATGAGGCTGAACTTGCGCTTTGTAAAGTTGCAAGCGATGTGTCGGCATGAAATACCGTCTCGCTCTGCTGAGCTCGCAAAGCTTTTTAGAGGCCAATTTGGCCTTCCCTTCCAAGTGACCACGAAACTGCACACTATTCGATATGTCGACGCCAAGGATTCCGATGCTGCAGAGTGCCTTGAAACTGAGGAGATACGACAAAGGGGTTCTTTTTAGCGGTAAACGCGCAAACTTGTGTCTTCTGGGGATTGAATTGGACTAGATTTAGTCGCCTCCAATCCGAGACTTTGTTCAGCAAAGACTCGACTTCAGACACAAGTTTGTCCCGGTACTCAGCGACGTTTTCACGAGAAATATTGGCACGATCGGTGTATAAAGCATCACCAGTGCTGTCGTCTGCATAGCAATGAATGTTACCAGTTTGCAACATATCATTGATATGCAAAAGAAACAGCGTTGGTGATAGCACGCAGCCTTGTGGAACACCAGCGTTAGTAAGCTTACAATCAGAGCATGCACCGTCTACTACGACCTTGATGCTCCGATCAACAAGGAAAGTAGTGATCCAATTGCACAATTTCTCGGGAAGCCCTTAGGAAGGGAGCTTCGAAAGAAGCGCTTTGTGCCAGACCCGATCGAAGGCCTTCGCTATGTCCAAACTAACGGCCAATGCCTCCCCCTTGGACTCTACTGCCTCCGCCCATCAGTCAGGTCATCACCAGTCATCACCAGTCAGGTAGACCAGAAGATCACCAGCTGATCGACCCCGACGAAAACCGTATTGGCGGCCACTAATCAGCTGGTGATCCTCAAGATACCTCATGAGCTGGCAGTTTATAATGGACTTTTTTTTATATAGAATGGGGTGACAAACGAGCACACAGTCCACCTGATGGTAAGTGGATGCAGTGGCCCATAGACATCTACATTTATCTTCGATTAAGAATCAAAATGCAAATGCGTTGTCACCCTTGAGGACTACGATGGAATGCCTCGTTTCCAGTAAAAAGGGTCTACGGTTCTCTACACTCATCATACGAAACACAGCAGCATTAAGCTGCTATTTTACTCTGGTATTCTGTGAGAGCGTGGGCCTTCCCCGGTCGAGCCAACCCAATTGTGCTACAACCATAATATAGCTGCAGCATGGCTCTATCACGTTCAAAACTCTATTATTTTGGAGAACAAGGAGGTGATGGCGATAGGCCTGTAGTTGGACGGGTCTGAGTGGTCGCCTTTTTTAGGGATCGGGTGGACCAAAGCTGTCTTCCATGAATTAGGGACTACGCCTTGAGAGTAGGAGTACCGGAAAAGACGCGTTAAAACCGGTGCCAACTCTGAAGCACACGTCTTCAGCACAATGGGAGGGACTCCATCAGGCCCACTCGACTTGCTGACGTCTAGGGAGAGGAGTGCTTCGCGAACCGAGCGCAATGTAAACCGCATATCCGGCATGGAGTACTCACACCGCGGGATGGTTGGCGGTGTGTTCCCCCCGTCATCGAGAGTCGAGTTGGACGCAAAAAGAGAGCCTAACAGATCGGCCTTCTCCTTTGCGACATGAGCCAGTGAGTCGTCCTCTCTGTGCAGAGATGGAAGAGATGGCTGACACAAGTTCCCTTGGACAGCCTTGGCGAGAGACCAAAATGCACGGGTTCCCGAAGGAAGGTGAACTAGCTTCTCGCCAATTCTGCCAATGTGCTCAGACCTTGCATTGGCAATGACTCTTTTGAAGGGATCTGCCTCCGATGGGCACCACAGAGGATGGAATAAAAAGTTCCATTCAGTGAAGTACCACATCAGCAACGGAATCAGCAACAACGCTGGGATCTTCCGGCGAGAAGCAAACCCGCCCCCAAGGGTAGGATGCAAAAAAAGACCGCATCCTATCCCAATCGGCCGGCCTATAGTGCAAAACACGGCAGCAGCCTACAGATTGCAACCGCGATGTTAGTGTGAGTGGCACCACACTCCGGACAAGACAATAATCCGACGAGCCTAAGGGAGCGTCGACGGAAACCTGATATCCGTCCGGATGAGAGGTCAGCAGAAGGTCCAACAGCAAAGGTGCATGATCCTCCACATCTGGAATCCGCGTAGGCGAAGTAACCAGTTATGTAAGGCCATATGCCAAGGAAGAGTAGGGTAGCTTGGTTGTTGATGCTCAGCGAGGGTTTCTCCAGGGTGCTGGTACCCTCCTGGGGTAGTCTTCCGTTTAATTCTGCTACCATAGTGATGGGAGGGTGGGGGGAATTGGGTCTCCGGCCATCTGCACTTACCAAACGAAACGCAGAGGTAAACCTCTACTTCACGCTGGTATTCTGTGAGTTCGTGGTACCACCGCGGTTCGAGCCGGCACATCCGTGCGACAACAAAAGCTGCCGAGTGGCTCTACCACTGTTAAAGATACCAAACTCTCTGTCATTTCGGTGGGAAATGTGCGGCGTGCACACTTTCTCAGATTGCAACACAAAAATAATCGTCTCTCACTACGATAATTACACATAACAATAAAAATAATACATTAACAATTTCACACACATAGATATATTCTGTGTCATAACAGTGTAATGAAGTGACGCAAGTACATTGACAAGTTGCATGCAGTCATGGCTATAACAACTGTCGATACGCATTATCGATGAATAGGTGGATACGAGTATTATAATAAAGATAGGACTTTATTTATTACTACTATAATTACCTACAAATTAACAAATAAACTTAACATCTATATGATTATAAAAACGAGTGACAGTTTTATCTATAATAGGTTATTAAAATGGATTAGATATACGAACACATTTTTTTAGGTTCCCTTTTTCATAAAGAAAGAAAATCTTGTATCAGTATAGAGAGTTAAAGCAAAACATCGCAGTTGTGGTGAATACTTAGCTCGTGAGAGCTTCCCACTTTTACATTTTTATTAAGTTGACTCTTAATAAGTTCTGTTTCTTCAACGACAATTTTTTCAAAAACCATTCGTTCTTCTTTATCTATCAAAGATTTTTCATTTAGATTCTGTAGAATTTTTTCAACCCAGCAACTTTTTTCTTTAAAGAAAGAGGTTTAGCTTGGAGCTTTTTAATATTTTTTTGATAATATAGGTGTTGCTACATTTTTCTTTTTCTTGGCGTAAGTGCAATGGTGAGAATCGAATTATAATTTTCAGATGTTTCCTTTGACTGAGCCTGAAAAATAAATAGGCTATATTATGCTGTTATCATCTTTCTATGCACCTTACTCAATCTCAATAATAAAATAGTAGAAATTACTATATGATAAATATGTACCTATTTATTTTAATCAAATAATGGTATCTACAGTATATACTATTAAAAGAAAACTCGCACGTGGAGGAGTTGATGTTGTACATGCAGATGTCAACGAATCAGATCAGATCAGAATCATCGTAAGATGATAGTCTGTCATCTGGTGAGTAAATGATAATTGATGGCTCTGGAAAATTAAATTTAACATTGTACATTTTTTGCAGTGGAGAAATCTGAGCTTCATCTCACAACTATGACTAACCACATACTACACAATACTACATATTTAACATTTTACGGGTGGCGCGGGGCATTACATCCTTTCGTCGTCATTAATTTACATCTATTTCCTTCTCCATGATATGAAAAAAGCTTATGGAACAAATACAGTGTTGTATTAAAATTGGCTTGATGCCCTCGACCAATCGCCATCTATTGTTCGCCAACACTTGAAAGTCAGAGGTCTGGAAATTATCTGAGCAAGTGACACTGTTTCTATTGGGAAGCCAGGTAAGCATGTTATTACAAAAGTACTTCCATATATTCTTTCAACTCTGATCTTGAAACCTGCAATAAATAAATAAACAATATTGTGGAAGTTCACACTTAGTCATTTTAATATAATGTGTTAAGACTCGTAAGTATTGTATTATATTTAATTTTATGCAATTTTAAAATTACACAATATTATTATAATAAAGCTCATATATTAAATAAATTAGAAAACATAATCTCAGAAATGATTTTATGCACTAGAGACATGGCTGTATAGACCATATTATTTGCCATTTGCTATTTTTATCGATAACTATTTACAAGCCGGTATATCAAAACTATCGCTCGGTGACAGCAACAACTCGGATACAGACTTGGATCAGTCGCTAGACCGCATATTGTATGAGGCCGAGCCACATGAGTAAAGAAACCGTAGCCGAGCGGCCTGTATTAGTATAGTGTGCGCGCAAGTGCTAGTCACCTCCTGAGGTATGTGAGCGGCAGGACGAGGGAGGTAGACAAACATCAAGCTGACTCAGTCTGCCGTCGACCGCCGCGACGGTTACAAAATTCAGTTGTACGCGACAGTTTTTCCCAAAAATACATGAGATGAATCTCCTAAGATGGGTCCTCCAATACCACGACAAGTGAAAAATATTATTTACAATGTACATAGTTTTTTTCTCAGACGAAAGGGCGACAAGGAAAGTATGGAACACAAAAATGATATAAACATTAATAAATTAGTAGCAGAGGTTACAGGAGTGTCTACCCGCACCGTAATGCGAATTGTAGCTGAAGGAAATTCGAGGCTACAAACATCGGAAATTGCAAAATTTTCATCTCCACGGAAACCTAAAGAAATAAAAAAGAGAATCCACATTGATAATTTTGACATGGGTGTTATACGAAGAAAAATTCATCAATTTTATACTAGTGATAAGAAAATCCCAAGTATTCGTAAGCTGCTTGCAGTTTTAAAAGAAGATGGCATTGTGAACTGCGGTTGTACCTATTTACGACAGCTTTTACATAAGATGGGATATTTATTTAAAAAATGTAAATCTAAGACACATTTTAATTGAGAGGCCCAGTATTGCTGAATGGAGAGTAAGGTATTTAAGAGCTATACGGAAACATAGAAATGAAAACCGAAACATATATGTATTTTCTGGACGAAACCTACGTTAACAGTAGCCACACCTCCAATATGTGTTGGCAATCCGAATCTGAGCCCGGAATTTATGCTGATATTGGCAAAGGGCGTCATTTGGTGATTGTTCATGGTGGTAGCCGAGACGGATTAGTTGACGGTGCCTTAGCAATTTTCAAATCAGATTCGAAATGCGGGGATCACCATGGCGATATGAATGCCAAAAATTTTCATTACTGGGTTAGTTACAAGTTGAAAAATAAACTAGCTCCTAATTCAGTGGTCGTAATGGACAATGCAGGGCATTGTCTCTCTGACAGTACGAGGCTATCAATTGAGCGAATTGATAGCCTCGTATTGTCAGAGAGAATTGACCTTCCTTCAAGATTTGCCGTGTAGTGGTGATGTAAGAATATCCACTATCCCACATTGTCCCGTGCGTGTCGTAATAGGCGATAGAGGGAAACAAAGTCAAGAGATGGGTAGCAGCATCCTTCTGATAACAATTTGAAAATAAAAAACTTGGGTTGCATACCCTACTGTCATGCCTGGCAATTAAATATGTAAAATACGTAATATAATGAGTACAGATAATGTAACACATTATCCTAATAAAATTCATTGTCCAGTTGGATATATTTTTACACCTGAAACAACAATAACAATTCTGAACAATGCTGTTATGCAAAGTCATTTTATCCGGGATTGTAGAGCATTCAAATTTATCATAACGGCTCGTATATAATACGTAGGAAAATAAAAATATAATGAAATACTAAATGCGTGAACAGTAGTATTTTACAAACCTTCGGATTTTACGGGTTACTTGCGTACATTTGAAAACTCTAAATTAGTTTTTTTCATTATAAGTCATCAATGCTTGACTTATAATGAAAAAAACTAAGCCAAAAAAAAACTGAGCCATCTCGTGGTAAGTAGCGATGAAGGCCTAAATAATAAATTGCACTACCTTAGCGCAACATAATCAGACAGAAAGATGGACTGCGGTAAATTATTCCACTACTTTAAAGACGAAACAAACCGTTTAGTTCTAATGCATGGGATATCAACAAAGAATAGGTGAAGGCCTGCCGACCGCCTAGGTATCCATTAGTAGAAAGGGGAGAGAGGAATTAAAAGAATAATTACAGTTGCGACCTTGTTAAATAAAACTCTATATAAAAGTATTTTATGGGTGTTAGTTTCGTTTATGAAAATTATTATTAATTGCATACCGTGTGAGTACTTATGGCAGCGAGAATCTGAACTCTATTTTGCATCTTGAACAATTGCCAAAAATATTGCTTCGGATAGATGGCGGAATATATTATCGTCTAGTATGTGTCAGATATAAAATGATCAGTCCGGTGTCTAAAAGCAACGTCAAAGCTATGAAACAGCTGGTACTGGAATCGCTGGTCCGCATGGGACGTGTGAAAATTACAGCAATTTCTCACTTACTCGAAATTGGGAGCGACATAATATATTAGTAATATGTACTAACTGCTGATTAAAAAGAAGATGCATACTTAATATACAAATCGAATAAATAAAATAAAGTCACAAACGGGTAAGGCCATTATAATATTACTATTTTCACAAAAATAATTTTAAAAATTAAAATTAGAAAATAATATTTTTAAAGTTAAGAATTGAAGATAAAATCATTTAATTTTATACTTCGTAGAGCCATGCTGCAGAATATTATGGTTGTAGCACGAATGAGACGGTTTGACCGGAGAAGGATCACACTTTCACAGAATATCAGCGTAAAATAGCAGCAGCTTAATGCTGCTTTGTTTCGTGTTTTATAGAAAATGATGTATTCCAGTTTAGTCCACAGGGGTGACGACGCATGGGCATTTTGATTTTGAAGATATATTTTAAAAATCGGATTTAACAGACATGCGAAAAGGCTGTCTGACGGTAATTACAGTATAGAACATTCCTTTAACAGATATGCTATACATTTGTATTTTATAAGGAATTATATGTAATACAATTCTTTTGTGGACTCTGCCTATAGAATAGTAAATAAACACAAATTGTAAGATTTTATAATCTGTACAATTCGGAATTTTCTGAACATTGGTATTAATTTTCTTACACGGCACTTTAAGTTGTTTATATGCACCTACCAAGTAAGACTATAATGTAAGATTTCTACGAGAAGAATTACTTTTGATTGGTCGTGCATAATTTTTATTTGTTTGCTAGAATCAATAAAATTCGTTCCAGAATCACTCATAAGTTGTTTGCAATGCCTTTTTATAAACCTTTTTTACTTTTTACCTTCACTGTAGTGCCGTAACAAAACTAAGTTGTCTTAGGACGGCTTAAGACCGTATAGTACCCAGTGCAACTCATCGTGTGGCTTCTCTCATAGTGCAACGTTTTATACTTTGACAAGTAAATATGAAATACTTACTAAAATTTTATACATAAATGTTAAAACTAGCATTTTATTTGAGCAAAATATTAACATTTGAAGTAAAATAGCAATGAATTATGAAAAAGTGATGCCTTTTTGACAGTGTAACATACGAGTATAGAGAAGTTATTTGAGAACAATCAAGAAGGCTTCGAAAAATTCCGAGCGATCATTTATCGTATAGCCAGCCGCGTGCCTCCATCGAACGAACATATTTTGGCAAGTCACAGCTATTACTCACTGCTCGTGACAAGGGCTTCTACCTTACATAGAAGTCGAATTAAATGCGAAAATCTTATAGCTACATATTTCTTTCTTAACTTTCAAGTAAATTGAGTTTAGGGAACAGGATTATTTGTCTATTCGTTCAGATATAAAGGTTGTAAGATGTATAAATAACAAAAAATCATCTTACCCTGATAACGTAAGGCGTTAATTTATCAGGTTTTTTTAATTTGTTATATTATCATAATTTTAAACCAGTGCCAGTATCAATTTAACCAATAATCCTACCAAATGACAACAAACGAAAGCTATTAAATTTAATATTTTTAGACAGGAACTTTTACTGGTATCGAGGTACTTCATTTTATTGTACAGGTGACAACGCATCCGCATTTTGATTAATTTTAATCGAGGATAAAATGTAGAAGTCTATGGGTCACAGCATTCACTTACCATCAGGTGGACTATGTGCTCGAGTCCCCCTACTTTTATAAAAATAATTAAATATATAATTTTTGCATTGAGGAAACCTATGTTCTACAGAGGACTTGTGATGTTGTTATGATGATGATGATACAATCTATTATAATTTATTTGAATGAATTAAAAATTATAACACATATAAGCTAAAAAGACTCATAAACGGCCCTTAAAAATGCATCATGCTTGAAAACTTGCTGAGTACTATAGCTTTGCAATTTTGCCAGTGATACTTTCTCTGCAATATTTTTGTGGAACACTTTGCAGAGTATATTTCTGCAATGATGCTTCAACTGCATCGCCTAGAAATTGAGTTCATAAACGTTGCATAATATAGACGGCAACTTGACGGCTATAGAATTGCTGCTAGAAATTGCCACAAAACTAGCCCGTTCACGAGCGCTTTAACGTCTGTCGCAAATCCTTCTGAAGCCGTAAAAGCATTTTGAAGTAAACGCATTCAAAGCTTCCAATAATAACCGACATTTAATTTGTGTTTCATTTAAAGTCGTTGTTATTAGTAATTAGTAAGGGTATGACATACATATTCCATTATCCATTACTGCCAATACAAGTCCACTGCTAAAAATTGCCATAGTTGCCACGCTTGGCAGGCGGGTTGACAACCGCAGTTTTTTATTATTTGAGCTCCTATCACAAAGACGCTGCTGCCCATCACCTGTTCCAATTTCCCTCTGTCGCCTCTTACGACACCCATGGGCCGATATGGGGTAGTGGATATTCTTACACCGCCACTGCACGGTTTGATATACATATTATATAGACAAAATCCCTTTTAACATAAATATTTCTAAGGACTATAGTATTTTAGTAAATATTACGTAAGACTACTTATATTACTAGTATATATTTTGTGGTAAGACGAACTAGTACATACCCACGTTTGGATAATTTTACTTTATTTTCACATTTCATTAAATTTTAAAGTTATTTCATTATTTATCATCAATGAACGTAAAGGCAACAAGTCTAGTCTAGCTGAATAGGAAGAGGTAAAATGCAGACAGCGAAAAGCATTTACGGTAGGTTTGTGGCGTATTAAATGCACTACAATAGTCTCATGGCTGGGCTAACTTCACAGATTTTTCGTTCGTTAGTCTCGTTAGCGAGGACCTGAACAATTTATGCTTTAATTAGTCAGAGTTTCAGTAACAACTGGCGAAAAGTTTATGTTGTTATGAAAAATCTTTTTTAAACTAATCGTTAAGTAGGTATCTGTATTTATAAGTTTTTGCATAATTAAGCAGATAATATGCCAATATTATATTAATATTAATAAACTCGACAACCATGAAATGACTAGGGAAAGACCCCCATTATGAAGTTGAGGCACAGAACAATAATACGAGTACCACCGAAAGATTTAACAGTGAGCACAGCTGCATTCGATTTTATGTAAAACATAAAGAAAGCGCGCCTTCTTGAGCAAAGCCCACTCGCCGTGACCGCACCGCGAGCACGACGTGGTTCTTGTTTTTGTGAACGGTACATATAATAAATCTTAAATTTTAAAAGCAAATTCCGAAGATGTTTTTAAATGATCCTACACGTTTTTGTTAATATTAGTTAGTTATTTAAATAAAATACTTGCAGTATTTTATTATGCAGTATTTTTTCTATGCATAGATATTACGTGTAGTGGCGATGTCAGAGAATCAATGAACTTCATGAACACTTCTTCCCGTGGGTGTCGTAAAAGGCGGCCATAGTAAAGGCCATCAAAACAATATGGCCTCCGATAGATGGCAATTTACCATCTCGTGTATTACAGATGTAAACTACACAAACTGGTAACTAAGAGCGACGTCAGAGCCTACCAAGCGAGGCAATTATGACAATTTTTTCCTACAATGAAGAGGAGAGAGTAATAGTTTTTCAATTTTCTAGAGGTTAAACTTTTTGTAATCTTACTTTTTGTAATCCTTAAGGGAAGTAGCGGGTCATTCCCAACACGAGTATCCTCTCATTACTCACTGGAAAGTCTCAGCAATATGTTGTCAACAAGATTACCGAAATAAACGCATTATTTATATATTTATTATTTATTTATTTAAACAATTTTTTTAAGATGTGTGTCTTATAGTTCTGATAAAGCCTAAAATAATAACTTTTTATAATACTGACATTAACGAAATTATTTAGCTAACGCAAAATGAAATATATGAAGATTCAAATGTCTATAAATTACATGTCTATACATTACTTTTGCCAATTTTCTGTAAACATCTACAAAAAATATTATTTACTGGAGAAATACTACCCAAGTGATTTCCTTGAGTCAAGATTTCCCATAAGATTACCTCAATAAGTATAAGAAGTCAAACATAATTCTTGCGGTACTTTTTAAATTACATGATTATAAAAACATTTTAAACCTAAAACGTTTTAAAAATTATCACAAATTTCGTTCAAAATTAATTATAAATTGTTGAAAAAAGGTCAAAGTTGTCGAAACTTTCATCACTATTACAGCCCTCCACAAGTCGACTACTGAACATAGACCTCCCCCAAGGAATGCCGCAAAGCACAATTCTGAGCCACGTGCATTCATCAACTTGATATTGATATTCATTTGTAAATACTAGGAACAAACACAAGCTAGTAGTACCAGTTACTCGACTCCACCGAGTCAGTAATTCATTCTTGGGACGATGTATACGCTTTTACAACAAAATCCCAGAAAATATACAAAATTCGACCTGCTCAAAATTCAAAAACTTTATTAAACATAGTTTGTATAAAAAGGGTTATTATAATATTAAGGAATTTATGGATGATAATAACCCCTGGGAATGAGGTGTTCGCTACCAAGCTATTTCTAATTTGTTTTGTGTGGTTAATTGTGTAACATACATGATTGTAAGCTGTTATTTAAAAAAGTCCCGCTGGGTTTCTTGCTGGTTCTTCCCAGGACAGAGGTTTTTTTTCGAACCAGTGGTAATTAAACAAAAGAGTGACTTTCAATAAGTATTATTTATAATCTATATTGAATAAAAAAGTTTCTGTTTCTGTTTCTGCATGTCTTACCAGGTCGTACACTCTAGTAAACTTTAGTTTCATAATATAACTACCAAAATTTATCATGGTCATGTTATTCCTGTGATCGTTTTAAAAAAGTTGTGCTGGGTTTCTTGCTGTTTTTCCCAGGACAGAGGTTTTATTCGAACCAATGGTAAAAGTAAAAAATGACTTTCAGTAAGAATTACTTGTAATCTATATTAAATTAAAAAAAAATCTTATTCTTCCTCATACTCTTATTCCATATTTTTAAACTTTGGTAAATGGTGTTGATGAAATACGTCTCGTCACATAACGGTACCAGAGCATTCAATGTGTTCTCGGGATAAAGACGATTTACTAATAATGATGGTATTTGAATTGGCATTAGAATGGTCTTGGTCTTTAAGTAAAAATTCAGCTGCAATAGTTTGGTACTACAATATAAAATATACATTTACGCATGCTTTAAGTGATTTGTTTATGTATCAAAGGTTTTATAAAATTAATGAAGAAATGACATAGACATAAACACTTCATAAACATTATTACTATACGGTCTCTCAGTCAGGCGCGGTCCGAGAGGAGGGTCACAGGGGACATGACCCCCCCTCCCCAAAATCGTACACGTCAAATTGAAAATTCTTCTAAAAATTACTGACAGACTTCGCGATAATTATTAAGGAAATGACGAGGAATATTTTCGGAGGACTGTTTATATTCCACTAATAGATAGCATAATGACTGACCTACAGGACCGACTTTCTGCGGATACGATGAATCTCTTCGAATTAGGCATTTTTATGCCAAAATCTAAATATACAGAAGAAGATCTTCCTAATGTGAAGAAATTATCAGAATGTTATTTCCATTTCTTGAGTGTTCCTGCTGCCACTCTCGTTACAGAGTATCAGCTATGGATTTCAAATGGAAACGGGAGCTCAAAGAAAATACTGATACAAAATTTCCTAAGTGTGTGGTTTCTACAATCGAAGTTTGCGACGATGATCTCTACCCAAATATAAAGACTTTGCTGAAAATTCTGGCAACTCTTCCTATAAGCGGTGCGATATAAGAGAGATTATTTTCTACGCTAAGACGTGTAAAACCTTGGTTGAGTTCAAACATGTTAGAAGAGAGGTTGACAGGTATTGAGCTCTTCTAAATATTCATCCAGAGATAGCCCCAGACGTCTCAAATATTATCCGATTTGCCAATAAAAATAGAAGACTTCCATTTAATTTATAATGTGTGCAATAAAATTGTATATTGTGCAATAAAGTCTAATTTACTCGACATATTTTATTATTAGTGACCCCCTCCAAAATTTCAGGCTGCGACTGCGCCTGCTTTCGGTGCGCTCGAACGCAACTTAATATCACTTGAGCGATACTTTACACTACGCATATTGGCGCATAGTGCGACAAATCAATACAAATGTCAAACTAGTAGGTACTTTGTTTTGTTGGTTGCCTCAAAATTCTTGTTATATTTTCTTCTAATTTATTTTGTTTGAAAAGCTGCGATGGATTACAGTAGGGATTAAGAAGTTACTTTATATATTTCATAAAATAAACATATTTTTTATAGTTTATTATGTTTTATTTCGTATTTATTAAAATAATGTTTTTACATAGTACAACTCTCGCCTACACGAAATGTAACAATGTAGAAAATAAGTTGAAAACATCGAGAAATTGTTATTCGTCCATTATCAATGGCTTCTAAATACTTTGCGACAAGCCTTAGATCAATCACACTTTGTAAGGTATGGCAACAAACGCAGAAAAACTGCAAGCCATACTCTTTACTTCAAATGTACCGCCGAGCTAGTGAAGTGGGGCATTGTACTGGTTCAGTAAAAACAGGCTACTCTTACAACTCCTTTCTAATTCGTGTCCTACTCAACACTATGCCACACCGAACGCACTGAGAAAAATCTTACTTATCATAGCATTTCTCCTATACTTAGTAAGTAATGTTTGTGAATACGGATAAAATAGAATAAATGCCTTCATACATATAGCTATAACTAGCTATAGAATTTAAACAGATTACATCAAAAACTTTCATAATATGGCAAATCCTTTCGACATCGGCCCATATCCAGCAGTAGACTATTACGGCTTAATAAACGAGGAAATACACATATCCTTTATATATCACTACCTCTTGCCGCGGCTTCACTCGCGTGAACTTCGCTTTACTCGCTATCAAATATCGTCCTAAAAAAACTTAACGTGGTAGAGTTACGCTGCAGCTTTATTATGGTTGTAGCACGAAAAGGTCGGCTCAACCGGGGTAAGACCACGCTTTCACAGAATACCAGCGTAAAATAGCAGCTTAATGCTACTGTGTTTCGTATGGTGAGTGTAGAGAATCAGAGGCCCTTTATACTGGAAACGAGGCATTCCATCTTAGGCGTGACAACGCATCTGCATTTTGATTCTTAATCAACGATAAATAAATGTAGACGTGGACTGTGTGCTCGTTTGTCACCCTTATTCTATAAAAAAAACTAATAGGGTCCAAATTTTTCGGCATAATGCCAACACATCTTGTGAATATTAGGTAGTCTTTTTGGTCCAAAATATTATATTTTAATAATTTGACTACAGTGGCTATCTTTATGATCCTAGGATAGCTAAGCACTGCCGCGTTAACTACACAAATAAAATATTGTGTGAATAGTTACACGATCACTAACAAACGCACCTACGGTTAAATTTATAAAGATAATTATTATCAAAGTTAACGGAATTCATGTTACTTTTCCACTTAATTACAATAGCTTACACAGTTAAGTTTTTTTAATTTGTCCCCTTTAATCAGTGGCAAATTTTTTCATACATTTGTTTTGTTACCTAAAAATCTTACACATTAAAAATTATATACAGTTTCAAGAGATATCTAGGACTCCAAAGGACTGCAACAACTTAAAGTTATTTTAGGAAAGCCATGACAGCAAAAGGAAAAGGGCTAAGGGCAAGGGGCTTTCAAAACAACCCATCAGTTCATAAGGCTCGTATCTCCAAGCTATGTAAGACCGGGTTTGAAGAAATTTAACTAACCATCAGCACAGGCTTGACCCTAGTGGTTACATTTTATTTCCAAGCTTAAAAATATCTTCATGGAAAACATGTTTCCGACAGTGAAGTGCGTGAGTCCGCAATAAAGAAATTTTTTCGACCTAAGGGATCGAAAGGCAAAGAAAATTTTTAAAGGAACGGAAAGCGTGTTTTGCAAATTAAAAATGTAAGAGAACCTATTACACCCTATCTCCATCTACGGGTTTTAAGAGTCGGCTAAGTGAACCATGAAAATGTTGTTGCCTCTAATGAACTGGTGACCATATATTGACCATACCATACCATATAGACCATATATTGATTCACATATATATATGTAGAAAGGTCATTAGAATATAGAGAACTTAAATTGAAAGCTTTATTCCTACTTCTTATGAAGGATGTTATTATGATGTATAGAGTCACATGAAATGGCTTTTAGAATAGAATAGAATCACTTTTATTCCATATAGTACTACTACTACCGGTTCGGATAAAACCTCTGGCCTGGGAAGAACCAGCAAGAAACCCAGCGGGACTTTTCTTTTAAATTAGGTTTTTTTTTTATAGGAGAGGGGGCAAACGAGCATGCGGCTCACCTGATGGTAAGTGACTACCGCCGCCCATGAACAACTGCAACACCAGGGGAACCAGAGGAATTGCAGATGCGTTGCCGGCCTTTTAAAAAGGAGTAGGCTTTACAATAGATTACTTAATACAAACTATAAATTGTACCGAGACTAATTTTGTAGATAAGAATAATAATTAATTCGTTTGCACGAATTAATTATCCAACGAGTCAAGGATAAGCTAGTAACGGAATACGACAAGCGCACCGTTCCACGCCAGAGCCAAGATAGCCTTCACGGCGTTTTTCTTTTTTTTTGCGCCCAATGCAAGGACACCCTCCGGAAGCAGGGGAGGCAGATGGTGAATGCTCATAGCATACCCTGCAGCCGGCTGCGTGGTTATGTGGGACTCACTTTGAAGAAGTGACTTACCCACTAAACACCACCTAGGAACGGCTTTGGCCTGTATGGCCTTCCATCGAATCGGAGACGACCTCCCTCGGGGGAGGGAGGCGTGGGGCACAACCGTCCGGGGACGGAAGCGTGGGTCAACCAACACAGCCGCAAAGGGCGGCGGTGCTGGAGTGAGGATGTGGGAGTCTCATGAGCGAGAATGCACTCACCGTACGGGGACGGCGAGCACGGTCTGCTAACACAACCGCACGGGGGCGGCGGCGCTAGCTGAAGCGGCAGGGCATTCTCAACCGTACGGGGACGGGAGCGTGCTCAGGTAACACAACCGCACGGGGGCGGTGGCGCTAGCTGAGGCAGCAGGACATTCTCAACCGTACGGGGACGGAAGCGTGGTCAGCTAACACAGCCGTCCCGTCCCCCACAGCCCTAGCTAAGGGGGACGGGACGGGACTGACTTTCTATTCCTCGACTGAACTGACTGAGGGAGAAAACCCGTACGGGGACGGGTGCTCGTCAGCTGGCGGACTCCGCACGCGCACGTCCGCACGGGGGCGACGGCGCAAGCGGAATGCTTCACGGCGGCCGCTCCGTCCGTTTTATAGAAGCAAAACAAATAGCTAGACACGGGCGCCACCGCAGGTGCAATGGCGCAGTTATTATAGAGAGAGTGTTTCACGCCGCCACTATACTTCTCACGTGTATTTAATATTTCAGCTTGCTCTTGATCCCTATTTTGATATCTTCACGTACACGAAATAGAAGACTATCCATAACTGACATGATTGGATGTATCTTGATTTCTTCTTATCTGACTTGAAATCGTATAAATTTAATTATAGGACCCACACAATAATTTATAAGCAGCTATCTTAAACGATGTTGGAAATTATAGGCCTATTAGCTTACTACCAACCTTTATATGCTTGTAACCTTTATATGTTTATATGCTATGTTTATAAGCTTTTTGTTTCTTGCCGAGAAGAAAGATTGAGTCCAGCTATCGAAAAATATCAACCTATTGAACAAGCCGGCTTTCGTAAGGGATACTGTACCATCGATCATATTCACGTTGTAGAACAAGTAATAGAAATATATAATGAATTTAGAAAACCACTATTTTTGGTGTTTATCGACTTTGCTAAAGCTTTCGACTCTATCTCACACAACAGCATTTGGAAAGCTCTAGAAAACCAAAATATTCCCCAACAATACATAAACATCCTAAAAAACATCTACCATGAGAGCACTAGTAGAGTCAAATTAGATCGAACCGGCCCCGCCTTCCCAATAAAAAGAGGAGTGAAACAGGGAGATCCATTTTCACCAAAAATCTCTATAGCAGTATTGGAACACATCATTCAAGGCTTAAAATGGATAAATAAGGGTATTAATATAAAAGGAAATTACCTCAGTCATCTTAGATTTGCAGATGATATAGTAATATTTTCCGAGTCGGCAAAACAGATAGAGTCGATGGTAAACGATCTAAATAACGCCAGTCAGAATGTAGGCCTAGAACTAAATACTATTAAAACCAAAGTAATGACGAATAGAGCCCAAATACCTATAATTGTGAACAACATTCCATTAGAATATGTAAACGAATATGTGTATCTCGGTAAATTAATATCATACAAAAGAACGAGACACGTTGACGAAATCCAAAGAAGAATAATAACAAGTTGGGGCAAATTCTGGACCTACAAGGAGATCCTAAAATCGACTCTACCTATACATCTCAAAAAGAAGATAATAGACTCTTGTATACTGCCCTGCCTCACTTATGGATGCCAAACCTGGATATTTAATAAACACAACAATGACAAGATCGCGAAATGTCAAAGACAAATGGAAAGGACAATTCTTAACATAAAATTGAAAGACAGAGTAAGGAACTCTGAATTAAGGAAAATAACAGAAGTGGTAGACGTTCTCCATCACGGTCAAAGGTTGAAATGGCGATGGGCAGGACATTTAGCACGCATTCCAGACCAAAGATGGACAAAATCGGTGACAGAGTGGCAAGGACCAGCTGGAACACGTGCAAAAGGCAGGCCAAATGAAAGATGGGTAGACGAAGTGATGGCTACAGCGGGGAAGAACTGTATGAACAAGGCACAGAACAGACAGGTATGGGACGCTCTGGAGGAGGCCTTTACCCGAAGAGGGGTCCTCAAATAACAGACATGATAATAAAAATAAATAAATATATATATACTTATAATAATAAATAAGTACTAAAAAAATGATTATGAATTTATGATAAATTAATTATATCTATCTATATATACTAATTATATTGATTATAAAAATTTAAACTTATTTAAAAAAAACTTGTTAAAGAAAATAATATAAATTTGTGAAATTAAAATGTCAAAATTGTTTTATATAAAAATTAAATTATCTAAATAAAAGCAAATTAAATGTAAAATGAAATTTCCAATTGAATGTACTTCTAACATTATAATAATACATGTACTTAAAATTATTAAACTGATTTTGTAACAAATTTATTAAGTGTAATTAATGTGGAATAAAAAGGCTATTTTATTTTATTTATCTTAAACGGTACCTTTGTCGACAAGAAACTAATCAGCTTCTTTGAAGTAGTAGGCTTTCGCTTAAAACAAGTTACACATCGTTACACAACCCTTTCATATCTCTCAAACTATTCGTAATATAAAAGCTTTGATATGATACCCATAATAATAATTAAGCACCGGAGTGTAAAGCATTCGTGAAGGAGTCGTGGAAGCTCAGTAGCAAAGACGCGCTCCGTATATAAATATTAATAGTAATGTCATCCAGACCTAATTTCGGTCACAGCGGTAAATCTCAACTAAGACTAGCTATCTGCGCAAGACACGATTACAGTGCCCAAGTGTATGCCTGAACACAGGTGCACTCTATTCCCTCACTCAAAGTCCGATGGGACGGTAATTCAATACGATCACAGATAGATCAGGCGCAGAACCAACGGCTTTACGTGTTTTCCGAGGCACGGGAGTGAAACACCACCAACGTCCTGACTCTGGGCTGCTACTGAGAATTTCGTGACAGAAAAACCCAATAACTGTTGTTAGCCCGATTCGGGAATCGAACCTGAAACCTGATGATTAGCAATCGCGTTTACTACCACTAAACTAACGGGGCAATTCAAATCCAGCGGCAAGCGCACCGTATATATTTCATAAATGATGAAAGGTCTTGATATGAAATTAAAGTTTACCGAGCGTCACTGAAATTTTAAGTGTTAATTTAGGACGTGATTGACGATAAAATAAAACATGTGAGAAACATACATGTAAAGAATATTTTCAACACATAATGTGCAAAACCTAGTGAACAATAAAATAGAACCAGACCCACAGATTGTGTTTTAGTCCAAATGGTAGTTTCGGTTTGGAATTCGTACGCAAATCCCAGACAGAATAAGTTCGCTGAAGTGGCAATAGTCTGGCCATATAGCTCGAAGAACTGTCCACCGATAGAAAAGGAATTTCCCGTATTTGCCCCGTATAGGCAGGCGAGGTATTGGGCAACCCTCATGTCGGTAGCTGTTTTACTAAATAGAGTGAGTCGATGGATGCAGGTCGCTCAGTACCGTCGTTTGGGGCAATCTATGAGGAGGCCTAAGTTCAGCAGTGGACTTATAATGGGCTAAAACAATAATGATGATAATGATGAATATTTTTACAGGAGATAAATATTTACGTGTTTCAGTAGCAGTTAAATTGTTTTTGACACATTAAATAAAGTGGCATGTCATTCCTTTTTTAAAACGAATTCTCCGCTACGTTTGATCTCAATTGACAAGTTAAGCTTAGTGAAAAAGATTCACATGTTATAAAATAAATTCTTGGTAGCGTTAACATTTGTATGTTCTTATTACATATCTACATTAAAGTAATAATATACTACCAGCGACGAGACGTTAGAATATATATGTCGTAAACCATGTGCTTAATAATAGGTCGGGAAAAAGTTCAAATAATCAACAAACACAACAAAAAAAGTAACAAAATCAATACATATAGGATATCAAGAAAAAGAAAAATACAAAGTAAAAAAACACTTTCCCGCCATTTTTAATTGTTTTTCTGTCCACCAAAATGAGTGAATCTAACGAAGAAATTCGATACATTCTGAAGTTTTATTACAAAAAAGGGAAAAATGCGACTCAAGCTGCAAAAAACAGTTGTGACGTTTATGGATCTAATGCAGTGTCAGTAAGAGTTGCACAAAGTTGGTTCAAGCGTTTTCAGTCCGCCGGGAATTTTGATGTCAAAGATGCAGCTCGCTCTGGTCGCTCTCATACGGATAAAGACGATGCCATTTTTGAAAAAGTGGAGCAATATCGGCATATTAGTAGTCACGACATATCCGAGGAATTGAGGATTGACCACAAAACAGTTTTGACCCATTTGAAAACGTCTGGCTATACAAAAATCTCGATATTTGGGTACCACGAGATCACTGGGGCGAAACAACGTCAACTTCCTAACCCTTTAACTGATTTTTGGCCCGACCTGGGATTCGAATCCGGGATCTCGTGATCAGCAGTTGCGCTTAACAATCATGCAGTCAAATAATAAAAATATAAATAATGATAAGTCATAAAATATGTAGTACGTTAGCTACTCAGAAATATTCGCGCAACTAAAAAAAAGTTTTATCGATAAAGTTTTTATGAATCAGATGCATGAAAGTTTCATGCATCTGAACCAGTTTTTGAAAAACTTTTTTCAGTTCGCCTACATCTACAGTCTACAGTTAGCACATCTTCCGGCGATGAAAACCGTATCCTTTTCATCTAATTATTATTCTAGGGAATAAGAAGAATTCACACGCAGCCAAATTAGGGCTGTAAACTTTAACTGGCTGTCCAGGAAGTCGTTTTGAGCGCTGAGTGTGCGAGAACGTTGTTATGGTGAAGCAGTAGCCCACGAAGCCCATGTTCGGTTGCTTGTTGCTCACTGCGGTTAACACTTCTGCCAAACAATTGGCAGATACCATTTAACATTGAAGCTCTTTCGATTTTGTAAAGGATTTGACGCTTGATATCGCGGCAAAGCGAAAAAAATAAGCGATCAAAATCTTATCTGCGCTTCTCGATTGCTTCACTTTAGTAGGCATTGATTCTATTTGAAACAGCCAAAGCGTTGTCTAGCGCTTCGTTTCTAGATTGTTTTCATAAATCCAAGATTCAACACCTGAAATAATTTCGTAATCGTGCCAAGATGAACCTGCTTCTAATTTTGTATCATGTCAAGGCGCCATGCCACCATTACACGTGGGTCTGCTTCTAATCCTTGGTGAGGTTGTGCGGCACCTTTCGTCAAATTATCTTCTTCACGCGGATTAGTTTTGGAAAATTCCCATGAACCTTCCGATCCTATTTGCAATATGTGCCGAATCTTTTCATATGTAATGTGCCGAATCTTTTCATATGTAATTCGTCTTCTCTTCAAGTAAATTTTTATAATCTAAAATTAAAACATTCGTATTTTTATTTCTGTATAATAGTATTTTCAAAATAAATATGTCTCATTAAAAACTTTATTTTTTCAATTCTTTCTGCGTTGCCTGTCTTAGGTACATATAATTTACAATAATTCATTCATTCATTACAGCCTATCAATCCACTATTAAACATAAGCCTCTCCTATAGATTCCCTTATATGAAGGATTTTACCATTGTTGCCAGGCGTTTGGCAGGCGTGTTGGCAACCGCAGTATTTTATTATTTTTAGTTGTTATCGGGAAGACTATACTCAAGATAATATGACGTAATAGATATTCTTAGATTGCCAGTACACAGCAAATTATGTACTGTAATTCTCATTCCCAGAACCAGTGGTAAATAAAAAATGACTTTCAATAAGTATTATGTAATAATCTATATTGAATAAAAGACCATTCTATTTTATTCTTTCTATTCTATTGTTTTGGATATATTCGTTACAAATCAAACATTTTAAATTAATTATGAAATAAAAAAGAAATGCAATGTCTCAAGAACAAGTTAAAATGTTGTACACAAGCAGCCCCACTGAAGCATTATTTTAATACACATTTTTACAGAACATTCTGTTTATTAAGCATTTTAACCACAGCAACAGCGCCAAAATATATATTCTTTTTCTGTATATTTATTCAAATATATGTACTGTACAAGCAATTATGATAAAATTTTAACGCCCTACAATTCCGGATAAAATGACTTTGCATAACAGCATTGCTCGGAATTATTATTGTTGTTTCAGGTGTAAAAACATTTCTGACTGGACAAAACATTTTCATGTGACTTTATTTACTTTAATAACATTTCAGTGCATATACCTACCAAATATTAAATCACTTTCTAAATTATTCTAATTACTGAAAATTTAAAAGCGATGATTTATTTCAGAAATAATTTAAGCAAATATAGGCATCAAGTTAGTTTAAAAAACTCGGTTTTTTATAGAATAAGGGTGACAAAGGAGCACACAGTCCACCTGATGGTAAGTGGATGCTGCAGTCCATTGACATCTACATGTATCCTCGATTAAGAATCTGGAAGCGTTGTCACCCCTGAGGACCTTAGTCCTCATTAAGATTGAATGCCTCGTTTCCAGTAAATCACCAAAGAAAACCATCAAAGTATTATCACCAATTATTCGCCTGACAGTAGTTACACTTTCCTTAGTGGTCGTAGTTGAGGGTCAACCTTCACGAATTTCATCAAGGAGAAAAACACGGCCACGGTCAAATTACCAATGCCTTACGGTGCTCAAATGTGGTGCTTTTCTACCAAAAATGTAGATGTCACCCGGTTAAAAGGCTCTCCATTTGTCTCCAGTGAGTAGGACCACACTCTCACAGAATACCAGAGTAAAATAGCAGCTTAATGCTGCTGTGTTTTGTATTGTGAGTGTAGAGATCTGGAGACCCTTTTTAGTGGAAACAAAGCAGTCCATCTCAGTCCTCAGTGGTGACAACGCATCTGCATTTTGATTCTTGATTGAGGATAAATGTAGATGTCTATGGGCCATAGCATCCACTTATCATCAGGTGGACTGTGTGCTCGTTGGTCACCCTTATTCTATAAAAAAATATGTGAATAACGGACACACCATATTGCATAACCGTTAATTCACAACGTAAATTCAAAGTAGCGGATGGGAGCACGAATGAGTGGTCTAACGGCGTTGGACGATAGTATCGACTGGCGAGGCGAGAAAACTGAACTGGTTGCTTCCGTGCAGCCGGCTTCCGAAGATTGCCGAACGGTCAAGGGTCAACGGGCCACATTATTTATGCATAGACGAGCACGTTTTGTGAAAATATAAATATTTTTTTACTCTTATTACCTGTTCTTGAGTACTTTTAACTTCCGTGAACGCAACAATAACTATGTACTAACACTGTGTAATAACCACATTAAAAACTGTGGCGGTCGTCATAACTTTTGACCTCTTTTACGTAAACAGGACTTTTTATACACAGATATAAGACTAACGGTGAAAGTTCCGATGAGTTTGCAGATTCACTATTTAAGTTATCGCTCACTGCACTTGAATAGTTTGATTATCTGTAAATTTTTCTTCGATTGGTAGGTTAATTACGACACGTACGCTAATTTTTCACCGCGGTAAAGACTCACTTTAGTATCTTTATATGTACCACGTAAGCTTCCATTGCTTAATATGTAATATCGCACCATTTCATAGTTTAATAGTTTCCGCGGTTCGAATATTTTCGTCACGTCATTGGTAACGAAGCGTACGTAATGAGATCATGGTCAACACTGTCAGCTGTCGGCCGGGCGAGCGGACATGAGTACTTAACCGATAGAAGGGCGCGGGAAGATGCGCGATTAGGTACTTTACCGAGAGACCCTTACGAATATGTGCGTGCGAGGTAAAATCAGTTAAAATAATGCATTACCACGCATTTTGAATTTAAAGGACAAAAATGACAGAAAGTTAGAGATTTTTTTAATTAATTTTTCTTCACCATTTGTCTATATTACTTATTTTGCTATTCTATATTAACCCTTTATATTGCTACAACTTCGTCAAATTCTCACCACTCCATGGGTTGATAGGTAGAGAATGCCTCAAGGCATTAAGGCTGCCCTTTGTATTATTTTGTTTTAGGAATGCAATAAAGAATAAGGAAACAAATAAAATCATGTTTTAAATTATTCTGTAATAAATAAGTAACTTTTAACAATTGAAATAAGCATTGTCTCAAATTTCGCTATACATACAATAGCGTATACAAAATCAATTAATGATTAATGTATATACAACTAACGAAAATTTATAGATTAACCGCGTTACATCAATTAAAATATTTTAAAACTTTATTTAAAAGTAAAGCAGACATCTTTAGAACTAACGTTATCCTCTTCATGACGAATAAAATAATCTTTTCTACACTTTCAGACAGAGGTAATTAGGTATGTAGGTAATGAATGACACTACCAATATACCAAATTTTTATTATATGTAAATAGATTATAAGGTTCTCGACAGTGAAACCCTATATTGAATATAAAATATGATATTCAATACATAAAAATAAATATTTGTTTACTTTATCGTTTCCTATATCCTGTATCCAAAGTCCAGTGCTGAACAGAAGCCTTCCGGTAAATTGCCCCCATATTTTATATATTTGCCATAGTTGCCACGCTGGGCATGCGGGCTGGCAACCGCAGTTTATTGTTTTCTTGTTTTTATCAGGAATTCACTGCTGATCATCTTCTGATTTGTTTCCCTTCGTCGCCTCTTACGACACCCACGGGGTGATATGAGGTAGTGCATAGAATTATTAGGCTTAGAACCGCAGTAGGCGCACGCAAAGTGAAGCCATTTAAAGTTAGCCTTTTAAGGCTAAGTTCGACTTTCGGCGCGTCAGTACTCGAGTCCAGTGTGAAGAGCTCGTCGAGTCGAGTGTGAAGAGCTCCCGCAATTTTGCAAAAAAATGACGTACTGTGCTGTGAAAGGGTGTCACAACTCATCACATAATCATGAAAAAAAATTAAAAATCTCATTTCACGGCCTAGCATCTTATATTTTTGTAAAAAACATTCATCAAAACAAAATAATAAATCCTAAATTTGACAGACGCTATTATAATGAAAATGTTGCTAGGCATAGTAAAATATTTTACCCCATTTTTTTCTTATTATTATAATTATATGCTGCCAATATGGGACTATTATTGTTGTATTTTTATTTGCCAAATAAAAATACCTACAATATTCGCATATTAATAGGTATATTTATTTGCCAAATATTATCAGGGTTCCTATTTGCCACGAAAATAATGTGTTGATTTTATTTTATTTTGATGATGTGCAGTTGTTTTTACCTTTTTTATGGCATGTGTTTTACGAGTAGGATAAATAACGTAACCATATGATTGTTTTTTTTTTTTAATTCTTATTCTGATTTAGATATTATAACATTTTCTAAAAGACGGTACGTTTTGTCACTAGCCAACTGTGATGTATAAAATTAAGTTAAAGATAATAGTTAACGTTTATCCAAAATAGCATAAAAATATTTATTATGTTTTAATGAAGTGAAGTTAATAATAACATGAATGTTATTGCTAATTTAAATGTATTCGTTTTAGATTTCCGTCTGATCCGACTGTTGTTGCTCGATGGATTGATTAGACTTAATCGCAAAGAAAACTATTGGAAGCCAACAAAACACACTAAGATATGCTCGATACATTTCGATGAAAAATAAAAGTATTTGACTAAAGGTGGTTTATGTAAATTACGTCAGGGTGCTATACCAACAAAGCCTCTAACCCGTGATTATGTCTGCGGAGTTCCAGTCCAGATTAGAGTGTCTGGTGTGGTGAGGTCTGCAGGTATCCCCGATGACCATGTAGAAGTTGTCTGTTCGCAGCGCATACATATTGTCATCAACGTACGCGAAAAATGTGCGCCAAGCCAAGTACAATATCGGTTTGTAACTAAAGTTCTAGTATATGTTCCATGGTAATAAAACGCTTCTTTCTTATATGTCAATAAATATTTCTTTTATAAAAACGGATGTTTTATCCCTACAGAACGAAAGTGAAAAACTTTAACTTTATGAACTTTTTAAACAGTGTCCAGTGTCACCTGTAAGTAACACCCCTATAAAAATAAGTAGTTGTCTTATTTTTCTAATTCCTTTTAGTCTATACTAAATGTATCGGTATCGTAAAGTAAAAGAATGTATTATTTTTTCGATAAACATAGGTATGGGAATTAAAGAGTTAAATTAAATATAGTACGTAGATTCTTAGTGACAAGAATCGAGATCAGTGTAGGTATGCTTTTATTTTTGTTAACGTGGGTGAAGCCGCGGGCCACAATCACAGCAAGTAATGAATAACTAACGAAAAAATATCTGACAGATAAAATGATTATCTGACAACTATTCACTTGTTAATTATAAGTGGCGTTGGATCAAAAAACTGGAAGAAATGGACGTAGGAATTTGCCTTCTCCATTTCTTCCACTTCTCTATATATGATACCCTTGAGCCATACCCATATATAGAATTATATTTACAAATAATAAGAATATTCACCTGGATGCTAATGTACTATATAAGATTTTATGGAAGATAAATAATAGATATTTATATAAATATACCACTTCTAACAGAATAATATAATTACATAATAGATTTGTAAATATATGAATATTACAACACAAGATATTACATTTATAAATAATTTAAATATTACATTAGTTAACAAATATAAATAATGTTACATTTCTCTCTTTGCAAACAATTAATAAATAATTCTAAACGCAACCTAAATATTAATTCTATGACTATGTCTACTATTACACTTTACCCACTTTTTGGGGAAAATGTCATTTACTTGCAAACATTACTCATTTGCTTGTGTGTGTGTGGGGCAAACGTAATTACAGTCCGCTTATGCACACATTCATTGTGTTGTTGCTTTAACTTTGAACGGAATTTTGAATTACACTATCACTCTAAGTCTAATTACTCTATGAGGTAGTGGATATTCCTTCGCCGCCAATACATGGTGTACTGTACCAGTCATTTGATTATGTTACAACTTTGGTGAGTTGTTACTGTTATACTGTTGTACAGAGAAAATGTGCTTGAGTGAAAATCTTATATTAACAATTTCATGATTTTAGTTTATTTCATCTGTATTTTGACTAATTATCGGTGTGTAAAGGCATTAGAGAGTGCACTCTCATTAAATAGCAGCTTAATGTTACCGCCTTTCATATGGTGAGTATAGACAACTGGAGATCCTTTTTACGAGATGACAACGCATCTACATTTTTGGTAGAGAAACACCTCATTTCAGCACCGTAAGGAATTGGTAATTTGATCGTGGCCGTTTTTTTCTCCATGATGAAATTCCTGAAGGTTGACCCTCAACTACGATCACTACGGAAAGCGTCACTATTGTCAGGCGAATAATTAGTGACAAATATTTAATCACAGTATTATTACGGAAAATCATTGTTTTATTGATCAAACTTATTTAATACTTTGAATTTTTGAATAAATGAAACAGGAGATGGGCAAGCATCTTCCTGATAACCGCTCAAAAATAATTAAAAAAACTGCGGTTGCCATTCCGCTTACCAAGTCTGGCAACTATGATAAAATCCCCTAATTTGAGGCAATCTATGGGAGAGGGCTTTGTTCAGCAGTGGACTTTATAGCCTGTAATAGAACAGATGGTAGTATGGATTCATTCATATTGTTTTTATATGTAACTGTTTTTTTGGAAACAGCTCTAACGATTTAGATAAAATTTTCTTATTTTATTGTTTTACTTTACAAGTATTCCTAGATAGATGTAATCCCTGAGAATTATGTTTTTTTTTTCTAACGTTGAGCAAAGCTCTGTCGCCGAGGTACTTACTCATTATAGACTGTAATTTTACTTTACTCAACTTTTATTGTTATTGGTTAATTAACCTATTTTTTATAGTCGAAGGGTGACAAACGAGCACATTGTCCACCTAAACATCTACAGTTATCCTCCATTAATAACCAAAATGCAGATGAAATAGACTAAAATCATGAAAATGTTAATATAAGATTTTCACTCAAGTACATTTTCTTTGAACATCAAGTAGAGTTTACATACAAAAGAAATTTAAATAACAACAATTGAAGAATTGTGATATCGTTTGCGTAGCTTCGCACTAATACTGAGCGCCGGTAGAAATATTTTCCATTTCGTATCAGACGCAAATTACATTCCTGACATTAATGAGAGAAACCAATATGGGAAACGAGGTATGTAATCTGCTTTGTCTACTTTGAACTACAATTATGCACTTTGTGTTGTATTCTTTGTAATTTTCAACTTCAATTTCCGGATTTCTAAGAAGGTACTTTTACTTTTACTTTAACATTTAAAAATTGTTTAAACTATACAAATCGAAATAAAAAAAATATTTAACACTTTTTTTATTTAATACATTGGAATTAGAGGAAATCTCTTCGGGTGATTTCGTCTAAATCATGTATTATTATGACACTCGTGTTTCAAACGGCGACACGTCGAATGCCAACAACCTTAAAAGAACATTAGGGTTAAGTTCTCAAACCACTGTGATTTATTAGACACTAGTTGAGCCCGACATGCGTTGCAATGTCTCGTTTTTATCAGAAATTTTCGCGGGTGCGTGGACAACAAATCACCAAAGTTTTTGCATAATCCAATGACTGGTACATTACAGCATGTAGTGGCGGCGTAAGAATATCCACTACCCCATATCAACCCGTGGGTGTCGTAAGAGGCGACAAATGGAAACAAATCAGGAGATGAGCAGCAGTGACTTCTTGATAACAACAAGAAAACAATAAACTGCGGTTGCCAGCCTGCATGCCAAGCATGGCAACTATGGTAAATATATAAAATATGGAGTAATCTACGAAAAGAACTATGTTCAGCAGTGGATCTTGATAGGCTATATACAGGATATACAAAACGATCAAGTAAACAACTATTCATTTTTATGTATATCATATTTTATATTCACTATAGGGTTTCGCTGTTGAGGACAGGGACCCTTATATTTTTGTTGTATCTATTTACATACAACAAAAATTTGGTACGTGGGTAGGGTCATTCACTACCTACATACCAAATTCCCTCTGTCTGAAAGTGCAGGAAAGATGGTTCTATTCGTCATGAAGAGGATAACGTAGAGTTCTAAAAATGTATACTTTACTTTTAACTAAAGTTTTACAATATGTTAATTGATGTAACGCTGTTAATCTATAAATTATAGTTATTTTTATATATATTAATTGCTTTTAAAATAAAAACATGCGTGAGTTTTGTGGAACACTCGGTTGGAACGAAGTTCCTTTTGTAGTATATTATTGATAAACGTATTATACTATTGATTAAGAAATACAAAGAAATGAATTACTAGCGTCTATTAAAATGAAGCATCATTTAAAATAAAATAATATTTCTTTCATGGCAAGATAAGAAAAAGTGCGAGGGAGATGGATATTATTCCATCTCGCTTCCTTATAGCCGCCAAGGCCGTCTACACTACGTCAGAAGGGGTCGTGACGGAAAAATCTTACACTTTTTGTCGCCTAGCCCCCATCCGCCAAATCTGTAACATCCGATAAAGAACTTCGTTCCAATAATTGTCGTTATTAAAATCGTGGTTTAATTTAAATAGATAATAGCGCTACTATATGTATAGCGAAATTTAAGATGGTGTTTACTTCAATTTTTATTTATTACAAAATCATTTAAAACGTGCTTTTATTTGCATAAATTTTTTTTTTTTTAAATTTATTTACCATATTACAAAGCATTACAAAAAAACTATCCTAAAAAGTCGCATACAGAAAACCACCAAGGTTTGTGATGACGCGACCTGAGTCGACGTTATATTAAAGTATAATTAATTTATTTTGTAAAAAGAAAACATTACAGCCTAATTAGGACCTGAGCAAACGCATAATACGCTGTTCTAAGTAGTAACAATTTTTTTTAATGAATTACTCAAAAAGTACATTTTAAGTTTTTTTTTAATATTTTTTATATTTATGTTATCTTGCCATAAATATTTTAAAACGTGAGCCACGCTTCAGTTATATTATGGTGTTAGCACAAATGGGCCAGCCCGACCGGGAAAGGACTACGCTTTTACAGAGCAGTGTAAAATAGCAGCTTAATGCTGCTGTGTTTCGTATGGTAAGTGTAGAGAACCGGAAATCCTTTTCACTAGAGACGATTTTGCATCTTAGTCCTCAAGGGTTACAATGCATCAACATTTTGATTCCTAATTAAGAATAACATTTACATCATAAACATCTACATCTATTCTCAATTGAGAATAGATGTAGATGTCTGCCACATCATCCACCATGCCACTCCCATTCTATGAAAACAAAATATACTTTTATTATTTATTTCATTTTATAATAATAAAGTTTAATAATAAATTTTATTCTTTTTTCTCACAAATTTAGAAATTAATATGCTTCAATCAATTTGTGAGAGACTGTTTATAACAACACCATCTATTTAAGTACTTATGCTGCTATAATCTATGTAGTAATTCACGCGCTCACACAATCCTTCAAAAACAAATAGAATGGAGTTTGATTCCCGCCAGAACCGGTGAAATTGTTAGCTGAAATTGTAAGTGCAAACTAATCTCACGCTTGGCGGCGAAGAAAAAGCTCGTGACATAGAGCAACACGGGCCACCGGCGGATCGGAGGAGAGTTTAGGCAGGCGTTCCCCTCTGTTAAAGTTTAAGTCCACGCCGTCCTATGCGTTTCGGATTTGTTTACCAACACTGCTCTCCCTCATATAATATACAGATCGGTCGAATGATTGATCCGAGTCTGTATCCGAGTTGTCGCTGTCACCGAGCGATACTGTATTAATCTATCTGTGTGTGAAATTATTAGTTTATTGCTTACATTGTTGTGTGTGAGTTTCGTAGTAACAGACGATTGTTGTTGTGCGTGCAGATTTCCCCTCGCTTAAAATTACAGACAGTTCTGTATCGGGAAAAACGCTCCGCTCCGCCAGTGACCCGTATGCCTCGTGAAGAAACCTGCATGAATGAGAAATTAAAAATATTAGGAGGACATGTGAAAATTTCATTGAAATTGTGGCAATCCTGGGGGAAATCTATGTTCAGCAAAATGGATTTGTGATGGGCTGCAATAATAATGATGTTAAATATTAACATACTTACTATACTTTATTTATTTATTTAAAACTTTATTGTGCTAACCATAAAGTTTACAAAGGGCGGACTTAATACCAGCTTAGCATTCTCTGCATGTCAACCCAGGACGTGGTGAAAAATTAGCGGCAGGTGACTTAAATAACTTAGTATAATAAATATAAATTCAAAGTCATTTTTATTTTTACATTAATAGTTTTACATGAAACCATCTAGGACAAATGTTTATTTTAAACAAAATTTCATTGGATATGTTTGCACGTTTACTAATATAATTTCAGTTAATAACAGAGCTTTGATTTGAGCGTTATTCATTTAATTAGTTTACAATTTCACGTTCGCATTGCTTCGGCTTTAAAAAGACCAATTACTGTTAATAAGCTGTAATTTTCTAAGAAAATATTAGCACTATAATACCTGTGAGTTCATTAACTAAATGTAAGTTTTAAACGGAATTTTTATATAAGCATCAGCGTTGCTATATTCACATTTCAACTCTATGTATTTGCTAATCATAATGATGATGCTGACTTATGATTGGAGCTCATTATAACAATAAAAACGTAATCATTCGTTCATTCATTACAGCCTAAATCTAGATTTAACTGCTAAAAGTAGGCCTCACGCATGGATTGCCTCATGTTAGGGACACTGCCATATGCTACGTTTGGCAAGCGGGTTGGCAACCGCAATTTATTGTTGTTTTTAGTTGTTATCATGAAGATGCTGCTGCCCATCTCCTGTTTCGGTTTCTCTCTGTCGCCTCTTACGGCACTCACGGGATGACACCACCCCATAGTGGATAGTTTTACGCCGCCACTACACAGCAGTGTGAGTGTAAGGAACAATAAGTATTATACACTATAAATAGTTAAACATAATGATTTCAAAAGGAAGGATACGCCCATCTAAATATTTTACTTATACCTTCTTCATACAAGCAAAAGTAGCACCATCTGTCATAACACATACGAACTATATGAGTGCCGTGTTGCATTGTTCGACTACGTAACCAGGGCTGGATTTCGAAGTATAATAGTTATTTATAGGGTCTAGTATGTATGTAGTATAGTAATAAATAAAATAAATAATAAATAAAAATAAAAATATATTTATTTCAATTATAATATATATTATAGTATTATATATAAAATTTCAATAATACTATTTCATAAATTATTAGAGAAACAACCCCAAAGAGTAATTTAGTACCTCATGTTGGAGTGTTTAGCCACTACTATGCCACTATACTACGCGAAAATACCATATTTTTATTTTCAGGTCCACCGACTTGTATTGATGGGCCCTTTTACTTTTTTTATTATTACCCTACAATATCGAGAATTTCGGGTATATTCGGCAACACCAAATCAGGCAACCACAGGGTAGGCGGAAACTCCTCATTTGATGTTTTACTGTCCCGGTCGTTCTGACAGAGACGATATCATATTCATAGCAATATTTTTGAATTTGCTATGAACATTATATCATAATTATAATAAACTCTTTCTTCCAGAACCGGCCCCACAGGAAGTGGACCTGGTCGAGCCCCGACGGTTCGACAAAAAATGAGATTGACTTCATTATGACAACCAGGCGACAACTGTTTAGTTATGTCTCAGTGATCGCGAGGGTGAAAACTGGTAGCGATCACCGAATGGTTAGAGGCACACTGAACCTAAACGTTAAGTTGGAGAGGTCTCGTCTAATGAAGTCAACGCTCCGTCCCCCTCGTGCTCTAGTCAAGAGTCCCGAAACCTTTCAGCTCGAGTTACAAAACCGTTTTCAGTGCCTAGAAGACTGCAATTAAGTGGACGATATGAATGATAAGCTCATGGAAACTGTCGGAGCTAAGTTCTGCAAGACCCGCCGCAGAAGAACACAAAAACTCTCCGATCACACTCTTAATCTCATGGCTGTTAGACGGGAAATGAAGCTGCAGTCTTCAACAGATTTGACAGCATACAGGCAACTGAACAGAAAGATCTCCAAATGCATGTGGCACTTACGCAACTTTAATACAGCTTGTATTGAAGAAGCGATCGAGCGGAACCAGGGCTCCAAAGTCTTTGCCAGATATCTGTCTGCCAGAAAGAGCCAACTGTCAAAGTTGAAGACCGAGTGTGGCAGCATCGTTTCCGTGACACCTGAGATTTTGAGTGAGATTGAGAGGTTCTATGGACAGCTGTACACGTCATCGTTGGAGCCACACGCAAGTGTGAGTAACGATTCAAGAGCGAGTCTTATCCGACACTATTCTGATGATATCCCGGACTTCAGTCTGAGCGAGATTAGAATGGCTCTCCAGCACCTTAAAACGGCAAGGCCCCAGGTGAGGATGGATCTATAGCGGAGCTTCTGAAAGCAGGTGGAAAACCGGTACTTGAAGTCCTTCAAAAGCTCTTTAATTCCGTCCTCCATGGTGGGATTACTTCGGAGGTGTGGAGCAGAAGTGCGGTGGTCTTGTTCTTTAAGAAAGGCGACAACGCTCTCTTGAAGAACTACAGACTGATTTCCCTTCTGAGCCGCGTCTATGTGCTGTTTTCGAGAGTCATAACGAATCGTCTCGCACGCAGATTCGACGACTTCCAGCCTCCCGAACAAGCCGGTTTCCGAAAAGGCTTTAGTACCATAGACCACATACATACCCTTCGGCAAATTATACAGAAGACAGAAGAGTACAATCTGCCATTTTTCCTTGCGTATGTGGACTATGAGAAAGCCTTTGATTCCATCGAAATTTGGGCGGTGCTACAGTCCTTTCAGCGGTGCCAAGTTGACTGTCGGTATATCGAAGTGCTGAAGTGTTTGTACAGTAGGGCTTCGGTGGCTATCCGAGTATAGAACGAGAGTACGAAACCTATCCAACTACAGAGAGGTGTAAGACAGGGTGACGTTATATCCCCGAAACTCTTCACTGCTGCATTGGAAGACGTTTTCAAGCTACTGGACTGGAAAGGATACGGTATTAACATCAATGGCGAGTACATCACTCACCTTCGATTTGCCGACGGTATAGTTCTTATGGCAGAATCGCTGGAGGACCTAAGCACTATGCTCAATGACCTCAATAGTGTCTCCCAACGGATAGGTCTTAAGATGAACATGGACAAAACAAAAATCAAGTTTAATGTCTATGTCACACCTATGCCGGTAGTTGTTGGGAACACAATAGTTCGACTAGGTAAGTCCAACTTCGACCGAGAGGTCAATCGACGGATTCAACTCGGCTGGGAAGCATTCAGGAAACTACGACACATCTTGTCGTCAGGTATACCTCAAAACCTGAAAACGAGATTGTACAACCAGTGCGTGTTGCCAGTGATGACTTATGGATCTGAGACGTGGTCCTTCACTGCTGGCCGTATGAGGACGTTCAAGGTCGATCAGCGAGCTATGGAGAGGGCTATGTTCGGGGTTTCTTTGCTTGAAAACTTACAAATGAGGATATCCGCAGTAGACCCAGAGTAACCGACATAGCCCAACGGATTAGTAAGCTGAAGTATCAATGGGCCGGCCATATAGCTCGAAGAACCGACAACCGATGGGGAAAAAAGGTTCTCGAGTGGCAGCCTCGTACCGGTAGGCAAAGTGTAGAGCGACTCCCAACTAGATGGAGTGACGACCTGGTAAGACATGCAGGAAGTCGATGGATGTAGGTGGCTCAGGGCCGTGCTTTGTGGCATTCCTTGGGGGAGGCCTATGTTCAGCAGTGGACTTGTAAAGGGCTGTATTGATGATGATGATGATTATATCATAATGCAATTTTATTTCAATTCAAAACAAAAACGCCGAAAATGCAACGTATAGAAACGTTAGACGCGTGACGCGAAAACCCCGATGCGGCGCATGGGAAAAAAACATGAAACGTCAAACGTGGTATAATTTTGGACAAATATTAAGTATAATTTTATTTTACATGTAAAATATTTTTGAGGGTCTGAATCCAACCCTGCCGTTACCTAAAGTCGCGTCAACCCTAAACTGTGATTTTAGGCCAACGCATTGGTGCTATTTAGTTGCGCGGTTGGCCCGGTCCTTACGCTAATAATATATAAGTTAATGGTTAAATATAAAGTAATTCTTCCCAAGTTGCTAAGTATAATAGATTATTTGGCTTTGGCTAACTGAGTTTTAATCGGACACATCCGCATTAGGCTGTACCAGTCCTCCGCTAAATGTGGGTCTCTCCCATTATACAAAGGATTAACATAACTATAACGCGTGACTGGCGGATTAATGGCGGATAGTAATGCAGTTGCCGCATTACTAGAGATTTACGACCTTTGTCTCGACGTCGGTCTGGATATTTTAAATCTGACACCAAAGCCTCAAAGCTGGGAGGCGTCTAGTACTGCGATACTGTGGCGATTAAGCCCCATAATCTAGCTGTAGACTTTACGGGTTGATGACATTAATCATTACGGCTTAATAATTTTTCCATTGTTTTATTCCATCACTATAATGTTCCTTGGTAAGTATATAATTAAATTGTTTAATGAAATAATAAAAAACCTATCATAATGTACATGGAGTTTAGTCGTACAGGAAATATCTACTGAATATATCTATATGAATTTTTATATGCCTTTTATATATATATATAGTAGTTACATGGCTCAATTTGAATGGTAAACAAAACAATTTATATTCAGGCAAGCTCGCTTGTATTCTCTTGATAATATTGAGGCAAAACAAAGATGGTCCATAAAAAATTTAATAAAAAGGGGGGGGAGATTAACGATGAGGGTGCACTATACCAATAAACGAAAACAACTTATTTGTTGAATATGGTACTGAATTGGGTTCTATAACAACAAATAAAATGGTTTCAATGTATAAAGATATACTAGTTGACTTAAACCTTTGCAAAATTTACGAAGGAAAATCCACAGAAATTCAGCGGACCGTAAGTACTGCACTACTTTAGAAATGCTTTTATGCACCACAAATTCTCAACAAATTCTTTACGGTACCTGCTCCTTGGATATTCATTATCATTCACCTCTTTCTTTGGTTTATAAAAATGTTTCGTTTTGAAATTGTTAATTACTGTGCTTTTGTTTAATTTGTACCATAACTGTACAAAGCTTTTTGTACTAACGTTATGAAAGCCAACATACTTATTAACTGGTTAAACATATTTATTCTCAAAATAGATATACATTTCACTTAATAATAAGTTGAGTTGAACTTGTCATTGGACTGTCAAACTGTCAAAAACTACGTATATTTAACTTATTTTATTTTGTTATTTAGAGGCCAATTTTGGCTAAAAAATTACAATAAAAAGATTAATAAATACATAAGACAGTTATTATAATAATTATTTTTCGATTTCAGACAGTAGGACTGTTTGATAATTAAATTACTAGTTTTTTTTTTTTTAAATTATAGTTTTTAATATTGTAAATAATAAAATATTGTATATTATATCAAAATGAATGTCGATATTTATCTTGAATGTTTATATTTTATTTATAATTAATAGTTTTTCAGACATACTCGTAATACTCATTATAAAGGAAAATCTTTCTGCTGAGTCGTTGTCAGCTGTCAAAGCATAACGACTACATACAATTTTTATCAATATATGGAATAAATCCTGGGAAGTATTGTGATAATATTTCATTTATAGAGCAGAGTGCTTTTATTTAGGCTGTAAATGATTGTGTTTCAGGAAAGATGGGGTACAGCACATTTCAAGTCAATATGAAACTATGTAATATAAAGACTTTTGAGTGCTGTAGAGATCTGCTTAGATTTTTAATGAATATCTCCGCTCCGCTACATTCACAGTCGGATTCCTTCAGTGTCAAATTTGTACCGACGGTAGGCTGTTTAAAGGTAAAAGGGATTAAATATACATATTAAACGATGCCATATTAAAGTATTTCGGCTTCACAGCCTACCGTAGAAATTCATAACTCTATTAGTAATTTCTCTAATGACATAAATTTTTCCTTTTTCGAGCAAATTTGCAATTATCATCGTAATGTAGATAGATAGATAACTCTTTATTGCATTTATACAAAGTGGTTACAATTACGGAAAACTTATGAACTACAAACGGTGGTCATATCGCTACCTGACAAACCGAACGTAAAAGAACAATGTAATATATTTTGACGGATAGGTGCAACGTGCAATATAAAATAAAACTGAGGACAAAAACCTATTATTAAATAAGATTTATATAAATATATGAATAATATAATATATAATAAAATAATATTTAATGAACATATATAAATAAATATATATACATACATATACATATATATACATACATAAATCCATACATACATATACATTCAAACACACATAATATATATGCAGAGAAAATTGAACAAAAAATCAAGTATTAATGAAAAGAGGAAATACATATAATTTATTATTATGAGGGGAAATTCAAATGATACTCCTTCAGTTGTTTTCTAAAAGTGTAAAGATTGCGCTTGCTGGATGTTAAGTGTTAATGAATTTCAGAGTCGGGTTTTGTCTTCTGTTCTGTCCTGAATGGTGGACGTAGCTTAAATATCAGTAAAGGAAAGCTTATTTATACAAGTATTAGCTATATTCCAGTACACCCTGTATGAGGATGTACTGGGAAAAAGATGGCGAGACACTATGGTTACAGATGTTATAGCATGGAATTGTTTTACTCAAATATTATAATTTATGAGGTTTCAGTTCAATTTGAAAGTCAATTATCCTGTTTTAGTTTTTTACACTATTTGATGATAAGAGTAATATGATTTTGTTTAGTCTTTTCTTTGTAATTGATAATAAAGGTATGTCTCTAGTATCTTTCATTTGACTTAATTCATGGCTATCGGCCTAGCGTGATATTTCAAGCACAGTTTAAAAATTTCTACTAATGCAAGTACTGCCTGATATCCTACAAAAAGAATATAATAAAAGTACATTTAGGTAGTTCAAAATTCATCTATATCTGTACCACATCACTGTGAAATAAGTTACGGCTGTAGAGAACGTGCAACTTGTTATTTTTCTACCTTTATCTCTGGGCGGTAAGCACTTTATACATATTATCCTTTTAAGAACATGGGCGGTAATTATCAAAACATATTTTTGCCAAGCCCAAGCCTTAAAATTAATAGCTATTATACTAATTATTACAGCACTGATCTAAAATAATCCAAACTCTCACAGAATACCAGCTTGAAATAGCAGCTTAATGCTGCTGTGTTTCGTATGGTGAGTGTAGAGAACCGGAGATCTTTTACTGGAAATGAGGCATTCCATATTAGTCCTCAGGGGTGACAACGCATCTGCGTTTTGATAAATGTAGATGTGTATGGACCACACAGCATTTACTTACCATCAAGTGGACTGTGTGCTCTTTTGTCACCTTATACTATAAAAATTAAATGATCAAATATTTAAGCTCAATGCAACTAACAACTACGTAAAATGAATGTACTCGTAAATAACAGTGAACGTCAAAACAAAACGTTATACCTACTGAATGTTCCGAACCATGCAATCAAGAATTTTTGGTTTACCTACGATTCTGAGCTAAATTTACATCTCTAGTGGCTCCATTTTTACTACAATATTTAATAAATAGGTAATAGAGATATAATTTTTTTCTATTTAGTACACTCCACAAAATAAATAAAAATAAAAATATATTTATTTCAATTATAATATGTATTATAGTATTATATATAAAATTTCAATAATACTATTTCATAAATTATTAGAGAAACAACCCCAGAGTAATTTAGTACCTCATGTTGGAGTGTTTAGCCACTACTATGCCACTATGCTACGCGAAAATACCATAATTTTATTTTCAGGTCCACCGACTTGTATTGGTGGGTCCTTTACTACAATATGTAGAATTTCGGTATATTCGGCAACACCAAATCAGGCAACCACAGGGTAGGCGGGAATTCCTCATTTGATGTTTTACTGTCCCGGTCGATCTGACAGAGACGATATCATGTTCATAGCAATATTTTGAATTTGCTATGAACATTATATCATAATTATGATAAACTCTTTCTTCCAGAACCGGCCCCACAGGAAGTGGACCTGGTCGAGCCCCGACGGTTCGACAAAAACAAATGAGATTGACTTCATTATGACGACCAGACAACAACTGTTTAGTAATGTCTCAGGTGATCGCGAGGGTGAAAACTGGTAGCGATCACCGAATGGTTAGAGGCACACTGAACCTAAACGTTAAGTTGGAGGTCTCGTCTAATGAAGTCAACGCTCCATCCCCTCGTGCTCTAGTCAAGAGTCCCGAAACCTTTCAGCTCGAGTTACAAAACCGTTTTCAGTGCCTAGAAGACTACAATTAAGTGGACACAAACACAAAACTCTCCGATCACTCTTAATTTCATAACTGTTAGACGGAAATGAAGCTGCAGTCTTCAACAGATTTGACAGCATACAGGCAACTGAACAGAAAGATCTCCAAATGCATGCGGCGGGACTTACGCAACTTCAATACAACTTGTATTGAAGAAGCAATCGAGCGGAACCAAGGTTACAAAGTCTTTGCCAGGGATCTGTCTGCCAGAAGGAGCCAACTGTTAAAGCTGAAGACCGAGTGTGGCAGCATCGTTTCCGGGACACCTGAGATTTTGAGTGAGATTGAGAGGTTCTATGGACAGCTGTACACGTCATCGTTGGAGCCACACGCAAGTGTGAGTAACGATCCAAGAGCGAATCTTATCCGACACTATTCCGATGATATCCCGGACGTCAGTCTGAGCGAGATTAGAATGGCTCTCCAGCACCTTAAAAACGGCAAGGCCCCAGGTGATAATGGAATTACAGCGGAGCTTCTGAAAGCAGGTGGAAAACCGGTACTTGAAGTCCTTCAAAAGCTCTTTAATTCCGTCCTCCATGGTGGGATTACTTCGGAGGTGTGGAGCAGAAGTGCGGTGGTCTTGTTCTTTAAGAAAGGCGACAACGCTCTCTTGAAGAACTACAGACTGATTTCCCTTCTGAGCCGCGTCTATGTGCTGTTTTCGAGAGTCATAACGAATCGTCTCGCACGCAGATTCGACGACTTCCAGCCTCCCGAACAAGCCGGTTTCCGAAAAGGCTTTAGTACCATAGACCACATACATACCCTTCGGCAAATTATACAGAAGACAGAAGAGTACAATCTGCCATTTTTCCTTGCGTATGTGGACTATGAGAAAGCCTTTGATTCCATCGAAATTTGGGCGGTGCTACAGTCCTTTCAGCGGTGCCAAGTTGACTGTCGGTATATCGAAGTGCTGAAGTGTTTGTACAGTAGGGCTACGATGGCTATCCGAGTACAGAACCAGAGTACGAAACCTATCCAACTACAGAGAGGTGTAAGACAGGGTGACGTTATATCCCCGAAACTCTTCACCGCTGCATTGGAAGACGTTTTCAAGCTACTGGACTGGAAAGGATACGGTATTAACATCAATGGCGAGTACATCACTAGCCTTCGATTTGCCGACGGTATAATCCTTATGGCAGAATCGCTGGAGAACCTAAGCACTATGCTCAATGACCTCAATAGTGTCTCCCAACGGATAGGTCTTACGATGAACATGGACAAAACAAAGATCATGTTTAACACACCTATGCCGGTAGTTGTTGGGAGCACTAAGCTCAAAGTTGTTGAGGAGTATGTTTACCTGGGACAAATAGTCCGACTAGGTAAGTCCAACTTCGACCGAGAGGTCAATCAACGGATTCAACTCGGCTGGACAGCATTCAGGAAACTACGACACATCTTCTCGTCAGGTATATCTCAAAACCTGAAAACGACATTGTACAACCAGTGCGTGTTGCCAGTTATGACTTATGGATCTGAGACGTGGTCCTTCACTGCTGGCCGTATGAGGACGCTCAAGGTCGATCAGCGAGCTATGGAGAGGCTATGTTCGGGGTTTCTTTGCTTGAAAACTTACAAATGAGGATATCCGCAGTAGAACCAGAGTAACCGACATAGACCAGAGTAACTGAAGTAGCAATGGCCATATAGCTCGAAGAACCGACAACCGATGGGGAAAAAGGTTCTTGGTGGCAGCCTCGTACCGGTAGGCAAAGTGTAGAGCGACTCCCAACTAGATGGAGTGACGACCTGGTAAGACATGCAGGAAGTCGATGGATGTAGGTGGCTCAGGGCCGTGCTTTGTGGCATTCCTTGGGGGAGGCCTATGTTCAGCAGTGGACTTGTAAAGGGCTGTATTGATGATGATGATGATTATATCATAATGCAATTTTATTTCAATTCAAAACAAAAACGCCGAAAATGCAACGTATAGAAACGTTAGACGCGTGACGCGAAAACCCCGATGCGGCGCATGGGAAAAAAACATGAAACGTCAAACGTGGTATAATTTTGGACAAATATTAAGTATAATTTTATTTTACATGTAAAATATTTTTGAGGGTCTGAATCCAACCCTGCCGTTACCTAAAGTCGCGTCAACCCTAAACTGTGATTTTAGGGCCAACGCATTGGTGCTATTTAGTTGCGCGGTTGGCCCGGTCCTTACGCTAGTAATATATAAGTCAATGGTTAAATATAAAGTAATTCTTCCCAAGTTGCTAAGTATAATAGATTATTTGGCTTTGGCTAACTGAGTTTTAATCGGACACATCCGCATTAGGCTGTACCAGTCCTCCGCTAAATGTGGGTCTCTCCCATTATACAAAGGATTAACATAACTATAACGCGTGACTGGCGGATTAATGGCGGATAGTAATGCAGTTGCCGCATTACTAGAGATTTACGACCTTTGTCTCGACGTCGGTCTGGATATTTTAAATCTGACACCAAAGCCTCAAAGCTGGGAGGCGTCTAGTACTGCGATACTGTGGCGATTAAGCCCCATAATCTAGCTGTAGACTTTACGGGTTGATGACATTAATCATTACGGCTTAATAATTTTCAAAATTTTTATTCCATCACTATAATGTTCCTTGGTAAGTATATAATTAAATTGTTTAATGAAATAATAAAAAACCTATCATAATGTACATGGAGTTTAGTCGTACAGGAAATATCTACTGAATATATCTATATGAATTTTTATATGCCTTTTATATATATATATAGTAGTTACATGGCTCAATTTGAATGGTAAACAAAACAATTTATATTCAGGCAAGCTAGATACATCGCTTGTATTCTCTTGATAATATTGAAGCAAAACAAAAGGTGGTCCATGAAAATAATTAAATAAAAAAGGGGGGGGGAGATTAACGACGAGGGTGCACTATACCAATAAACGAAAACAACTTATTTGTTGAATATGGTACTGAATTGGGTTCTATAACAACAAATAAAAATGGTTTCAATGTATAAAGATATACTAGTTAACTTAAACCTTTGTAAAATTTACGAAGGAAAATCCACAGAAATTCAGCGGACCGTAAGTACCGCACTACTTTAGAAATGCCTTTATGCATCACAAATTCTCAACAAATTCTTTACGGTACCTGCTCCTTGGATATTCATTATCATTCACCTCTTTCTTTGGTTTATAAAAATGTTTCGTTTTGAAATAGTTAATTACTGTGCTTTTGTTTAATTTGTACCATAACTGTACAAAGATTTTTTGTACTAACGTTATGAAAGCCAACATACTTATTAACTGGTTAAACATATTTATTCTCAAAATAGATATACATTTCACTTAATAATAAGTTGAGTTGAACTTGTCATTGGACTGTCAAACTGTCAAAAACTACGTATATTTAACTTATTTTATTTTGTTATTTAGAGGCCAATTTTGGCTAAAAAATTACAATAAAAAGATTAATAAATACATAAGACAGTTATTATAATAATTATTTTTCGATTTCAGACAGTAGGACTGTTTGATAATTAAATTACTAGTTTTTTTTTTTTAAATTATAGTTTTTAATATTGTAAATAATAAAATATTGTATATTATATCAAAATGAATGTCGATATTTATCTTGAATGTTTATATTTTATTTATAATTAATAGTTTTTCAGACATACTCGTAATACTCATTATAAAGGAAAATCTTTCTGCTGAGTCGTTGTCAGCTGTCAAAGCATAACGACTACATACAATTTTTATCAATATATGGAATAAATCCTGGGAAGTATTGTGATAATATTTCATTTATAGAGCAGAGTGCTTTTATTTAGGCTGTAAATGATTGTGTTTCAGGGAAAGATATATAATAATCATAATATGAAGAAATAGCATAATATATGAAGCTATGTAATATAGAGACTTTTGAGTGATGTAGAGATCTGTTTAGATTTTTCATTGAATATCTCCGCTCCGCTACATTCACAGTCGGATTCCCTACAGTGTCAAATTTGTACCGACGGTAGGCTATTTAAAGGTAAAAGGGGATTAAATATACATATTAAACGATGTCATAGTAAAAGTATTTCGGCTTCACAGCCTACCGTAGAAATTCATAACTCTATTAGTAATTTCTCTAATGACACAAATTTTTCCCTTTTTTCGGAGCAAATTTGCAATTATCATCGTAATGTAGATAGATAGATAACTCTTTATTGCATTTATACAAAGTGATTACAATTACGGAAAACTTATTAACTACAAACGGTGGTCATATCGCTACCTAACAAACCGAACGTAAAAGGACAATGTATTATATTTTGACGGATAGGTGCAACATGCAAAATAAAATAAAACTGAGGACAAAAACCTATTATTAAATAAGATTTATGTAAATATATGAATAATATAATATATTATTATATAATATTATAATATTTAATGAACATACATATACATACATACATCCATACATACATTTACATTCAAACACACATAATAAAATTAAACAAAAAATCAAGTATTAATGAAAAGAGGAAATATATATAATTTATTATTATGACAGGAAATTCAAATAATACTCCTTCAGTTGTTTTTTAAAAGTCTGTAAAGATTGCGCTTGCTAAGTGGTAATGAATTCCAGAGTCGGGTTTTGTCTTCTGTTCTGTTCTGAATGGTGGACGTAGCTTAAATATCAGTAAAGGAAAGCTTATTTATACAAGTATTAGCTATATCCCAGTACACCCTGCATGAGGATGTACAAGTTATATAAGTATTAGCTTATTTCCCAGTATACCCAGGATGTACTGGGAAAAAAGATGGCGAGACACTATGGTTACAGATCTTATGGAATGGATTTGTTTTACTCAAATATTATAATTTATGAGGTTTCAGTTCAATTTGAAAGTCAATTATCCCGTTTTAGTTTTTTACACTATTTGATGATAAGAGTAATGTGATTTTGTTTAGTCTTTTCTTTGTAATTGATAATAAAGGTATGTCTGTAATATCTTTCATTTGACTTATTTCATGGCTATCGGCCTAGTGTGATATTTAAAGCACAGTTTAAAAATATCTACTAATATAAGTACTGCCCGATATCCTATAAAAAGAACATAACAATAGTACATTTAGGTAGTTCAAAAGTCATCTATATCTGTACCACATCACTGTGAAAAAAGTTACGGCTGTAGAGAACGTGCAACTTGTTATTTTTCTACCTTTATCTCTGGGCGGTAAGCACTTTATACATATTATCCTTTTTAAGAACATGGGGCGGTAATTATAAAACATATTTTTGCCAAGCCCAAGCCTTACGAGGTTAAAATTAATAGCTATTATACTAATTATTACAGCACTGATCTAAAATAATTCAAACTATATACCCAGATATTTACATGGTCATATATGCGCATACATACATGCTAAATCGCAAAACAAGAATTTAATCTTAAAATCTTTAAAGAAGATATTTAATAACGAATCACAGCGCGAGAAGCTTAGGCCCCAATCCGCTGTCGGCATGCTCGATAAGCTTTTTACGTGGTAGAGCCACGCTGCAACTATATTATAGTTGTAGCACGAATAGGTCGGCTCGATCGGGGTAGGACTACGCTCTCACAGAATACCAACGTAAAATAGCAGCTTAATGCTGCTGTGTTTCGTATAGTGAGTGTAGAGAACCGGAGACCCTTTTACTGGAAAGAGGCATTCCATCTTAATCCTCAGGGTGACAACACATCTGTATTTTGATTCTTAATTAAGGATAAATATTTATTCACGTCTGGGAATTGTTTACGATATATCAAGTAATAAACAACTCAGTGGTATTCTCGGCATGAAGAGGAAGTAAACGTATAAACGAGGAAGGAAAGTAAAGGGACTTTAGCATGTAGTTCTCTACATTTCAAAGTCCCAACGAGGCATTACATCTTAGTACTCAAAGGTGATATAGGTATTTATTGATTCTGAGTATCCACTTGCCATCCGGTGGATTGTATGTTCGTGTGTTACCTTTTCTTCTATAAAAACATATAATATATCACTTATGTATACGTAATCATGTTTGGGTGGACTTTTATCACAGAGCATACTTAAGTGGTCTATTTTATAAGTGGTCTGTTTACTAACTATCGAGGCTTTTCCAATGTTCTACTTGGCATGATCGCCACTCAGCACCAAACTATACACCAAACAGAATATAAAATAAGTTAAAATAAACGCAATACAAACCACAAAAAATAATTTCGGTCGATATTATTATTCTTATTGTTTTATAATGTTTTTTTTATAAAACAGAAATGACCATCAATTAAAAGTCCACCTGGAAGTGAGCGGCTACTGCAGCCCATGGACACCTGTAACGTGTAAAGACGACTACAGATGTGTAAACGCTTCTAAGGACTAAGATGGGATGCATCACAGTCTGTTATTATACTGGCTCTCTATATATAGACTTCAAACCGAAACACAATGCTGTGAGCAAAAGTATTAAGTGACAGAAATAGGTAAGAGGGTAGTACCTACCCAGACGGACTCCTAGGGAGAGAGGGGTCCAACCATCTAGTGAGACGTATTTACCATAATGCCACATTCGTATGCTCACAGTGCTCGTACACAAATATGGACCTAAAACTAACATTTCGTGTTTTCGCATGTACTGACATTGAATCGCTAGAATCTGTTTCATTGAAATCACGGCCTTTCTAATTTATAGCTGTTATTTCACTAACTGAAAAGACTTCAACCCTTATAATAGTACATAGGTTCAATATAAAGCATGGCCAAAAAGATTTTTCAATTTTAAATTGAATTTGACGTTTATAAAACTTATTTTAAAACTGTTTAAGTTTCCATGTAACATAAACATATAAAAATTATGATACATAAATTAAACAAAAGAAACAGGCCTTCTCCATAGATTGCTTCACAGGAAGATATTTGCTATAGCTGCCACGATTAACAGGCGAGCAAAATAATAAAAAACTGTGTTGGTTGTGGTTATCTCTACAAAACATAACTACCCAGTAAAAGAAGTTAAAAATATAAAATGAACTGAAATTCTTCGAACATTTAAAGAACAGAGGCGCTTTAAGAAATGCAATTAACAAGTGCTATATTTTAAAAGTTGGAACTCAGTTTCAAGAACTCCGACTTCTCTGCAACGGTGAAAAAAGCTTACATAGTTATGTACATAATATTCCAATGTAAGTATTTACTTATTAACTTTGGCTTAAGTTTTTAAAAAATTTAAGGTAACCTCAATAAACCATCAGAAGAGGTTATTCACGTGAACTAAAAATAGTTTTTTTAGTATGTTAAGATAGCTCAGGAATAAAACCTCGCCTTAAAATTTCATAGTACGCGAGCAAATCGAGTTCGATCCCGCCGGCACCAATGAAATTATAAATGCCAATTTCAAATGCTGACCACGTGCATATCTGAGAAATTAAATAAATATCGAGTAAATGGGATCTGCCTGCATTGGGACAGCGATGTACTCTATGGGGCCAGCGCGGCGTACTTTTCACTTAAAACTCTTAGAATTGTCGACAATTGCGATCAGATAACCCGTGCGCGTTTATCCCTCTTTTATAAAAAATTAGAGACTTTGTTTTTACATTACTAATATCACCCTACTTATTACCCCAGAGGATTCCAAACAAAAAGGTCTTGAAACCGGAGTACACCTGCACTGATATTTCTTTGTAAATTGTAATGGATCTAAGGTATCAGTGCACAGCATAACATAAAAATCTTTGGTCAAAGTGCGTTTACAAAAACGATATATTCTACAGTATAGTTATATTCTGGCCATGGCAAAACCTAAATCACCAGAAGCTAAGCGTACAAAAAGGGGAAACACTTACACGTTAAGTTAGTTAGTTAAAAAGTTCAAAAATTAATTTGTAGTCGTAAGCGGATTAGCAAGCTGAAGGCAATGGGAGGGCCATAAGCTCGAAGAACCGACAACCAATGGGGGAAAAAGGTTCTCGAGTCCCCCCACTAGATGAAGTGACAACCTGGTAACACATGCAGGAAGTCAATGGATGTAGGTGGCTCAGGACCGTGCTTTGTGGCATTCCTTGGGGGAGGCCTATGTTCAGCAGTGGACTTTTGAAGGGCTGTATTGGTGATGATGATGAGCTGTAAGCGGTAACACAATGAATTTATCGTTGTCTCAAGTATTTAGCATATTATGCACATATTATTATGTAGTATTATCGACTCTACCAATTTGAAGTTTTGAGAAGTCTTAATTTACTATTAACTTATTATTCTTGCTGCTGTTGTTTAAAGTAACTATAAAAGCCTTTTTTAAATATTTAAGAGCAATCTACAAATCCAGAAGCGGCTTTTTAAAGCGAAGAGAGGGCTTGATTGTTTGCCATCTGTAGAGCTCACTAATTAAAAACTTCAGGTCTAGCTGCAGCTTACAGCAACGAACGCCACTTAACAAAACTAACTTTTCCTTTGTAGTCTAGTACAATAATTATATTTTTTGTCAAACTTTATTGTCAAAGTCAATAACTGTGCTCAAATCAGAGTTCATTTTATTGATCTTTTTTAATATCCATTCGCAAACGTTTTATTGTTTGACCGGCAGGTTTTATTATTTCGTTATAAAAGTTTCACATAGCTCATCATTAAATATGTAAATTTATGTAACATATATTTACGTCCTTGCTTGAATCCTACATGGATGATAAGTTGGCACTATTGTTATAGAATCTGTTTGCATAATGCTAAAGAACTACATTTGGGTGCTCATGGAGAATATCTTCACTGAAACTTTGCATCCAAGGTTGGATTGTAAAAGATTAAATCATGGATCTTCACCATTTATTGTAAAGGTACAAAGTTAACATAAGACACTTAGATATAAAAAAAATATTTATGATCCTGGCGATCACACATAAGGCAGCTTGAATAGTACTCGAAAGCCTACGCGCACATGGCGGCTAACGTAATCAACCCGCTGAATGCATGAAGTAGACATACACAGAGTGAAGAATATCATTAGGTGTACATATCAAACGCACGCTCTTATATTTTACAATTCTAATAAGCGGCTGCTCAAAATTTATGACGAATGCAACGCTACGCCACACGTCTCATCGGACATCTCCAGTTAGGGATCTCCATCTTAGAGCTTAGAGTAAAGGCTCAAAGAAAAGCGTTTAACAGAACATGCAATGTCATAGCAAACACTACCGTAAGTACGACTTATTTCACCACGCAAACTTGTTAAGTAGACTTAAATAAAGTAAAAAGACTACATTTCAATCAAATATAAATTTATATTATTTATTAACAAATTCAGTTTAATAACTTTAAATTAATAATACAGTATTATGTAAAAAAAAGCCAATGGAAATAATATATAAATATAATTTAAGGGAAGTTCAGCCAGCATTCTTTAAATAATTGCTATAATACTACACAAAAAATAGTGTAAGCAATATTATACAATATTAGCGCTGCGACACGAGCTCTCGCGACCTCAATGCTCATAAATATATCCCTAACATCCCATTGCGACAATAAACAAAATTTCTATGGAAGTTACAATACTTACAGTAAAAGAATGAATATAAAAATGATTTAATAACGTTACGCATATATTTATTTATAATTATATTTTATTAATTATTAAACGGCCTCTAAGGCAGTGGCTATGGTTTGGTTGCAACGCTGCTTGCAGTGAATTCGATTCCCACAGTGGTCTGGTCTGATCTGTCCATGTGCATCTCATGTATATAAAACGCCTCTACGATACAGGAGTAATTCCTAATGTTATGAGTAACTTTTTTTTATAAAAAGAGAAAAACAAGAAAGAAAGGCACTAATAAAATATTATTACCTGTGAAATATAAAGTTAAAGTTCTACCTAAAGTATGATATAAGGGCCATTATTATTTATTTATGTTGTGAAATTTGAAATATGATTTAATATAAAGGGTATTTACAACTAATATTAAGTATTCATTCATCATCATTTATTACACTCACAAAAAGCTCAACCTTGAGCCTACAGCAGATGTATCTTCCAGCATCGTTGAGCATTATATGTTTGTTTTTAGTGTGTATTTACAAAGTTTATCGTTACGTTTCATTTTTATATATTTTTTGAAAGCTTTTTATTTTTATATATTAATATAGTTATGTATAATATGTCTTGTATGTATGTGTGTATATCCCTAAATGTATATGTAGGTATATTTATGAGCAACAAAATATTTCAATTTATAAAATAATTATTGAAATGTATTTCATAAACACATCCAGGCGGATCGTGCGTGTATCTGTGGTTATGACAGAATCATCAGCGCTGTAGGTTACCCTGTAGCATTACGCTGAGTCATAACCTTTTCACTGGCTCGATACACACTCCATCTCTTGTAATTTTAATCTACTATACTTTTAACTATTTATTTTTTATTTTTGTGATGTGTACAGTTACAGTGAATAAATGTCTTTCTTTCTTTCTTTATTCTTCAATAATACTCGCTAAGATCTTTTTCTTTTATGCAGTATCTTTAAAATTAATGATTTATAATATACACACCTTTTTTACTCCGACTCTACATTTCTAACCGATAAATTATTTTACAGCTTTTTCAAGAAGTAGGTGACTGGAAATCTCAAAAGAATATTCTGTCAATTATTTTGCAGCATGTGACTCAATTACATACCACTAAATATTTGAAGGTATTTACATTCTACGCTTTATCATCATTTCAATAAATAATACAAATATACATTTGTAATTTTATTATTGCTCAAGTAATCTATCCACCGCGAATCGAAACCTCGGTAAGAATAAAAATAATAATAAATAATAATATAATAAAGGCTTTAAATTAATAACAGAATACTTTACAACCAGCAGTTGAGTCTTCGATTTCATTCGCAATTTGAATTTAGAATCTCACCTCAATTTTAATGCTTATCTTGTTATGAAAGATTTTTATGTTGTAATTTGTATTATTGTCATTAAATCAAATGTTTTGTATTTTAAACATTAGTATCTTATATTAAAAATATTTCATCATACTTCATTTTTCTTTCAAAGCAACGTGAACGCCAGATGACAATAGCAACAATTTTTCAGAATATTTGAGATCGGTCACAGCCAGAAAAATTCAACGAATACGACCAATTGATGCGAGTATGCAAATCAACTATGGTCTAATTTGCATATTCATATTTCCATCGGAATTTAGATTTACTTTAAAAAAGGGGTACCCCCAAATAATATTTCGTAGGTAACCAAGTAAGTTAATTAAAAACAATTACAACAATAAACCGCAAAAAATTTGAATTCTCAAATAAGTTAAAAACATATTATATGATTGAATAACTTAACAAAGAAACTTTTATTTACTTGTGTTCAGTTGAGAATAAATCTTGACTTATCTTTTTTGATTCATCCTTCCCATCCCCTCAAAGCGTTACGTGTTAATGGACGACCCTTATGAACAGAGGCTAGGTAGGCTTCATTGTTATACTAAAATAAAATTTAATTTGGCACAAAATAATAATTCACGGATTTATGATTATTTTGATATCTTTTTTCAAATTAATTAATTCACTTTAGTTCACTTTATTCACTTTATCCAGAAACTCAGGGTGGGTGATTAAATAGAATATGCCAACTCTTTCTCCAAGTGTTAATCTCACCTGAAAAGTTTTCCAAAAAAACCCTGATGAGTGCTGATTGAAGCACGAGGCGTTGATGACTGATTGATGGCGGAAAATCCATCCAAAAAACGCTGAACCTGGATTTCAAACTGGTTATGAGGCAGCATTACCAAAGCGTGATTCTCAGCCACAATATTGTCCATGCATGTCAGCTGGCGCATTCTTTAAAAAGTAAGCAATTTATTTAAAAGGGTGTTGATTTTACGTGATGTATGATGTGAAAAATAAATCAAATTTAAAATTTCAATCAATTTTTACGTGGTAGAGCCACGCTGCAGCTATGTTACGATTGTAGCACTAATGGGTCGGCTTCACTGGGGTAACAACTTAACGCTGCTATGTTTCGTATGGTGAGTGTAGAGAACCGAAGACCCTTTTTACTTGAAACGAGGCATTCCATCTTAGTCCTCAGGGGCGACAACACATCTGCATTTTGATTCTTAATCGATATCTATGGGCCGCAACATCCACTTACTATCAGTTGGACTGTGTGCTCTTTTGTCACCCTTATTCTATAAAAAAATCAATTACCGAGACCAGATGGCGGCATCCAATATATACAATATACAATATATAATAAAATTATATTTTGTAAAAACTTCCAAAAGTTATGACGATATGATACATAAAGACACACGTCCAAATTATAAGAGTTCCTTTTATGACAGCGGAACCCTAAAAGGACACTTTCTTTATAACATAAAAAACTAAATTTTTGTCTGCATTTTAGCAATTAAACGGATTAGTAAGCTGAAGTGGCAATGGGCTGCCCATATAGCTCGTTGAACTGACAACCGATGGGGAAGAAAGGTTCTCGAGTAACAGTCTCGTAGCGATAGGCGAAGTGTAGGGCGGCCCCCCACTAGGTGTAGTGCATTCAGGAAGTCGATGGATGCAGGTGGCTCCGGGCCGTGCTTTGTGGCATTCCTTGGGAGAGGACTATGTTCAGCAGTGGACTTGTAAGGGGCTGTAATAATAATGAAGATGATGATGACTGTTACAATTATAACGTTAGCATTCTTACGTGTACTTAGTTATGTATTAGATATCATGAAACTATAATAGTGTTCCGTTTCATAAGCTGACGAATAAACATATATATATATATAAAGGTTTACTTGGGCTTACTTAGATAAAGAATACTTGATAGGTGCTTTCGTATTTTTTCAAAGTTAACACAAGTCATAGTTATTTTGTTATTATTAGGTCTTACTAGAACTAGTTTTAGTCAAAACAACCTTTTACACATAATTTTAGTCATTGATAAATTGAATACAATCTTATCCAAGTAGCCGGCTAAGCCTAGATTTATAGACATAGACCGAACAAAATAAGCCGGAATTCTTTATTTATTATACGTCCTATTATCGGATCGTTTAGTCACTCTGAAATACTTATACAAACTTCACAATTGTCAGTGCTAATATTGGAATACGTAAAATTTCTTCCACTTTGTCATAACAATTAAATTTTTAAAACATTTGAATGCTTATTCCGTATTAAAATGTTGGAAGACACATTATTAATATATAGTGGTAAAATACCCGTGAAATAAAAATAAATAAAAAAATCTGTTAAAATACGCAACAAATATTCTCGGGAAGATTATGTCAGCAACACATGTCACTAAAGCCGGTTCGTTTACGATAACAAATTTGAAGTGTTACGTTTCAGGGTTGTTAAACCGAAGGATCAAAACCCAAATTTGAACCTCTAATTTATTAATGCTGGCAAAAATTTTAGCTTTCGCATATTTTAAACAACACGTTGTTTTTCACATAACAAGTTGCAGTCTTAAGACACTTCGAAGAAAACAAATATAGAAAAAACAGTGGCATCCTCATGTCATGAAAGAATTATATTGCATGCTTGACAGACCTGTATTAATTGCTTGATGATGTGAAATTCTAGCTTCAAGGAAATGACTAAAAATAGAATAAAATAAAAATACCGTTGCTACTTTCGTTGTCAAATTACAATTTACAACAAAAAAACAAAAGAAATATCGGTAGACGTGAAGTTAATAACTTCCCTAACTTATCAGCAGTATCATTTGTATAAGGCGACTTGTTACTGCCAATACTTGGAGAACCTCCACAGTGATTTAAAGGAACGGTTCCAGCACATTTTAAACATGAATATACAAGACTGAGTGTAGTATCCTTTTGTAATTGTTAGCACAGCAGAACCTTGCTACTTTCGTTGTAAAATTACAATTTACGAGTACAACCAAAAACAAAAGAAATATCGGTAAACGTGAAGTTAATAACTTCCCTAACTTATCAGTAGTATCATTTGTATAGGGCGACTTGTTACTGCCAATACTTGAAGAACCTCCACAGTGATTTAAAGGAACGGTTCCATCGCCCATTGCGTTTATCTGATACTATTTTTCCTAATAAAATATTCCTGACTCAAATTAAAGCAAAGGGTCTTAACGATTATCTTGTGAATTCTAAAGTTGTCTTTACTTTTTGTCGAAAAGTGTTAACATCGCATTTGCTGTTGTTTGCATGTCGCAATTTCTGGAGCTATTCGTCGTTGGGTGACATAATGACCTTGCTTCCAACTTTTGTAATTACACAGCACATATATACGAATTACAGTCCGGGAGATTTATTTACGAAGATTTGCATACATACATTATGAAAGTGTGAACTTTCCAACAGACTTGAGGTACAGAGAGAATTAGGATGTGTACACAGGTGTGGTAATTCGACATCCTCACTAGTTCTACTCTTGTAGATAAATGTAAAAACAGTTTCTCCTTTGCGAAAGACTTCTTTATTTTTGATGACATCTAGGTGAGCACTTAATAAATGGCAGGTTGGGGTTACCAGGTTTTTTACAGTCGTTTTAGGCCAAAACTTCACAAACTTTCGTGAGGTTTCTTGCTATCTCGTTGAGTTCTCTTGTTATATGCAAGAAAACAGTAATAACGTAGTCGCGAGCTATATTTTTAGACGAAATCATCTAATATTAAAAATTATTATTTACCTAATTATTACTTTCAAAATTAGATGAACTGTAATGTAGTTTCAGATTAATAATGGTATGTTAATTACTTTTATAAATCTCACAACATGAACAATAAGTCTTGACAGTTTTAGTGACGTAGGTTTCATAGTAATGTAGGCCAAAAACACTACTACTTTAACTATAGAGTTTGTTGGATAAAAAAAATATATGGATTTGTTACACAAGAATAAAAAACACTACAGTATAGTACAGTATGTTTCGGTATCTGCGTGACACCCACGTTTGACTGCATCGTTCCACGAAGGCTTGGACTCCGTGTGTTCCACTTCATCGCTTTAGGTTTACTTCTTCTGTAAAAGCCGCGCGCCTCTGGTATGGCTTCCTGAAAAGTTCAGAAATCCCACCAGCAAACACATCTTTAAGTTGAAATTTTGGAATAATTTCCGATAAATAATTCAAAATCGTTTCAGTCATCATGATAATTGCATTCACTCATTCATTCCACTGCTGAACATAGGTTGCCTTTTTATTCTTGTTTAATTACACATTTATCAAACATAGAATATGATTGTGTGTTATTTATACATATTATACGTTATACATACTCGTACTACATACTATTATTGTTTGTTATTGCATATTTAAATTTATAGTAAAGATTATACCATATGTTTTTGAAGTTTAGGTAATTGTTATAATTGATATGTATTTTTGATATCGATGTTCGTTTGTAGTAAGAAAATCATTAATTCTATGTTTATGCATAAATTATTCAATATTTTCTTAAGTTCTAAATGCGGCAATGATTTGATATTTTCTACTATAAATAGTGTAAAACCAAAATTTTCATTCTGCTTTGAATGCCTATTAATATACTAAATCATAGTATAATATATTATCCTTAGATTATTTTAAAATTATAATATATACATAAAAAATAACAAAAAGTATTGAATATTAAGAAAAATAAAATAAAGACACATCATTTTTTATAATAAATAAAATAAGAAAGCATTGAAGAATAAATGAAAATATATAATAACTAAAATAAATTGTGTAACATCACAGAATAAGAAACTATAAAGTATGTATTAAAATGGGCATTATATGGCGATAACCGTGTAGTATAAAAATACGAGTATACGAGTATATATAACCTCATATCATCCCGTGGGTGTCGTAAGAGACAACAGAGGAAACCAAACCAGGAGATAGTCAGCATCGTCTACCTAATAACAGCTAAAGTTAAAAAACTGCGGTTGCCAACCCGCTTACCAAGCGTGGCAACAATGGCAACTATCCCCCCAATGAGGCAATCTATTTTTGATGTTCAGCAGTGGACTTTTGATGGACTGTAATGGTATATGGGATGACAACGCATCTGCATTTTAATTTTTAATTGGCGATAGATGTAGATGTCCCGTGTAGTGGCGGGTAAGAATACCCACTACCCCATATCTTCCCGTGGGTGTCGTGAGAGGCGACAGAGGGAAACTGAGGCAGAAGATGGGCAGCAGCATCTTTCTGATAACAGCAAAACAACAATAAAAAAACTGCTGTTGCCAACCCGCTGATGCCGACGCAACCCATGATTAAAGTTACGAAGAGACGGCCGCCAGTCCTCGGCGGCCCCGCTATGCCTGGCTGCGGTGGCGACCATGGCAACGGCGGGGCAGGGGGTGCTAAGAATCTCCGGTGGAAGTTCGGTTGCCACCTAAGACGACTCGACCTGGCAACATATAACGCACGCACCCTGAGGACTGACGAGAAGATCCTGAAGCTGGAAGAAGAGATAGACAAGTTGCGCTGGAATATTATACGATTATCTGAGGTCCGAAGAGAGGGGGAGGACATGGTAATCCTCAAATCCGGCAACTTGTTCTTTCACCGGGAGGGCGAACATCCGTCCCTAGGAGGTATCGGATTTATCGTCCACAAGTCTCTCGTTAACAACGTTGTAAAGATTAAGAGTGTGTCGACGAGGGTTGCGTACCTTATACTCAGAATCACCAAACGGTATTCGCTGAAGGTCATACAGGTTTACGCACCAACCTCGGCACATCCCGATGAGAAGGTGGAAGAAATGTATGAGGATATATCTAGAGCCATACATTCCTCCAAAACCCACTATACGGTGTTATTGGGAGACTTAAACGCAAAACTAGGCACAAGAGAGAACGGTTAGCTGAGGGTAGGGAAATTTGGAATAGGGCAACGGAACCCAAGGGGCCAGCAGCTGGCCGACTTCATGGAGAAAGAGGGACTCTTTATGATAACTCTTTCTTCCAGAAGCGGCCCCACAGGAAGTGAACCTGGTCGAGCCCCGACGGTTCGACAAAAAATGAGATTCACTTCATTATGACGACCAGTTGACAACTGTTCAGTGATGTCTCAGTGATCGCGAGGGTAAAAACCGGCAGCGATCACCGAATGGTGAGAGGCACACTGAACCTAAACGTTAAGTTGGAGAGGTCACGTCTAATGAAGTCAACGCTTCGTCCCCCTGGTGCTCTAATCCAAAGTCAGCTCGAGCTACAAAACCGTTTTCAGTGCCTAGAAGATTGCAATTCAGTGGACGATATGAATGACAAGCTCGTGGAAACTGTCCATACGGTCGGAGCTAAGTTTTGCAAGACCCGCCGCAGAAGAACACAAAAACTCTCCAATCACACTCTTAATCTCATGGCTGTTAGACGGGAAATGAGGCTGCAGTCTTCAACAGATTTGACAGCATACAGGCAACTGAACAGAGAGATCTCTAAATGCATGCTGCGAGACTTACGCAACTTTAATACTGCTCGTATTGAAGAAGCTATCGAGCGGAACCAAAGCTCCAAAGTCTTTGCTAGAGATCTGTCTGCCAGAAAGAGCCAACTGTCGAAGTTGAAGACCGAGTGTGGCAGCGTTATTTCCGGGACACCTGAGATTTTGAATGAGATTGAGAGGTTCTATGGGCAGCTGTACACATCATCGTTGGAGCTACACGCAAGTGTGAGTAACGATTCAGGAGCAAATCTTATCCGACACAATTCCGATGATATTCCGGACGTCAGTCTGAGCGAGATTAGAATGGCTCTCCAGCACCTTAAAAACGGCAAAGCCCCAGGCGAGGATGGAATTACAGCAGAGCTTCTGAAAGCGGGTGGAAAACCGGTACTTGAAGTCCTTCAGAAGCTCTTAAATTCCGTCCTCCATGGTGGCACTACACGGAAGGCGTGGAGCAGAAGTGCGGTGGTCTTGTTCTTCAAAAAAGGCGACAACGCTGTCTTGAAGAACTACAGACCGATTTCCCTTCTGAGCCGCGTCTACGTGCTGTTTTCGAGAGTCATTACGAATCTTCTCGCATGCAGACTCGACGACTTCCAGCCTCCCGAACAAGCCGGTTTCCGAAAAGGCTTTAGCACCATATATCACATACATACCCTTCGGCAAATTGTACAGAAGCCCGAGGAGTACAATTTGCCACTATGTCTGGCGTATGTCGACTATGAGAAAGCCTTTGATTCCGTCTAAATTTGGACGAGGCTGCAGTCCCTTCAGCGGTGCCAAGTTGACTGTCGGTATATCAAAGTGCTGAAGTGTTTGTACAGTAGGGCTTCGATGGCAATCCGAGTACAGAACCAGAGTACGAAACCTATCCAACTGCAGAGAGGTGTAAGACAGGGTGACGTTATATCCCCGAAACTCTTCACCGCTGCATTGGAAGACGTTTTCAAGCTTCTGGACTGGAACGGATACGGTATTAACATCAACGGCGAGTACATCACTCACCTTCGATTTGCCGACGATATAGTCCTTATGGCAGAATCACTGAAGGACCTAAGCACTATGCTCAATGACCTCAATAGTGCCTCCCAACGGATAGGTCTTAAAATGAACATGGACACAATATACACATGGATACAATGAACAAAGATCATGTATAACGTCCATGTCGCACCTATGCCGGTAGTTGTTGGGAGCACTAAGCTCGAAGTTGTTGACGAGTATGTTCACCTGGGACAAATAGTCCGACTAGGTAAGTCCAACTTCGAGCGAGAGTTCAATCGACGGATTCAACTCGGCTGCGCAGCGTTCGGGAAATTACGGCACATCTTCTCGTCAGGTATACCTCAAAACTTGAAAACGAGACTGTACAACCAGTGCGTGTTGCCAGTGATGACCTATGGAACTGAGACGTGGTCCTTCACTGCTGGTCGGATGAGGAAGCTCAAGGTCGCTCAGCGAGCTGTGGAGACGGTTATGCTCGGAGTTTCTCTGCGTGATAAACTTAGAAATGAGGATATCCGCAGTAGAACCAGAGTGACCGACATAGCCCAACGGATTAGTAAGTTGAAGTGGCAATGGGCCAGCCATATAGCTCGAAGAACCGACAACGGATTGGAAAAAAAGGTTCTCGAGTGGCGGCTTCGTACCGGCGGATGAAGTGTAGGGCGTCCCCCCACTAGATGAAGTGACGACCTGGTAAGACATGCAGGAAGTCGATGGATGCAGGTGGCTCAGGACCGTGCTTTGTGGCATTCCTTGGGGGAGGCCTATGTTCAGCAGTGGACTTGTGAAGGGTTGTAATGATGATGATAATGAGATGTAGATGTCTATGGGTCACAACACCCAGCCATCAGGTGGAATATGTGCTCATTCATCGCCCGCCCTTATTCTGTAATAATATATAATGTTACAAAATCTAAGAGGTAGTACAGGAATGTATAAGATTACATCATGCTTCGTTCTTTCGTTACTGTTTGTCTGGTATTCTTAACTACCTTTTCTGTAAATATCATATAAGCAAATGTTTTGGTGGCTGATTTAGAAAATTATATTTCACATCAATATGTTTCCTCGTATATAAAAACAAATTATTAATGTATTATTTTTCAATATTCTTGAAATTTAATGAAAAAAATCTTATTCACTTTTAAATATAATCTTACTCTAGTATTGGCAACCCTGACTCATGTCAGCCGCATCTCCTACGTCACCTGAAACGGCAGTATGTAACGTATGTAACAACAAGCAAGCTGTTAGACCACTTGCAGGTGTATATCTAACTAAACAAATACGATTATCTTTATGTTGGTTTTCGAAATAATAAATTGAAAAATAAATATTATTTAATTTAAGCGAAGCTTCTATGGCGTCGTTGCGCGCTCGGTTGCCGGGAAATAAGCCAAAAAAAAAACGTTTTCCTTCTCCGTTAGTGCACTTTTATTTCGAACACATGCATAGGTTTAAACAGCTTGTTCATTTTAATTAAAATAACATTTTAAATGGAGCAACAAGCAATTGGACTTCGCAAAAGAAAAATCTACGCCAACTACGGGTATAAAACAGGTCTGGGAAGAGTAATAACAATGTCCTCCAGACCAAATTTGCGCAAGCACAGGTGCACTCTCTATTCCCTCATCCTCATAGTCCGATGGGACGGTAATTTGATACGACCGGAGAGAGATCAGGCGCAGGACCAACGACCTAACATGCTTTCCGAGACACGGGGATGAATAAAGCACCGCCAAATTCCTGAATCCGGGCTGCGACTGCGAATATTATCTTGACAGAAAAACCCAATAACTGATATTGGCCCGACCCGGGATTGGAGCCCCGGACCTCATGATCAGTAATCGTGTTTATGACCACTAGATCAACGAGACAGTCTGAAAAGATTACCATGACACTGTCAATGTCTGCTGTGGTTTTTCAAAGGCATTTGATTGTATGAATCGTAAATATTTAATTTATTAACTTATATACTACGGCATTCGTAATTCTACACATGATATGTTATCAGCATATCTCTCAAACGGGGAACAGAATGTTGAAATTAATAGTGTAGTTATCGGGTCGTTTAATAAAAAAGCTTTTTCCACAAATACTTGACCATATTTTATTTTTAATTTGTATAAGTGATCTTCCGTTTTCTTATTTGCTCATGATTATTGAATGATTACAAAAAAAGAAAAAAAAGAAAGTTTTACAGTGTACACTGTCTAATATATACACCGTTGTAATCTAACGCCTATTGCCAACGGCAAAGACAGAATGCCTTCCTTGTAGTTTTTCGGCTTTAGATTTAAGAAGGGAAGAACTTTAGTATTAATAATATTAGTAATGAGTTAAAGAATGTAAAGGTGGTAGTTTGAAGGCATAATATTGGGGAAGAACTAGTACGGAGAGTGAGGAAGGGCAGCCCAGTCTAGTGAGAATATTTTTACGAATCGCTCTTGATATATATGGCCGAGTAAAAAATTTAAAAAATAAATTAAATATTCAATTTTTCCGTTACATCATCCAGTTGTTCTTAATAAATATTTTAATCGTAGGGTTACATGGCAGAAGGTCCCAGTAAAAATCCTGCTTATTCCCCAACACTCACTTTCACAGAAATTTTCAACCCATGTTCAATTTTGGTGTCAGAACACTGGATTCTCCAAAAAATTACTTACAAACCCAATTTTTACCGTGTAGTGGCGGCGGAAGAAATTCAATTACCTTATATGGGTGTCTCAAGAGTGAAACTGAAACAGGAGATGGACAAAAGCATTTTCCTAATTACAACTCAGTAATAATAAGAAAACTGCTATGAGGCAATCGATCGGGAGACCAAATCGAACAATCACACATCCAAATCAAAAAACAACTATTTGATTTATCATATGCTACTGACAGCGTCAATTTTTATAGAGTCAGCCTACGCCAGTTTATATTCTAAGCCTATGGAGTCGGCCATACACATGGTAACAGTTTTTTTTATAGAAGTAAGGATGACGACGAGCGCACAGTCCACTTAATACTAAGTGGAAGCAGATACGCTGTTAGCACAAAGGTCAAATTCCTCGTTACCAATTAAAATACTTTGTTGGTCATCACTTAGCATACAAAACAAAGCAGTATTTTGCTTCTATTAGATCCTGGTGTTATATGCAAGTGTGCCAGCTATTGCAACGTGACTCTACCACGTAAAAGTGAAATCAAATGAAAATTCTGTAAAATAGATTATATTATTCTTATGCAAACAATGCTTATTATGAATTTTATGCCAGCCCGGCTAGCATGGGCTGGGGACAAAAAATTTATCCCCCGATTATATTACCTGGCAAGAGATAAAACTATCTTGTCCTTATGTCAAAGCACGGCAACGGGGAGAAGTATATCCCCGTTTGACATAACGCGTTTAGACATATATCCCCCCGTCCGTAGCATGGAGCCAAATGAAAGATAAAAAATTATGCTTTTTTAACATTTGAAAGAGACAATTTTATCCTAGTTCATTGGACGTGGGTTTAAGTTTATATTCATACAAAAAAATCTATCTAAGTCTAAGTCTATCTCCCATTTTATCTACTGTGGATATTATATCCACCGGTGTGCCCATGCTCGAAGGGTGGATAAAACTAAGCGAGAGGATAAACATTTTCTCCTTTCCCCGGGGATAAAATTGTCTCCTGCCCATGCTAGCCCTGCTGAGTGCTAGGAAAATTCAGGCATGAATTTAAACGACAGTTTAAAACGAAACAAGAATACGTAATTTTGTGTCACAGGTGTTTTGACTTAAATATAGTTTCATTCGCGGTTTTTGTAAAAAAAAGCTTTTGAGCAATTTGTTACGTTGCTAAAGATAATTTAATAATGTTTATCGTATAAGACTGATGGGACTGGTGCAAAGTTATTTTAGTCCCACTGTATAAGGGAAAAGGGTCACAGTAGAACTGTAAAAACTACCGTGAAAATAGGTCTTTCTATGAGCATTATCACAGAGTTTATTGACCAAAAACCTTTTCAGTGAAGAACGTTTTCTGTGTATTTTTAGGCTTGGAAAAGCTCTAAAACAGAGTAGACAGGGTTGTTATATGGCAAACGTTGGCCTCGTTTAGGTTGAGCGCTAGACTACTAAGTGCTTGTGTCATGATTGATGGGGTCTTCACGGACTGATTTGGCATCCATTAACGTGTCAGGTGGCAGACGAAGCAAGAGAGTAATGAATGAGGAAAGAATGAGGAAACACATTTAAGCTGCAGAAAAAAGTGGCAAAGTTGGCAAGGGGCACCTTAGACGGAAGATTATCGACCAATTTGGCGATCCATCGAAATTGGGCCAAATTAAGAGTACCCTTAACCAAAAAACATGTATATAATGTGAAATATAATGTGTAGATATGTATGTAAAAGAAACGAGAAAGGTGTGTCAGGATCGTGTCAAATGGGAGTTCGTAGTCTCTACCTACCCCTCTAGGTGACAGGCGTTATATATGTATTGTATGTTTATCATACAGTATAAAATAAACAAAAATAAATGTACTTTAGTACGTAGTGGCAGTGGCACGAGTGGTGAGAAATCATCTAACATTTCTATTCCTAATTTATTAAGATTAATCTGTGCCTGTATAATACGAGAATGAATTGCAAATAAAATCAGTAGTTCTCTTATTTATTATTATAAAATTTATTAATTGGAACAAAGTAAACATTGATTACTTTACCTAAGTATTTTTGAAATATTATAAAATCCATGGTGTATGCGCCGTTATTGCCGTCAAAAATAGCTAGCAATCTTAGTCTTACAGCAACGTAAAAAGCATTAGCAGATAAGTGTTAAAACAGATAGATTAGTTTATTTTAGTTATTTCCATAGCACAATGTCGGATGAAATCGGTAACGCGACTGTCATAGATACGGTCTTTGTTTTGCGGAAGAGAGCTATAAGAGCAATTTATAACCTAAATCCTAAGCAATATTTTATTATTGTTATTAATTTTAAACAAATAAATATCCTCTCAGTTTACGAAAATCTATATATTATATAAAAGGCAAACCTGACTGACTCATCTATCAACGCACAGCCGAAACTACTGAACGGAAATTTGGCATACAGACAGTTGCAATGACTTAGGCATCTGCTAAGAAAGGATTTTTGAAAATTCGCCCCCTAAGGGGGTGAAAAAGGGGTTAAAAGTTTGTATGGAAGTCCATCATTTTAGAGCAAGAAGCCTGAAACTTTGTTTTTAGGTTAACGATTAGAAATAAACAGTTACGTGTCCTAGGGTTTTAGAAAATTCAATCGTAAGGGGGTGAAAAGGGGTTGAAAGTTTGTATGGGGAAACAAGATTAGTTAAACCATTTTATTCGAAACTTCACAGGAGTACTCCTATCAATAAATGAGTAAACAAGTATTTCAGGCTCTTTCAGAATTCAACCCCTAAAAGGTGGAAAAGGGGTGACAAATTCTGAAAATCAACCCTTTTTTTATGGTTTATCGTGTCGCTGATTACGAAAACAACAACTATTTCAAAATCCAACGTAGCAGACGGGAAATACCTACCATCATCCCCTGTGGGGGTGCGATGTGGTTGAAATATCAATGTGGGTGTCGTTTTATGGTTTTTTGGAACGTTAATTACGAAAATGGCATCGATTATGGTTTGAAACCAACATGGATGGAAGGATGGACGGATGTATGTTTGTATGTAAAAATCATCATGGGTTGGGTGACTTGAGTGTCATTTTTAAGGTTTTTGGGTCGTAAATAACGTAAATGATATTGATAAATATTTTAAACTTAATTTATTAGAATAGAATAGAATGTACTTTTATTGCACAAAACATAAAATAAAATAGACAAGAAGATTTGTACAAAAATTTGCACAAAATTACACCTGAACAAAAAATACTAATTTAAAAATTAAAAAACAATGAAAATAAACAACCAAACCAAATATATTTTTTTACAAATTAATAAAATGGCAAAACCAAAAGAAATGCTTAGGTACCTACCTATTTTGTATTGATCTTCAAGTTCCAATCCCTACCAATAGATGGCGTTGGTATCGTTTTAGAACGCGGTAACGTTGTGTATTTTCGAACTAATATAAAGTGAATGGTGAATTAGCGCTTCAACCTGTACCACATACGATACCTATGCACTGTCAACGGATCTTTGACTAGTCTTCGACTTTGTTTGCTTGCTTACGGTTTAAGATTTGCTTCAACTTGGAATTCAATTTGCTTTGTGATTAGGTATTGTTGATAGAAGTATTTTTTCTCACTGAAAAAATGACTACAGAAACTCTTAATACTAAAGGAAAAATGGAAGAACATACCGTCGTCCCCATTATAGGTGACGGCGCCTGTTTGTTTCGTGCTCTTTCATTTTTAATGTACGGAACCCAAGAAAATGCGATGGTGGTGCGTTCACAAATTGTTAGATTTGTGGTAAATGATTGGCCTAGGTATTCAGTTATGATCCACGACCGAAATGGCGATAATTATTCAACAGCAAATGAATATTCAGCCGATATGTTAAAAAATTAAACTTACGGTGGACTTTGTGAATTGGTAGCTGCAGGATTAATATTTCCGTTTCGGTTTGAGGTATATCGAAACGGTCTGCTATACACTGAGTCCGGAACAGATATCTGTCCAGTAAGGCGATTACGATTTAGCCATGATTTATCTAATGGACATTTTGACGCCTATCTGCCTATTGTTGCGAAAAAAATTACACAGCGTCGCATGGAGTTACCTGTCGAAGAGTGTGATCCTTTTTTAGAGCTTGACCATTTAACTGTTACACAGAAAAGTAAACAGTGAAATATCATCTCCAACCAGCGTAACAGATCAATCTGTATCGTCGACATTAAAATATGAAAAAAAAGAAAAATAAACGAAGGTCGAGATTTACTAATTACACAAGGAAAAGGAAATTAAAAAGTGCTCAAGAAAGATATAGGCAGAACAAGCCAGTTTCAAATCGTAAAGCTGTGTCCGCTTATCAGAAAAAATCCGATGTACACAGGCAAGCTGTTACAAATTACCAAACTGCGAATCCACAAGTGCATAGAGCAATTCAGTCACGGTATGAGGAAAACATTACACTGCGTTTATGGAAAAACAAGGTCCATTCCGCTATGAAGTATGACCTTGATATTTCTTATAGAACTGACAGCAGTGTAGCCTTAGGTTCTACGACATACAAGTGTCAGTGGTGCAATGCGCTGAAATGGAAGGATGAGACAACTGGTATATGTGTTGCAGCGCTGGAAAAGTGCAACTTGATCGGTTGAAACAACTGCCTGAACCACTCTTTAGTTTGATTAATGATCTACACCCAGATCATGACCATTTTATGGGTAATATTCGTAAATATAATGCCTGTTTCCAGATGACTTTCTTTGGTGGTAAACAGGTAACAGCAGATGGCTTTTCACCGACTTTTAAAGTACAAGGCCAGGTCCACCATTTAATTGGAAGTATATTAACAGAAGCGGAACATGACGCTCAGTACCTTCAAATATATTTCGTAGGTGAAGATGATCGAGAAGCAAAGATTCGATGTTCTAAATTTCCTAACTTAAAGCCAAATTTAATCAAACAATTGCAGAATATACTGCATCAAGTGAACCCGTATATAAAAGATCTGAAAAGTGCCATTGATAAATTGCTTCAGTCATACATAGTTGTCATACATGCTGATAAAAAACCACCAGAAGAACATAGAGGTAGGTACAATGTACCAACTACAAAATGAAGTGGCTTTAGTGTTAGTGGATCAACAATTTGATCGAAGGAACATCATCCTCGAGAGCCGAAGTAATTCACTTCAGCGTATTAGTGAGATACTCGTACATCGAGCATATGATGCGCTACAGTATCCATTGATGTTTTGCTGGGGGATGATGGGTATTCAATCAACATACCACAACGCGATCCCACAACTAAATTGCCGCTTAATAAAACTGTCTCTTCTGCAAGTTTCAATTCGTATAGAATAATGATTAAAGAAGGAGAAGATAACTATTTAGTCAACTATCGTGCCCTTTTTAGTCAATATTTGGTGGATGAATACGCCAAAATAGAAACTTTCACATGCAATCCTCGCTGGGACGAGATAAAAGAGCAATTGCTTCAAGGACAACAATCTCATGACAGACACGATATAATTTCGAGGGTATTTCGACTAAAGGTGAAAAAGATCATGAACTTATTGACAAAGGGCAAAATATTTGGTGAAGTGCGATGCTATATGTACTCAACGGAATGGCAAAAGAGAGGTCTTCCACATATTTATATACTTTTATGGCTTCACAAACGTATTACTCCGGATCAAATCGACAATATAATTTGAACTGAAATACCGGATCCCAAACGTGACCCAGAGCTTCACGAAATCGTTAAATGTAATATGATACATAGCCCATGTGGAACTTTAAATCGAAAGTCACCATGTATGGAAGATAACATGTGCAGTAATCGATACCCCAGGGCTCTCAGAAGGGAAACTCAAACTGGTGAAGACGGTTATCCACAGTACAAGATACGTTTACTAAATGACGGTGGGTTCTCTGTTGATATCGAAGGCACAACCATAGATAATCGCTGGGTAGTCCCTTATAATCCAGTATTATTAAAAACATTTAAAGCTCACTTAAATGTGGAATATTGTCATTCGGTGAAATCAATAAAATACGTCTGTAAATACGTAAATAAAAGTTCAGACCAGACACCGTTTACTTTAGAGAATGAGAAGAATGAAGTTAAAACCTACACAAGTGGAAGATATATAAGTTCATCAGAGGCAGTATGGTGAATCCTTGAATTTCCCATTCATGAGCATTTCCCTCCCGTAGTCCACCTCGCCGTTCATTTGGAAAATGGGCAAAGGGTTTATTTTAATGAGCAAAATCTGAGTGAAAGAGTGAATAGTCCTCCAACAACCACACTCCTATCCTTTTTCGATTTGTGTAAAGTGGATAACTTTGCAAAACATTGCTCTACCTAGAAGTACCTGCATACTACGTTTGGGATAAAAGAAAGTTCCAAAGGAGAAAGAGAGGAGCAAACGTTGAAGGCTGGCCAGGGGTCAAAAAAGAGCACGTTCTGGGCAAGGTTTATATTGTACATCCGAACAATACAGAATGCTCTCACCTTCGCATGCTTCTTCATGAGATCCGGGACCCAATTTCGTTTGAAGCGGTAAATAACTGTAGATGGTCATGTATATTCCACGTTCGAATCAGCGTGCAAAGCTCTCGGCTTGCTTGAAGATGATCAGCATTTGTTCGCAGCAATGGAAGAGGCAGCACTTTGCCAACCACCGCCAATGATTCGGGATCTTTTTACGATGATTTTAGTGTTCTGCCAAGTATCAGACCCTTTAAGCCTTTGGGATAAATTCAAAGAATACCTATTTGAAGATTTTAAAAGGCTATTAGAAAGACAGGGAGATGTGGATGTAGAGCACATGACAGATGTGGTATTTAACAAATGCCTTTCGGTAATAGAAGATGCCGTATTAGCTTTGGGTGGTCGGCTACTAAAAGAGTATGGGTTACCTCAGCCAAGCAAAGAGCAACAATTTGAAAATAGAGAGTTTCTTAAAGAGACAAGTTACGACGTAGCATCATTAGAAAACACAGTTAAAAATAATGAAGGATCACTGAATGACGAACAAAAAGCAGTTTACAATCAAATTAATACAAAAATTGAATCAAATGAGGGTGGAATATTCTTTTAAGATGGAACAGGCAAAACATTCCTCATAAATTTGCTATTAGCAAAAGTTAGAAGTACTCGCGGAATTGCTTTGGATGTGGCTTCTTCTGTAATTTCAGTTACACTGCTTGAGCGTGGACGAACTGCTCATGCTACCTTCAAGTACTCAATTTAACAACAGCTGATACTCCCATTTGTAATATATCGAAACAAAGTAATTTTGCTCAAGTATTAAAACATACGAAAATGATAGTGTGGGATGAAATAACCATTGTTCATAAGGGTGGCGTAGAGGCTTTAAACAAAACTAAGGAAATAAGAGGAAATAAAAAGTTAATGTGGTGTAACGGTTTTGCTGGCTGGAGATTTTAGACAGACTCTACCAGTAGTGCCAAAAGGAACTAGAGCAGATGAAGTTAAGGCGTATCTTAAGAGATCCCCTATATGTTCTCTAATTAAAATCCTCATGCTCTCGAAAAATATACGGGTACACTTAGGAGAAAAAGAGTCTGCTGGTGGATTTGCGAATCTCCTACTTGAAATCGGCAACGGTGATTACCCGATAAATGACGGAATGATAACCATCCCTGATAATTTGTGCACAGTTGTATTTACGTTACAGGAGTTAATATCCAAAATTTACCCAGATATTGCTCATATCTACGATAAGCCAATGGAATGGTTGTGTGAACATGCCATACTAACCCCGATAAACGACCAAGCAGCGGCAATTAACGATATACTGTTAACGTCTTTTGAGGGGGAAGAAATGGTGTACACGTCAATAGACTCTGTGGTCAACTCAGATGACGCAATTAACTACCCTGTTGAATTTCTTAATTCACTGAAACCATCGGGTCTTCCACATCATAAGCTTATTCTGCGCGTGAGCACTCCTGTTATGTTGTTGCGAAATTTAAAACCTCCTCAATTATGCAACGGAACAAGACTACAAGTAAAATCGTTACATCGCAATGTAGTGGAAGCCACAATTATAACTGGATGTGCGCAAGGGGAAACTGTATTTGTACCAAGAATTCCCTTGATCCCGAATGATCTTCCTTTGAATTCAAACGAATACAGTTTCCTCAAAGTCTGCTTTACAATGACCATAAACAAATCATAAGGGCAGACATTAAAATTTGCGGTATAGACTTGAGAGAAAATTGTTTTTCACAAGGGCAATTCTATGTGGCTTGCTCACGCGTAGGTTCGCCCAGTAGTCTGATAATTTTGGCACACAGTAATAGATTAGCAAAAAATGTGGTGTATAAAGAAGTTTTGTAGTTTACTAGCTTTTGCCCGCGACATCCAGTTATAATTGTGGCTTGTACCAGCAGACTCTTTTTCACACACGGGTGCGATATAACCGAACTCCACGCGGACGAAGTCGCGGCCAAAAGCTAGTTTAATATATATGTACACAACAGCATTTTTTTAATTAAATTTCTTTTTTTTTTTAAATAGCGATATACGTTATTTGACTCCAAAGGGTCAGTAATTCCTTCATGAGGCAATGTAATAAAATCAAAGCAATAAAGTACCAGAAAATAGGCCAAGGGAAAAAGGCCCAATTCTCCCCCCCCCCCCCTCTTTAACATGGTAGCGGAATCAAATAAAAAACTACACCAGGAGGGTACCAGCACTCCTGGTGTAGTTTTTCTGAAGGTTTCCTTCTTCTTCGACTTTCAAAAGTGTTGCCGTATCTTTTTCATCACTACGAATTTTAAAGTAACGGTCTGGTTCTTCTATGGTATTATCGGCAAGGTGTATGTTGCAACGTATTTGTTGATACCTTTTAGGAGACGTAAGATCGGCAACAAGGGGGAACCTTGTTCTTTTATATATTAATTCTAGAATTTTTTCTAAATTTCCATCAAAACTTCAATAGCTACAAAGTTCTTTACCATATCCTCTGCCAAACACAGAATCTACCTAGTCAAGTTGCGGGAGCTGCGTATGACTTGTTTAATCTTTTCTACAGCTAAGTTACTTAGATAATTTACTTGTGTTTTCATATTTTAGAATTCATTTACGTATGGCTTATGGATGTCTACTAAACTGCTAAATACTTTATATTTATTGATATTAAAATTTAAATCATCTTTTATGCTACTAAAGTCTAACTGCTTAACTATAACCCACTTATCTACTTCCTTGTATGCTTGTCCTTGCTTTACGGGTAACATGCCTGTTATGCTCGACCTTTGAAGTTGAAGGCCTTGGGTCTGGATCATCAGATTCAGGTTCACGAAGATCGCCAACAACCTGTGGAGGGCGTTTCACATTTTTGAGGTGCACTTTAGTTTTTCTTTTCCCTATCGTTACAGGTATTATGTTTCTTTCAATATCACCTTGCACTTTCGCCTTTTGATACCTAGGCTTATCCTTACTTTTCCTTATGTTAATATCTTTAATAAAACCGTATCATCTTCTTTAAAATCAATTCCAGATTCCCCACTTTTCTTTTCCTAACCGTTTCTTTATCCGTGGACTTTTTCAGAAATATACCTATATAAGTATTTGGTCTGTCTGCGTGGTATTTAATGAGTTGTGTATATGCCTTTTCAAAACCTACGTCGAATATTTTACCAGAATCTGTATGACCAAATGCTACTTCAAAGGTGTTAATCCTGTCGTTGAATGAATAGTATGATTATATGCCATGACTGAATATGTCATGACAGATGCAGCGTCTGTGCATTTATGTTCATATTTTGCAAGTCTGTATATTTCAGTTAAAGTGGAATGAAATCTTTCGACAATGCCGGTCGAATTGGGGTTATTGGGAGTTGTGATGAGTTTCTTTTTATACATAGATAGGAGCTGACGCATAAGTTCGTTATTGAATTCGGTGCCTGGATCAGATGATGTTTTCAGGAATTCCGTACATAGAAAAATATTTAATTAATGCTCGCGCTACTTCAGTGGTTTGTCGACTTGCAAACTCTAAGGCCTGTCCTAATTTGCTAAAAGCATCCACAACGGTTAAATAATACTTTTCTCAATAGTAAATAAATCTATAAATAGTTCCTGAAAAGGCGCATCCTGAGTTGTTGTGAGTTGGTATAGGTTTTATTGGTTTTATCGTACTTCATTAATCCGCAAGGTTCACAAGCATTTATAACGGCAGCTACAGTGTCTTGCATATTTTCCCAGTAATAGTTTCTACGTATTCTTATCATAGTTTCTTTTACACCGCGATGACATGTTTTTCCTTCATGGTGTTTGAGAATGACAGCTTTGTTCTTTTTCATCTTCCATATATACTACGCGTTGTGTACATTCAAAGAATTGTACTGCGTCCTTCTTAAAGAGTTCTATAATAACTTTTGCAAATAATTTCTATGCTCAGCGTTCTCGAAATAAATAAAGTATCCACTTAAATTTTATATATTCCTTTAAAATTGTTTTATTAATTCTTCGTTTTCTAGTGGAAGAAATACCTCTAGTACTTTTTGTTTTTCTAGATAAATTTCTGACTTGTAGTTTATTTTGGAACCAAGAAAATACTAGGAACTGATTTGGTTTAGTATCTATTGCCTCGCTCAAAATTGGGATTGCTGTTGACTCAGGTTCAACATTTGAGTGTATCGTGTCTGTGCTACTACTGTTAGTTACAGATGGTACAGGGTAGTTTTTGAACGATTCTATATGATCCGTTACACCTGAGTCTGAAATTATCACTGTCTCTGGTTGAGGTTTAGGTCTGTATTTTCAAGTTCTTTCAGTTGGCGTATTACTTTTTGTATGTCATCGTCATCCACATTAACATCCATTGATGCGTCGTCTAAAGCATTAAGTTTTTATGAGACAAGGCATCAGCATTGGTATTTTGTTTGCCGTTTTTATAGACTATTGTAAAATCGTATTCTTGAAGACGCAAACGCCAGCGTGTTAGTTTGCTGTTAGGCTCCTTAAGGAATAGAGCCAAGCAAGGGTCTATGGTCTGTATAATTTGAAATTTCTGTCCATACAAATTTAAAATGCTTTACAGCCCAAATGATGGCAAAGTTCCCTGCTCTATTGTGCTGTATCGCGACTCGGTGTCACTTGTGCGGCTGGCATATGCAATAGGCTTATCTGACCCTATTGGTCCTTGTGATAATAATGCACCAAGAGCTACATTCGAAGCGTCGGTAGTTAATATATACGGTTTAGTCGAATCCGGGTATTGTAGTAGTGAACACTGGTCAATATTTACATTTATGAAAAGCATCTATTTAATTTTGGTCTACAATTATCTTTTCCTTTTCTTTAAACACGACGTTAGGGGCTGCGTGATTTTCGCAAAGTCCTTTATAAATTTTCTATAATATCCAACCAGCCCAAGGAAACTTTTGATCTCGGTGGCTGTCTTAGGAAGAGGATAATTCTGTATTACTTTAATTTTGTCATCGTTTGGTCGCAGCCCGTCTTTAGTTATGGTGTGTCCAAGATATAAAACTTCTTTTCGAAAAATTCAGATTTGTCTAATTGTATTTTCATGTTAGTCTTTCGAAGTCGGTCAAAAACTGTACGAAGTTTCTCCATGTGTTCTTGTAGACTAGCGAAAAGATAATAACGTCGTCAAGGTACACAAGGCAATGGATTCCTTGCAACCTCTTAAGACGTTATTCATAGCCTTTGAAAGGTGGCGGGGCTGTCTTTAATCCAAATGGCATCCTCAGGAACTCATAGTGTCCATTTTGGGTGCTGAAGGCAGTTTTCTGTCGGTCATCTTCATTAAGTTCAATTTGGTGATAGCCGCTGGCCAAGTCGAGTGTCGAAAAGTATGTGCTCTTACCTAGCTTATCGAAAAGGTTTGCGATATTTGGAAGGGGGTACTTGTCATCAATTGTAATTTCATTTAGCCTTCTGTAATCTATAACCATTCTGTATTTAACTTCGCCCGAAGCATCAGCCTTTTTTTGGACAAGATGTACGGGAGAATTCCATGGGGAGAAAGATTCCGGAATTACATTATCTAATAGAAGTTTATCGACCTGCTTATTTATCTCTGTTACTTGTACGGGGGCTAGTCTGTAAGGTTTTGTGAATATAGGGCCTCGTTTTTAGTCCGAATGAAGTGTTTAACCTGATTACTAAAACTCAAAGGAATCTGTTCACAATAAAATATATCCTTGTATTCTCACATAGTTTACGAATGCTATCTCTTTCCTCTTCATTCATATGGTTTAGTCGTAACTTGTTTAAATTTTCAAGCAATAACTGGTCCGTTTCTAGATCAGAGTGATCTATAGAATTTACATACGATTTATCATCCACACACTCACAAATTTCAAAAGGTTTCTTAATAGATAGTTCCATTTGTTGATCTAACGTATTTTGTATAATTGTAGTGGCATAGCCGTTCTCACATTTTACCAATGCAGAAGGCGTGCGCACTCCATCACAGAATCGGGTATAATTTAATATTCCTTCGCCATAAAACATGTTAGCAGGTAATTTTGCTCTAACTTCAGAACGAGGTGGAAGTATTACAACATATTCTGAGCTATTGTGTATTATCGGTATTCTAGAAGAATTTGTAGTAAGTACTTGTTTCTTTAAATCTATTACAGCTTCCAACTGCTTTAATAAATCATTCCCAATTAACCCATCATAACGTGAATCGACATTATAAAGATAAAATTTATGTTCGTCATTACTTTGAAATATAGAAAATAGTGGAATTTTAATTACCTGATTGTGTTCGCTAGATGCATGAGTGCTTATAACCTTAAAGGGTTCATTTTTATATAATTACGGTAGTATTGATTTGCTTTATCGGGGCTTATAAAAGAACGGGTGCTTCCTGTGTCTATCATAAAATTAGCATCTATTTCCGGTATATATATGTATGGTAATTTTAGATTTAAGTCGCAATTCAATTCTATTATTTCGGGTGGTTTTCGGAGGCTTTTACTTGAAAATTTTCAGTCTGTGCCGACATGTCATTATCCTCTGAATCATTGTTTTCGTCGGCCTCTATTATAGAATTTTCTTGTATGGGTTCATCTTCATAATAATTGTCGTATGATTCCTCATACATGTAATTTTGAGGAAATTCGTAGGGATAGTATGATGGATAAATTTCTAATTCGTTTAGGCGGAAACCTGGTTGAAAAGGCTTTGGAGGGGCAGTTCTCATAGAAACATCAGTATCATTAGAAACCGGCTTATTATGCACATTATTATTATTGGGATAATTAAAATGCTGAGAGTTACCAAACTGTTGCGGTAACATTGGTTGCATGGGGCTATAGCCCGGGGGTCTAAATCCAAAGTTTGGTCGGTATCCAAAATTAGGTCGGTATCCAAACTGAGGTGGGTGATATTGCTTAGGGAAACTCATTTGCTGTTGAGGCTTATTTTGTGGTAACGGAATCCTCATTTGTCTACTATTGGGAATGCCAAACTTAAATTGGTGTGTGTTCCGAAATTCTGCCTAGGGGTTGGTTTTGTGCTAACATTGGTCTAAAACCTGTAGGCTGTGTTGTATTTGCGGTTGTTGCACTAGTGTACTACTAGATTGTGGCTTAGACGTATGGCTAGACTGTAACATTTTACTACGCATCTGATATTGGTCATGAAGTTTACTTCTTCTAGAACTATACTTAGTGCTTCTTCTAGTGTACTGGGTGTTTTCAACCCAACAATGCGCACCATATTTTCGGATAAATTATATAAGAAAACCTGCAGAGCGGTGTTATTACAAATAATAGTTTTACTTATTTTTAAGTTTTTATCACCAATTTGATTAACCTTCGATAATAGCACTGATTTAACGGATTGTATACGACCACAAAATCTGTATAATTTTCATTTTGGTGTTTCTTTAAAGTTTCTAATTCTATGGCTAAACATTCTTCGCTACATGGGTCGCCGAAGTGAGTTAAAAACAATTCCTTGAATTCGGCCCACGTCTCTATATCTTCCTGTTCACTGATAAGCGACGCAACCTCGCCCGTAAGACGACTAGTAATGATTTGCATTATATATTCATTTTGTACATCGGATGATTTAAAGTTATTTATTATATATTTTGCATAAATAATTTTGACGCTTATCGCCGCAAAGTTATTTTAGTTAATTCATTAGTTAATAACCATAATTTATTCACTGAAAAATAACAAAATAATAAATTGTTCATGGAATGCTGCACATTAACTAAGTCTAACCTTTGTACCAGGTATTTGAATACCCAACATAGTTACGTCAAAATGAAATGTCTAATTCCAAGTTTACTAAGGATAATGAAGGAGGTGAAGAGTCGTACTCACTAGCCCGCAGTGCCCATCATCAGCTTCACGGCCCTTATTCTCGACGAATTTGTTTTGGGTTCGCTGGATCACCACGCTGTATGGATCGACCACCGATGCGCGAAAATGAGTAAAATTGTATACGCGATATTCACGAACGATGGCACAGCTTTTCCGGTGATCCTACCGGCTGCGCCAGTCAAGTTGCGGGAGCTGCCGAGAGCTTTTTTAAAACTAAATACAAACTAAATACAAACTACGTGTTCACAGAGAGAGATGTGAATTTATTCTGACCATTGTCTTTTACAATTCTTAATCCTATGCTTACAGGCTACTTAAATTACTACATACTCAGCGTTTATGTATTTATGCTGATGGACGCTTTATCTGTATTATGGGTGGTGCTGGTGTAACCATAACTACCTTGTACTCTACCACTACTGTACTACCCTACCTTAAACAGCTCATCCGTTACCGTTACAGCCTATTAAAGTCATTATTGAACATAGGCATCTCCCATAGATTGTCTCATAGGGGATATATTTGTCATAGTTGTCACGGTTGACAAGCGGGTTGGCAACCGCAGTTTTTTATTTTTAATCGTTATTAAGAAGACGCTGCTGCCCATCTTCTGATTTGTTTCCCTCTGTCGCCTCTTACGACACCCACGGAATGTTATGGGGTAGTGGATATTCTTACATCGCCACTACACGGTGACAACAACTTATCATAAACGATTTGTTATACTACGGTAACCAGGTTACCGTAGTCTATGGTCGGTACTTTATATCATACTATAAACACAAATTCTTCGGTGTTAGTTCCCCATTAAAATTATTTTTTATCATCGAGGGATGTATGACTAAATAATCGTGCAATGTTTCCAAAAATATAATAAACAACATAAATCACTAGTGTTACGGGTACTTCTTGTTGCTTCAAATCCATTTATAATTCGACGTTACTTTGTAAGTGTTGCCAGAGTGAAAGCAGTTTCTACTAATTCGACAAATTTGTCTAATAACATGATCTACTATATTTTTAGTCTTAGTACATTTCAGTGTACATTACCAAAATAGGAATTAAATATAGTTAATTTAATATTTGACCCAAATAAAAAGGGAAAGAACACTGAATGAAGGCCAATCCACCGTCAGATTAAAATATATCGTATCGTCAAACCATGATGTATTTACTGTTCTCGTTACAGTCTAACAAAAATCTACTGCTAAACAGGGCCTACCTCATAGACCGCTTCATTGGGGGAACACTTGCCACACTTGGCCAGCGGGTTGGGAACCGCAGTTTTTATTTCGTAGTTGTTATTAGAAAGACGCTACTGCCCATCTCCGGGTTCATCCATTCATTACAGCCTATAAAAGTTAACTGCTGAACATAGGCCTTCTCCATTGATTGCCTCATATGGGGGATTTTCAAAAGTTGCCACGCTTGACAGACAGATCGGCAACCGTAGTTTTTTAATAATTTTGAGTACAATTTTGATATCTAGAAGATACTGCTGCCCATCTCCTGTTTCAGTTTCCTTCTGTAGCCTCTTACAACACCCGCAGGACGATATTGCGTAGCATATGTTCTTATACTGCCACTTACATTAATATTACTAAATATTATTAATATAACTTACCTTAATATTATTATTACTTGTTATAAAAAATAACTAAATTTAAAATGTCTTCTTAAGCCCGTTTCTCAATATGACTTCGGTATAAAAATACTAAAGGAGAATTGGCCGTTACAAAACATTCTATTAGAGTTTAGAGGCTGCATGAATAGTCACAAAATTCAACAAGTACTCGTATCTCTTATACTTGTGATTATGCAGTAAGGTTGATAAAAAGCAATTTCGTGACAAGCATTAGTTAATTTTGAGAATAATCTATATTCTAAACATTGCCACAATAATACAACAGCTGTGATATAAACAAAGGAGGTAATTAACAAAAGCAATCCAAGTCTTGCTTCCATCGCATTCGGTGAAATTCGTAACTAAGCGATTTTACAATAGCATGCGAGGTCCCAGCGGCATGGAGAATGGTTGAGATGACTTATGGAAATTGTGATTGATTGTAGTCTACATTGCACTGTTCTTGTATAATTTCCATTTGTTTGCGCTCTTAAATTGATTGAACTAATGAAATGCTTTTCATATAATTGTACCAACTTATTTTACGTTTGATGTAATGGTACCTTATGGATGTTAATTGTTCTAAAATTTTTAGAATTAGAATTAGAATGTTGACTATCTGGTAGCAATAAACATTTTTTCTTTCTTTCCAATACGTACAGCAAAGGGCATAGAAGTCGGTGCTAAGTAGAATCACGCCGCCGACTGCCTTTCCATCGGATTACAATGTCGATGCCTTCAAGGCATGAGTGAATAGGCTTTTGTCTGGCTAAGCCAGTACGCTTTGCCATCTTCAGCTTCATCACCACTTACCATCATGCATATTATAGCATACATTTGCTTATTATGACTTTTCAGATCGTTACTTTTTTTAAGCTTCATGTCAGACATTTTTATTTTATGATGACATAATGTATAGCAATTCTGGCAAATTGATTGAAGTATCGTTTGATTATATCAGACCAATAGGTTAGGAGTACATGAGCGAATAAAAAAACGGACACACATACCTACATACATATTACAAACACAAATACATACACATAACATACATAAATAATAAATATACACACGGCTCAGTGGCGCAGTAGTTTAGCAATTGAGTTGTAGCGCTAAGGACCGCGGGTTCGAATCCCGAACGAAACAAGTATTGGTATGGCTTACAAATAATTATTCCGGGTCTGGATGTTTGTCCTTGTGCAATTTATGTTTATAAACTGCCCCCACGACACAGGAGAAAATCCTAGTGTGGTTACGTTTAAAAAAAAAAAAAAATATATACACACACTTATACACACATAAATAAATTTGCCTACTTTTGGTCTTCGCCGCAGTCAGATAGTCTCATATTATATGTAGCACTACACAAATTTTAAACCTACAGCTTAATAACGATATTAAATCGATGTCGAAGAATACCACTTTCTTGGAAAATTGCTCGATTTGTTGCCCACGAGCTAAGCCTCTGCTCGTTTCTAAGAAGTCTTTACTACCGCTATAGGGCAAAGTTAACATCTCGTCCATGCATTTATGATAAATTAAAATTCAGAATATTCATGTATGAATTTCTGGATCATACGGATAATATTGTGTAATAATTTTTTAATAAGATGAGAATCTTTTGCTTGCTATTTCGCGCATCATTTAGCAAAATCAATCCGGTTCCTAAACGAGCAAGTATCTATTTGACAGGTAAAATTTCAAGCTGAACAGGTGTGCATATTTAAGCGCCTGGTGAATCATGTAAGCAATTTTCTTACCGCTTTTGTGTCTTTTCTTGTTCTTGCATTTTTGCAAGACCACGACCGCCTAATTTTAGCAAGACTAAGACCAAGACTGACCGTGCAAGATTTGAGCAAGAACAAGACTAAGCCTGCGAGACTCTTGCGTCTTGCAGTTAGGACTGAGTGTCGTTTCAGGGAGTATAGGAGTTCGGGTATACGCTTAGGGACTCTATGAGACGCAAAAAAATATATTAAATAAAAATTGGGACTTATGCGCATTACGAACAATACCATAAACATACATAGCGAATGAAAATATCCATTAAAAGAAAAAAGAGTGCATCCATAGTTTTGACCATCGGCACTTTGATAGTGCGCGGCGTCTTGTTGTCGGCATCATCAAAGGACGGATACTGATCTGACAAAGAAATTTTGCAGCTATTCGGAAGTACAAGGTCAAGATACACGCGCCGCCGGCTTCTATTGATATCGCATACAATCGTCACCGCCGCGCCGCACGCACAACATTTGACAGTGTTTGATTGCCGTCACAGAGTACATGTTCCAAAGAATAAAATAAGTTTCCGGGTGCTCAGAATGGACACGAATACATTATACTGGTCTCGCAAGGAATATTGTAATTATATAATGGTAAGGATAGGTAGATATCATAATAATTTATTCTAGTAAGTAATTATTATAATATTAACTATATGGGTTTATAATAATTACTTACTATTATTATTATTATTATTACCTAATAGATAAACATGTTCAATAAGTTCACTGCAAATCTCGATTTTTGGAAGTGTGTGTTTTTAATACACAAAGTGCTCGAATATGTCGTCAGTCGTCACCCATTTGATAAATATTGTAGACACTTTTAACGCACTTGAAACGTGTAAAAATTTTCTACAGTGCTAATCGAATAATATAAAAAGTGTGCATATAAAATAAAAAGCGTGCAATAAGATCAATGTACTGCTTAGGAGCCGAGTATCCCTGAGAGAACTGTTTAAAGAAATTGATATCTTGACTATTGCATCACAATATATTTTTGAAAATATCATGTATGTACGACAAAACATTCACTTACATGTAAAGAATAGTGATTAACACAATTTTAATAGTAGAAATAAAAATAAAATCACATTACCTGCTTTCCGGTTACACAGTATACAATTCGTTCTTGGATAGCGGTATACGCTTTTATAACAAACTAGTTGTTACCCGCGGCTTCGCCCGCATGGTCACTGGAAATGAACTATCCATTGCTTTTGAATTGAAAGAAAACTGAGTTTTATAGATTTGTCAGAGATGCAGCCATTAAAAGGAAACTGAGCAAAATTGATTCGTCAGCCTATTTAAATGTTTTGAAACGCAGCGTATAGGAAAGCATGAAAATAGCCTGTTTATTCCAAATGGAAATGGGATATTTTTTTAATTAAAGGAAACTGAGCATAATTATCCGTCAGCGATGCAGACTTTTGAAAAGAAACTGAGCTAAATTGATTCGTCAGAGATGCAGTTTTCTGAATTGAAAGGAAACTGAGCCAAATAAAAGATCCGTCAGAGATGCAGCCTTTTGAGTTGAAAGGAAACTGAGCTTAATAGGTCCGTCAGAGGTGCAGCATTTGGAATTGAAAAGAAACTGAGCTAAATAGGAAATTTTGAATTGAAAGGGAAGATCTGTGGGAATTCTGATTAATTGATTGTGGGAATTTTGGAAAAAAAACTAACTGAACACTATTTTAAGACGCTACTGTACACAATGTTATATGTTTTTCCATTCGGGGAAAGAATGTGGAAATTCTGGGCATTTGACACACGCGAACATGCTAGATACAGCTCATGAGAGAAGCACGGTTTTTCTTGACCCCGCTACCTGTAACGTTTGCCCTTGCGCTTTATTAATTGTCATTGCAAAACTGAGCTTAATAGGAACTGCAACCTTTGAATTGAAAACGAAGATCTGTGGGAATTATAGGAACTGTATAATAACATTTTCACCTTTTCCTACGCCTGTCAAAATTGTAGCACCGATTATGTTCCGTCCAAGATGTGTCACATGCAGCCTTGTCCCGTTACATAACCGAGGAGCATCTAAATTTCGCATTAGCATGACTGGGACGCCTAATTTTAATTGAAGCTTATGTGAGGGCACCTGACAACTCTAGAGAATTTAGAAACTCTACGGGATATGAAGTGCTCTGTTCTGTGTCCATAACTGTGTCTACTGACAAATACTCTGTTATTTCTCCTGCTACTGCTTAATATATCTGAATTTATTTTGTTAACACTCTCATTTTTGGTGCAAGAATCGCCCTTTCACATAACCATTTGTCTTCATGCATGTTGTTCGTTAAATCTGAATAAACGCTCGCAATTAATTCGGAATGACTCTGTACTAAATTACAAAATCTCTCGTCAATTTAATGCAGCCTTCAGCATCGTTTCCAACCACCCATCGCCAATTTTTAATAGTGTGTCAGCATAGTTTCCATTGATATCATTATAAATGCACTCTCATATTCGTAGTTAAACTGAATTTTGTCACCTTGTTCCATAAAATAGACGACTTGAGGTATGTTTAATTTCATCTGCAGGTGTGCCCTTTGAATGACAGGTAAGTTTGGCGAAAGTCACCAGCCAGTAAAACCACCATTCCTCCATTACAGGGTTGCTGCGCAAACCTTTAGCGCTCGATTTAGTGCTTCTACAGCTTTTTATGCGACATTGTACTGTCCCACACTAAAAGTTTGCATTGTCGTAGCATTATACCTCGTGCACTATTTTTGCAAAGTTGCAGATCGGCGATTCTTCCTGGGCTAGATTTAGAGGAAGTTTTAAAACAGAATGTGCAGTGCGGCCCCGCTTAGCAGCGTGGCGGCTATACCGGAGGAAGCTACGGCCACAGCAATGTTTTATCTTTTCGTACTTGCGCTAATAATAAATTTAACAAAATGTCTTCCTAGTTCCTCCAGGGCATCTAAAAGAAAAGTGCACCATTTCAAGATTCAATTTGTCCTAATACTTTGTCAAAACCTCGTTTTTGTTCGGGAAGCGCGGGGTACAATTCGGCCTGCTTGCTGCAAAGCTGGTATATCGTAGTTTGTTTCACGTATAATTTCATCACTTAGTTCATTTTCGGTTGTTCGCTGAGGGCTTATCATTCCAAAGTCGCTTAATTTTTGCCTACCATTGCCATTACTTTATCTTAAATTTTTCCACGTGCTTCATTATAAATGTGTTCATTGTATGTCATGTTCTGCGTGTGTCTGCTGTAACCTTTCGCAAAATATCTTCCGCCATGTACTTTATATTTGTCCCACAACTTATGTGCATTAGATAGCCTGCAAGATGATATGAGAGTTGCATAAAGATCCCTAATTTTGGCTGGTGACTGGCACTGCACAGCTTCCTCCATGGTTTCATCCCAGTGATTATCGTTTTTAAAAGATGCACTACTTCACATGCTTCTTATAAGTTGCGCATTCCTGACCGTTGACAGTTTTAAGGTCTTTATATCCTGTAGGACCCCGAACATGCAGCAGCAATCGTAAACAGAAACATTCAAAATTAGTTACATGGACGGGTACACACGACCAAGGGCATCTGATGACTTTACACCGGCCAATTTGCAACAGGCGCGCCTTGAATACGGCGTTTTCACCCTTCCTAGATGTGTTCCAAGTATAATAGCGGGGCACTTCAGAATATAACAACGTTTTTGCAAAGGGTCGGTTTGACAAAGTTGAAAGAAGGCTGTTAGTGTAGTTTTGGCGGTGATGCAATCTTTTCTTGGAAATTTGTTTCGGTGAAATATACACGCTCTCCATTTTCTAAGTGCACAGCAAGGTGAGTAACTGTTGGCTCGTGTGGGAAGCCAAGAGACGCTGCCTCCTTACTGCTGACATAACGCCCTGCTTGAAAGGTCTGTACTTCATTAACGGATTTGCCTCACCTTCACTCCTGAGATTAAATATTGCTTGGTCCTTAATCCTTTATTTATGTACTTACAGATATACTTGATTGCGCGGACAGAGCTACATGCTTCTACATTAATGTGGGCATTAAACATTTTACATAGAATGGGCGAATACGGGACAATCCAGCTGTTATCTAAGGTTTCGAACTCCAGAGCGAGATTTGACTGTAACTTTCCTGCCACCCTCTTCAGGAGCTCTGCGTCTGTATAAAGGGTAGCCATTGTCATTGTGTGCACTCTTTTTAATAGCTGTTTAGGAATTTCTTTGTACATTTTCCTTCTTTCATACATGGCGATATTGAATTTCGTGCTCCACATGGACCGTGAATCATATTTCGGACGATGGTATCATACAATTTTTATCTTGCTCAGGATCCGGAATCTCGGCGCTTATTATGTCGTCTATTTGGCTGGGCCGCAACTTTCTTAAGCCATATTAGAATGGGCATGGTAATCCTCTTTTGCCATTCAATTGAATACATGAAGCACTGCACCTCCGAAAATTTTCCTTTGTTAATTACATACATTAATTTTGTACTTTTAATCTAAATACTCTAGCAACTAAATCGTGTCTGTCAGTACTTTTTGGCCCGGCATTAGCTCCTCGGTTATTTCTTTCCATGTGGGATTGCGCAAAAAGTAACAAAAGATCAGGTCTTCCGTAAGTTCGTACATAGGCGAATGCGTCTTGTGTGTACTCATGTAGGTAGCGGGACTGTTAACGAATGATGAGGGCAGAATTACCATTTACCTAAATCTTGGGGTTTAAATTGGCGTCGCTAGAAACTGCATCTTGTAAATGTATATAATTCTCAACGCGCAGCTTTTTGATTTAAAGATATGTAACGGAGACGTTCACTTTCTACCTTCACATACATGTCTACCAAAAATTGATGAAATAATTGTCACACCTGGCTAAGAGGTTAAAATCATTTTCTCGCAACATCATATGATACGCAAAAATCCATACATGATACTTTTTGTTCGGAGTAGGCCTTTGTGACCGGGTTAATGAGTGGAATTTGAAAATGATAACCCTCTTGTCCTTTGCAATAAATCAATGGGTATTGCAGAGCGTCATAAAACTTGTGTGTATCGGCTACCCGTTGCAACGTATCATCACGTGCTGCAAGACAATTCGTGAAGAAAATTGATCACCACTAATTACGGCTGCTATTTCGTTTATCAAAGGTGCATTGTAGCGCCTTTCATGCTCTCCTCGAGGGGTCCGATCTGCGTGAATGACGACTTTATAATCCTCTTCAGGTAGGGTTCTAAAGCAGTTTTAAATGTTTTGACTAAAATATTAGGTTCATGCAAGAATCTTTGAATTTTGAACACTGTGTCTCAATTCCCTGGATAAATTGGCAGCGACGGTCTACTCAATTTCTTCGTCACCCATAAAATATACTTGTAAAAATTTATGCTGTTCGTTTTCAGCTGGAAAAAGTGAACCTATTTTATGATAAATTTGCCCTTGCACCGTAAATGTAAGGAAAATCCCGGCATTATTATTTCCCGGTCAACTCCGAAGGACGTCATTTGAAAGCATTAATTATATTTCCGGATCCTGTCTAAAAGCGCCGTGACTCATTAGCATCATATAAAAGAGTTTTCAAAGGTTCTTCTGGTTCCTCAGTAACGGAAGAGACACTTTGCCATTGGAACAGCACATGCCTGCGGTCTCATTTTTCCATTTTAAAGCGCTGCAAAATCGACACGTCTTGTCCATCAGTCCGATAACAACTAACCTGTGATTTTTATAATCAATCAACGGATCATAATTGAATGCTGCGTCATTAAAACCGACCAATTGTTTCTTTGCAAATTTTGTCGACGTTCAGCTTGGAGCTGTGCATTTGCATCCCTTATAGTAGATTGACGTTCAGCTTGCTCAATGAGTCTGTGTTGAGTTTCATCAGGTGTTTCGCGGCTCTTAAGGCGGCCTGACGTTCCGCTTGTTCGAATAGCCTTTGCTGACTTTGAGCAGGTGTTTCAGTAGCTCTTAAAGTAGATTGACGCTCTGCCTGTTCAAGACGCCTTTGCTGACTTTGATCAGGTGTTTCAGTAGCTCTAAAGTAGCTTGATGCCTGCCTGTTCAAGACGCCTTGCTGACTTTGTGCAGGTGTTTCAGTAGCTCTTAAAGTAGCTTGACGCTCTGCCTTGCTGACTTTGAGAAGGTGTTCAGAAGCTCTTAAAGCTTGACGCCTGCCTGTTCAAGACGCCTTCCTGACTTTGAGAAGGTGTTTCGAAGCTCTAAAGCAGCCTGACGCTCTGTCTGTTCAAGACGCCTTGCTCACGAGAAGGTGTCTCAGATGCTCTAAAGCAGCCTGACGCTCTGCTTGTTCTTTTATTGGACAGGGGCAAACGAGCATGCGGCTCACCTGATGGTAAGTGACTACCGCCGCCCACAACTGCAACACCAGGGAACCAGAGGAATTGCAGATGCGTTGCCGGCCTTTTAAAAGGAGTAGGCTCTTTTCTTGAAGGTCCCTAAGTCGTATCGGTCCGGAAAATCGCTGGTGGTAAACTATTCCACAAGGAAGTTGTGCGAGGAAGAAAACATCTTCTAAATCGCACAGTGGTGGACCGCCAATCATCCAGATGGTGTGGATGGTATCGGGAGTTCTGCCGCGATGTGCGTTCGTGAAATTTGGCGGCTGGGATTAATCCGAACACCTCAGAGCACTCCCCGTGGTAAATGCGAAGAAAATGCAAAGAGATGCAACATCTCTTCGCAGCGCCAATGAATCGAGCCGATCGGAAAGGACTCGGTCGTCGACGATTCGTGCCGCTCTGCGCTGGATGCGGTCAAGGGAAGGAGCTGGCACTGGGAGCCCCAGTTCAGAGATGGGAACAGTATTCCATGAGGCCGAACCTGCGCCTTGTAAAGTTGCAGGCGTTGTGCCGGAATGAAATACTGTCCTGCCTGCTGAGCACGCCAAGCTTTTAGAGGCCAATTTGGCCTTCTTCAAGTGACCGCGAAACTGCACGCCACTGAAATGTCGACGCCGAGGATTCCGATACTGGCTGCGGCAACAAGGGGAGTGCCTTGAAACTGAGGACGACAAAGGGTTCTTTTTGCGGTAAACGCGCAAACTTGTGTCTTCTGAGGATTAAACTGACTAGATTTAGTCGTTCCCAATCCGAGACTTTGTTCAGCAAAGACTCGACTTCAGACACAAGTTTGTTCCGGTACTCGCGACGTTTTCCTGAGAAATATTCGCACGGCCGGCGTATAGAGCATCACCAGTGCTATCATCCGCATAGCAATGAATGCTACCGGTTTGCAACATATCATTGATATGCAGAAGAAACAGCGTTGGTGATAGCATCGCAGTTTGTGGAACACCAGCGTTAATCGAGTTTGTAGTCGGAGCATGCACCGTCTACAACGACCTTGATGCTCCGATCTGCAAGAAAGCTGGTGATCCAATTGCACAATTTCTCGGAAGCCCATAGGAAGGAGCTTGAAAGAAGCGCTTTGTGCCAAACCCGATCGAAAGTTCGCATGTCTGTCCAAACTAACGCCAATGCCTCCCTTGACCCTACTGCCTCCGCCCATCTGGAGAGGTAGACCAGAAGATCACCAGCTGACCGACCCCGACGAAAACCGTATTGGCGGTCACTTATCAGCTGGTGATCCTCAAGGTACCGCATGAGCTGGCAGTTTATAATGGACTCCATTATTTTGGAGAACAAGGGGTGATGGCTATAGGCCTGTAGTTGACGGGTCTGAGCGGTCGCCTTTTAGGATCGGTTGGACAAAAGCTGTCTTCCATGATTTCGGGACTACGCCTAGGGAGTAGGAGTACCGCAAAAGACGTTAGAACCGGTGCCAACTCCGGAGCACACGTCCTCAGCACAATTGGGAATTGTCAGGCCCACTGATCAGTGAATGTCCAGGGAGAAGAGTGCTTTGCGAACCGAGCGCCTGAGAACCGCACATCCGGCATGGAGCACTCACACCGCGGGATGGTCGGCGGGTGTTCCCCGTCAAGAGTCGAGTTGGACGCAAAAGCGAGCCTAAAGGTCGGCTTTCTTTTGCGGCGTGGGCCAGTGAGTCGTCCTCCCTGTAGAGATGTAGTGATGGCTTACAGAAATTCTGGACAGCCTTGGCGAGAGACCAGAATGCACGGGTTCCCGAAGGAAGGCGAACTAGTTTTCGCCAATTCTGCCTATGTGCTCAGACTTTGCCTTGGCAATAACACTTTGAAGGACCTGGAGGCGAAGTTATACTTTTAAGCATGCTGGTGTTTACATCCCGAGCCGCCGAAGCCTCAGCCCAGCCTGATAGCACTCCTGCTTACTGCGTAATGCAGTCTTTACAGGAGCGACCAAACAAGGCTGCGATCTGCCCGATGGGTACCACAGATGATGGAATAAATAGTTCCATTCCCTGTAGCACCACATCAGTGACAGAGTCAGCAACAGCGCTGGGATCATCCGGCGAGAAGCAAACCCCCCATGGGTGGGATGCAAAGAAAGACCGCATTCCGTCCCAATCCGCCGACCTGTAATGCCAAACACGGCGGCAACCTGCAAACGCAACCGCGAGGGAGCGTGAGTGGCACCACACTCCGGATCAGACAATGGTCCGAAGAGCCGAGAGGGCATCGACGGAAACCTGATATCCGTCCGGATGAGAGGTCAGCAGAAGGTCCAACAGGGAAGGTGTATGATCCTTCATATCTGGAATCCGCGTAGGCGAAGTAACCAGCTGTGTCAGACCATATGCCAAGGCAAAGTCATAAACAGATCTCCCGCATGATCGGCAACGTGAACCGAGCCATTCGGCGTGGTGGGCGTTAAAATCGCCAGGACCACGATCTCTGCGGATGGGACCTGTTGTAGCAAGGAATCTGTAGCCATTTGGACGTGGTCGATGAGTCGGTCTGTTTCGGCATTACCGCTATGGGACCTATAGAGGCACCTGTAGACGCGGATGGTCGTCGCTATTCTACGCAGCCAAAGGATGGACAGGTCCGTACCTTCGCTGCCGCTGAGGCGTCGAGAACAGATGTCCTCTGACGTATACGAACTCCAGCCTGAGGCACAAAGGAGGTTCCATTTGTACCCCGGGTGGGAGAGATACAAGTATCAGCCGGAGAGGACACCTGCGTCTCGGTCAGAAAGAAAGGCCGGCTTCGCTGTCTCGAGATGGTAGTGGACGGCGTTTAGGTTCGAGTGAAGTCCCTGATGTTGCAGAATAGCGTGGCAGGGGTCGCCTTGGTCTTGTTGCTCAGTTTGCCCCGAGCAGTTATTGTTTGAGCGGATTTGCCCCCCCAGAATATGCGGGTGGGCCTGAGCACCCACGCTCAGGAGTGAGTAGCATGGTCGTGGATGCCAGCGAGGATTCTCCAGGTGCTGGTACCTCCTGGGGTAGTCTAAGATTTAATTCCGCCTACCATGTTGATGGGGGAATTGGGCCTCCGGTCACCTGCACTCACCAGACGAAACGCAGCAGAGCTTCCACTCACGCCGGTATTCTGTGAGGTCGTGGTACCAACCCGGCTCGAGCTGGCTCATACGCGTGCAACAGCAAAGCTGCTGCGTGGTTTACCACCGTTCTTGCTCTTCTTTCAGTTCAGCATCTCTAAAAATTCTAGCGATCGAGCTAATCTTTTCGCTTGTCTTTGAGAAGATACTTAAAAAGGCTGGACTTACGTTTGCGAGGCATTAGGAAGTAAGAAAACCTATTTATAAAAACGTTAAAATACCTAAAAGGAATTAAATTTCCTTTTAAATATTTTTAGCAATATAAAATATCTAAAAGGAATAAATATTCTTTTAGATATTTTTTAAAATCAAAACAACAAAACCAATTCAAGACACAACAACGAATCCGAAAACGATAGCCAAAAAAATCGAATCAACTTAAACCAAATCACAAAACAAATCGCAGAAACCGAAATCGAAAAGTAGTCAATATAAATATAACCAACGAAAAAGTAAGTGTATAGGTACTGTATACACTATCTATACTATTAATATTCCTTTGAAATATTGTTAAACAACCTAAAACAACGAAAACCAATTCACGATTCTAAATAAACAAAATCCAAAATCAAAGCCAGTCTAAATATGTATAAAGGAATACCAACCAAATCAACAAAACTGATCCAAGAAAATACACAAACCGAAAATGAAAGCCAATATAAATACATTCAACCTTAAACCAAATCCAAAGCAAATAACAAACAACCGAAATCGAAAGCAGGTAGTCGAATAAACTACGAAATAGAAACAATTTAAGCGTATAGGTACCGTATGCACTGTAAGTTGACGCGGCTCAACGGGGAGTTAAGTACATGTCAGGAAACATTTGTTACCGCGTTTTAAAACCTAGTAACGACATCTAGCGGAATCAATTTAACTAACTATACGTTAGTTAACAAGAACTCTCAAAAAATATTTTTCTTATAATTTTGCACAATTTTTCTTATTGTAATACTGATTCATTCATAACCACATATAAGAACTGTATTCATTTCCGTTCAATAAATATTAGGCTTATTAATAAGGCTCACTAAGAACTGTTTCTACCATTGTTAAGTAATAGTTAAGGGTGAAAGCGTGACAGGTGTGATAGTATTTGATCCATACTTATAATCACGCCTGTAACCCTTGCGGGGTAGGCAGAGCATCAACGGATTACTTACTATCGTCTGCGAGGTTATCGCCTATTGTGAATTACGATGCACCAAAACGTTTGAAGAAAATCAGCTGGTGAATTTTATGTTTTTATCGCTCTCTTCCCGGTCCTGCGTGGAAAAATACAGATCCATACATTTTTTATCTTAATTTTGGTAAAAACATAATAATCCAGATATTCTGACCTTCTGTGTTCTTCCATCGTACCGTCGTCCGTTGTAGAATCACGGTGGCGCCACCTAGCTGAATTTAATTTTGCAACATATTCGATTTTCCCACGGGAATGATGTTTTTCCGCTGAAAAGTAGCCTATGTCACTCTCTACAGCCATCGAACTATCCCATACAAATAATCATGCCATGCCGACGCTCTGTTGCGACGTGAAAGAAGGACAAACTTGCAAATATATTCGATTTTCCCACGAGAATGAGATGTTTTTCCGCGGTAAAAGTAGCCTATGTCACTCTACAGCCACCGAACTATCCCCTATACAAAAATCATGCCATGCCGACGCTCTGTTGCGAGGTGAAAGAAGGACAAACAAACAAACAAACAAACACACTTTCGCATTTATAATATTTAAAAAGTATGGATTTCCAAACAAATGTTAGATCTTTCACCTTTTCAATTTAAGTCGCACATTAAAGCTTGTTAGCCAAAAAGCATATTAATCTGTAAATGATTATCTTAATGACAAAAATGCTTTGAACTGACCTCTCGTCCTACACAGGACTAACTAGAAATTTCTATACCGATTTAGTATCTACATATATTGTAAAAATATTTTGAAAAGAGCAACTACTGAGTTTCTTACTTTCTTTCATGATTCTTCTCAGTAGAATCAGCACCCCTCAACATGGAAAGGAAAATAATTGGGGGAAACAGTGATTATATGACTATTCAAAAGTGTATTTTTAATGCTTACTTAAATAAAAAATAATTAAAAAGAATTTTGAATTTCGAATGAGTGAAGTCATATTCGCGCATTTTGTGTTTTAAAATCACATACTTCCAAAAATTGATTAGCAGTGTCGGTTTATTAACTTCTATCGTACTCTAGTAGTTAGTAAGTACCTAGATAAATACAGCAAATAAGGTACCTAGGCAAATTTAATTTAATTAACGTAGATTAATTCCATCACAAGAACATAATATACACAATTTTATTTACATATTTACATTTCATTGTTACGTAGGCACACTATACCTATCTGGCAACACATCTGTTTTATTAATCTTCTGAAGAATCATTATTTTTATCAAAGTATGCCGAACTATTATTTGTCGGTCTTTCGGCGTGTACTTACAAATAGTAATTTATTTATTTAGTAATTTATTTATTTTAATTCCAGTCATTCTCAATTGAGCTTTGCTTCGAGTCTAATGTATTAATTGTTTTTACTCTAATCCTTGTTGTTCTTGGAGTGATAAGGATGAGTTTTTCGAAATAATTCATGCATCCCAAATTGCTTTGTGTAAATTATGCCAACATAAAAAGGTTAAAATAAAAATGAAAAACAGAAACACTTCAGGCTTAATGAAGCATCTAACATCTTTCCACAAAAAGGAATCACAAATATTTCTTCCTGAAAAACCAAAATTATGGATATATCATGCTTTTAATAAACGCGGAAAAAGTGGACAGGTAAGAAAAATATACTTATAACACAATTACATAACACATATACCTATTATGTAACTAGCGGCCACCGCGACTTAGCCCCTCACAATATCTGATTTCCTATGAGATCATGAAATTTTCCTGCTGCAAAAGGCCTACCTAAGTATATAGAGGCTATAGGTAAAGCTTAACTATGCAAGTATTTATTATTTAAAACTAATAACCTAAATGTCGATCTTCATATCTATACTTTAAAAATATAGGACTTGGTGTAACCTTACCCCATTTCTTTCCCCTTAGGATTAGGATTTCGTACAAATATTCAGGATTTTATAATTGAAAACTTATAATTTTAATGCCGATTTTCGTGTCTCTTTCATGTAACCTTCCAACCTGATTTCACCTAATTTGGGGTGGATTTTCGTAAAATTGCTTATAGAGGTTATTATTACTTAAAACTAATAACCTGAATGTCGGTTTTCAAGTCTCTACCTTCAAAACAATAGGACTTTCATATAAATTTTCATCCCACATTTCACCCCCTTTTGGGTGATTTTTTGGAAAATTGCTTATACAGGTTATTGTTATTTAGAATTTATAACTTAAATGCCGATTTTCATGTCTCTAACTTCAAAAACGTAGGACTTTCATACAAACTTCCAACTCCCATTTCACTCCCTTAGGGGTAGATTTTCTCAAAACCGTTTCTTAGCTGACCTCTACGCCATAAAAGGAACCTACGTTCTAAATTTCAAGTTTGTATGTTTTATAGTTCCTGAGATATTGTGATAGTCAGTCAGTGAGTGGTATTTCACTTTTATATATATAGATTATAGTGTTAAATGTGTATTTATAATTCACCCATATTTTCATTTGTTTTTATAATCGGCAAGACACATAATTTACTGTTTTATTTCAGTCTGAAAATAGCAGTGACAACATCATGACTGCTACAGTTGATTGGATGGTGAAAAAATATCTTCCCTTCTCATTTTTCGATGACGAAGCTACACAAATATATTTTCGATCGATTTGCCCAAATATGGTGTTTCCTAAAAGGTCCACACTTTGAAGTAAGGTCAAAGAGCGATTTGAAGAGCTTCAAATGAAATCTTAAGAAACGGCTACAACAATTTTCATCTAAAATGTCATTAACCATTGATGGATGGACGTCTTTACTACGGGGTCACTATTCATTATATAGACAACGAATGGAAGTATCGATCTGTAGTCCTTGATTTTATACCATCACGCGGTCGACATACTGGGGAAGATATTGCAACGATTTTCCACGAATGTTTATTGGAATATGACATGATTGATAGAATACAGGGTATCACGGTCGACAATGCAACTGCAAATACTAAATTTATGTATGAACTGGACAAACAGCTGCCACACTTTGATTCAGACAATCAACATTTCCGGTGCTTTGCTCACATTTTGAACCTTGGTGTATAAGTTTTATTAAAGACCTTATCATTACACAGTGAAACTGACAATAACAGACAAGAACAGCAGTATGAAGACTATGAAGACGAAACTGAGGAAGATGAAGAATATGCGCCAAATATTGCTAACTCACGTACAGCTATAACAAAATTACGCAGTATTTCCAGTAAAATAAAAAGAAGTGAGATATTGAAAAGGAAGTTTCAGTCTGCTTGTGAAGCAGCTGGCGTTATCAAATCTGAATCCCATACTCGATTGTCCAACGAGATGGAATTCCACACATGATATGATTGATTTGGTTCAATTTAGTTCAAATGAGAACTGGCATTAACGTATTGTGCACTTCTGTCACTGAATTGAATGATTTTCAAATCACAGATAGTGAATGGCAAATACTGAAAAATACATAAGTTTCGAATAAACTTTAAACTTTTATCAACGAAACTTGGTGGGGAAAAATATTATGTTACATTACCGCTAGTCATTGTATCATTCAATCTCTTGTTCGATAAAATTGAATCCATGGTAAAAAAAATTAGATGAGAAACCTAATCGATCCGAAGTGGATGAAAGGCTCATTCTGGTTTTCCAAGCAGCTCGAGACAAAATGCTTAAACATTATAAGAAGAGCAACTGGATTTATTGTACCTCTTTAATTTTAGACCCAAGGCATAAGGCTCAGACTTTTGACATGACATTATGGGGGAAGCAAATTAAAACAGAAAGCCTGCGCAAATTTAATGAACTTTATAAAGAATATAAAAGTCTACACTCAGTGAATAAATCTCTAGAATCACCAAGAAATAAAAACAAAGTATGTGAATATGATAAAGATGAAGACGTAATACACAGAAACTGTATGCATGTCCCTCGACGTCATCTGAATCTGGATCTTGTCTTCAAGGCTTAGTTATTGACGAGTTGGAGGAGTACCTAAGTAAATCCAGCCACCAGCCAGGAAGACATTTTAGAGTGGAGGAGGACGCATGAGACAGAATATCCGACTTTATCGAAGATGGCCCGTGATTTTCGTTCAATACCTGCAACTTCAGTACCTGCTGAGAGATTATTTTCTAAAGCATAATTAGTAATTAGAAACATAGAAATAGGTTAAGTGATGAGTCAGCCAGATGGTTACTTGTATAATTCTGGTCAAAAGAATTAATATAAAGTAACAGTAATGTCAAAGCTATTGTGTACTGTTATGTAATTTAATTTGTATTGTATTTTATTTTTATTTAAATAAATGGTAAATTGCTAAATTGTACAAATTGTATAACTCTTTTATTCCATTTCATATAAGGTGAGAGTCTATCAATCTCTTTCTAGACAAATAATGTTCTTTAAAATACAGTCAAGTTAACTTCATTTATTTGTTTTATATGTTTTAACCATGTTTTACATGTAAGCTTTATTAAATGTAAACGTTTATTAAGAAACAGACTGACTCCCGTGGCCGTGGGACACAGTAGATAGCTCAGTTGGTTAGAGCATCCGCACGGATCGCTTAGGTCGTGGGTCGAACTCCACCGGTGTCAGTTGATTTTGAATTTTCATTAAATGTTTAGACATTTATTAATTTGGTTGTTATGTTATGTTATGTTAATTCAAGCTCAAAGTGTACCTACTCTGTTAAGTAGTTCTAAGATGTAAAGTAACGTTTAATAAATAGCAATAGGCTAATAGGTAATTGCGAGACTTGCGAGACTCTTGCTGAAAGACCAAGACCAAGACCAAGACTGGGAGCGCAATACCAAGACCAAGACCATGTGCATTGGCGCAAGACCAAGACCAGGTGTATTGGCGCAAGACCAAGACCAAGACTGGCTAAGTCTCGTCTTGTTCTTGCATTTGGGCAACACTTAGTATACCACTTAGAACACTTGTAGGAGCTATAGATTAAAAATTATTCTTTTTATTTTTAACGCCCCCGCACTGCCCTTTTATGGGTGGAATTTATAAACCCATTGAATAAAACTACTTTACGGATTATATCGCGTTTAATTAACTTATTTTATTACCCGACGTTTCGGGTGCTTTACAGCACCCATGGTCACGGGGACTGAGTGATTGACGTCCCGATGTCAGAGTTAATCCGGAGTACCTTCAGCTTTTAATTATTAATTTTGGTCCGATCTACGCAGTATAAACTAACTATGTCTTGAAGTCTTGCAGTGGTATGCTTGGGTTAAGTTTTCATTTTATGAATTACAGGATCCCAAGCAGGTAGTACTCAGCCTCCCTCTCTATTGAAATTAGGATTTTTTCAATTTCAATAGCCTCACGTATCATCCTTGGCAGGAATCGATGTTCTTTCGCGAGAATCTGTGGTTTATCAAATCTAATGTAATGGCGGGGCCGTCTAGAATAATATGATCACAAGGCTCTACCGCAGTCGGTTAAAGGCAATGTGAACTAAGCTTAATGCTATCCAATGTGTTATGTAACACACCATATAACACAACATAACATACCAGACCCAACACGCGAGAAGATTGTTGTGTTTATATGATTAAAGTAGCAGCAAATTCAAAGAAATTTTAGAAAGAAAATTCAACAGGTGTTATCAGAATCTATGCGTCATATAATGAAAGATTAACACATAACTTAAGAATTCTGTGTTAAATATTCAATATTTTCGATGAACAAAAGGGACACTGCAAATACTCTCACTTTTGTAGCTAGACTAAAATGGCTGACATTAAATTAACACTTGAAAGATTTTTTTTTTGGAGTTTATGGCCTGGTATCTAGACCTTTAGGCCAAGGCTTAGGTATTTTTATTCGGTTTATTATAATTTTCCAAATGTTTATTTATCCTTCATAGTACACTGCCTCACAATATGTTGATGCGTCACATTGTGCAGCCCTTGGGAAATTTTGACGGCAACTTGAGTCAGCAGACAGCTGACAGTTGGCGATGGTATCTCAAGACGACTAAGCAGATAGACATCTTATCTTGAGAATCACATCACCATCAGAGCACTTGTTTCACCGTTTCCACTAATAGTTCACATGCAGACACTTAATACACAAAATCGCACCACTTTTACATATCAAAATCCACTTCAAACCATTATTCAAACAATAATACAGGAGCAGCAAATCGCCGCCAATCAAGTTCCCGCCAAAACTCCCCTAACACTTGAAAGATGTTGTTATAAGGTGTTGCCAGCCTACAAAACAAGTTCTAATGTGTTCCAAACACATTACACGTAACGCACTAGAAAATTATGAGGGACACTTGTTTAAATTTGTGGTTCCGCAAGAAATTGTAAGATTTTGAGAGAATTTCAGATAAAATACTATACATTAATTCCTATTCTAACAATGAAGGTTAAAAGAAATAACAATAAAGGAGAATTAAAAAAATAAAATCAAAATATTTTCGGCGGAGAGCACTGGGACATTTAAGTTTTGTATGGAGCAAAAAAAGATTGATAGTTTTATAAACTAAAATGTTGCGTAAATTGAAGATTTATGAATTCCATTTGCAACTATCTTATTTTGATGTCTTCATTTTAATGCAACAAATAAAGTTCTATAAAAAACTTTTGGAAAAATACTAAAATTTTGGGGTAAACATCAATCATTGGGGTGAGGATAATGTCAGCAGCAAAAAACACATCTGCGAAACATCTACTAAATATAATATACCTACCTATTTACCTATAGTGAGTAGGTATCTTTTAAACTCACTATTTTCAATGCCTCATTTTCTCATGTTAGATACCTTCCCGAGCGTTCGAAATGAATGATGTAATTTTAGTAATTAGATAATATGTGAGAATACATAATTCTAATATAATGCAACTAATATACTGAATTAAAAAAATGAAAATATATTTATCATTGTCTGTCGTGTCTATTTCCATAAAATAGTTTATTAATGTTATACATACATAAACACTCACGCCTGTCACCCAGAGGGGTAGGCAGAGACTACGGACTTCCATTTGGCGCGATCCTGGCACACCTCTTTTCACCCTACATCCATACAAGAGTTTACGCATACACACTCGTCGGTTAAGGGTACTCTTAATCCGGCCTTTTTCAATATAACGTCAATTTGGTCGATAAACCTTCGTCTAGGGCGTCAAATTTTCTTTGTCACTCTTTCTCGTTCATTCTTTCTACATGACAAAACCACCGAAGCATTCTTTTTAATCCTGGTCACAACGTCATCTTGCAAACCACACTTTTCTCTTATCACACTATTTTTTCACTGTCATTCAGATTCAGCCTAGCATACTCCTTAATGACCGCATTTCTACAGCATTTATTCTACTCTCATGCTTTTCTGCCAGACCCAACTTTCACTACCATACATTAAAGTAGGACTAACACAGCATTATGAATTGTCAAACGCCTTTTTGACACATTCTGACTCTTCATAATAGCGTGTAGAGCCCCATTCACTCTATTTCCTGCATTCACTCGTCGTTCTATATCCTTATCATATCTACCATCCCTGCAAATAAACATCCAAAGGAGACAATTTCTTTTGGATGGAGAATGGGCCTACTACAAATTTTAGGGACACTTAATGAAATGTATGTCGATTTATTCTTATAATCTATAGATTACAAAATTAATATTAGTTTTATCGCATCTAACGGGAATACTGAGAAATTAAAATATGAATATAACAATAACCTAAAAGAAACTAAACGCTATTTTTTAAATCTGGCTTAACGGCTCTGGGTTCTACCTTCTGAGCCTAAACTAAAAGCTATTTTCTATTAGTATTATGAGTTAGAATAGTGTATATAGAATAGAATAGAACAGCTAAATAATTAATAGCATAAAAAAGTTGCAGCTACATTCAGCATTTATAAACTTTTAGACTGATGGAAAATCCTATTAGTAGTTCCGGCAAAAATAGTACACTGGCAAAGAAACATGGTGTGGAGGCTATTTTACATGTATTGATTAATTAGTGAATATACATCACAAACACCATTACAGTAATTAAATAAATATGATTAAAGCCAAAATGAATAAAAGATAATATGTTCATTTATAATATTACCTTTACATGCTATATAGTAAGAAGATGTTTTAACCTGGCTGTATAAGGATAAAACACATAGTAAAATACCACTGTATTTATTACTGTAATCATTTCAAAAGTAGTCTATTAATAGTGGAACAGACAGACAGACAGGCGCGGTGTCAAGACTTTATTTTAATACATCTTGGTTGGTTAGTAAAGGTGCAGTGTGTAAACTTTGCTTTAAAATATATTAACTGATTAGTTATTATACCCCAAACACCATTATAGTCAAAGTTACTAGGTAATATCATGTTTATTTATGTTGATAAATATGAAGTGAGATGTTTTAAACTGGTTGTGTAAGGATAACAAAACACATGTATAATTTAATTGTATTTATTATTGTCAGTCATTATCATTCCAAAAGATTTTTTCAAAATATCTTAATAATAACATGTCCATTTATGAATATATAAGAATATATAAGACTGTTGTCTTCAATATCCATATACTTTTTGTCTCTGCTTCGAGCAGCTCTGCAAGATTTCAGCCACACACACACACACTTATTTTAAGCAATCCACCTGAAAAAGTTAATGAACATTGTAAAGAGTGTACTATACTAAATAATAATTATTATCAATATATTTGTTTTATATATTAATTGCAATCTAAATAGTGTGTGGGGTCTATGTTTATGGTTGTATTGAAGAAGCCAAAAACACATCCACATATGATATTGTTAGAAATCAGGACATTTTCAATAATAAGAGATATAAGATAAGTTATATATATACTATACTTCAATATAAATAAACTATATTTACATATTTCTGACAGTATTTTGTTGCCTCTGCCTGTATGCTAAATAATCAAGAAGTTATTATAAAATATACAACATTAATCAGCTCCAGATGACCAAATACTAAAGTATTCATTATGGATTTACATCAACAATATTTGTAAAAGTTGTCTGATTTCTTATTTTCACTGGTTTCATGTAGAGAAAAAGGATATTATTTTTATATTAATTATCTGATAGTAAATGAAAAATAATATTCCTTTCTGCAGAGTTAACAACATAGCAGTCTAAGCATAATGAAGCATCTGATCAACAAGGATATAACTATTACAAGTAAAAATGGCTTAACTAAGTAATAATACTTATGCAAACTGTATATTTGCTTCTAGTACAAGAAACTACTTATTTACACATAAATATATGTACTATCTATATATTATGACTGACATAAGTTCAGGATCCATGTTTGATGCCATTTGGTATTGTCGTTTATGGAGCAACTTGCTGAATACATAAGGTATTTATATCTAAATGCAGTTAAATGAATCGCTCTTCAAAGCCGATGAAGCTAGATCAAATAGAGAAGCTTTCTTAAATTCCTCGACCCATTGGTGCTAATTTTCTTTAACATACACAAAACTTCTTTTGTGTATTTACTCTATATATATTATTTAATTTAGATTTTATAATAACATAAAACTTTAATACTTTGTCACTTTTAACTCACTAATAAGGTTCTAAGACCTGTGTTTGTCATTTGTTTTAGGTAATTCATTATATAATAATATATCTTATAGATTTTTCAAAATTTAGGTGTAAAGTAAACTCTTGTATTATATACATACTCTTATATTAATTAAATAAACTCATCAAGTTTCATTTTCCAATTTCGAATGTAATTGATAATTTTACCATGCGACCACAAAAAAAATAAAAAGGAAATAAAGTCTAAAATCCATATTATGTTAAACACTTGTGCATCGATGAGACGATATTTATTTTATTTTCTTGTAAACAAACAAGTATAAACTTTTTGCTATTTACTAATTTTGCTACCAAAAATTATTTTAAAATAACCATTATGTAACCACAAACTCTATTCTTACAGTAGTGATGCAACTCGAACTCTGTTTTCATTCAACTCAATCGAGTGAATTTGTGTAACTCGGTAGTCGAGTGAAAATAAATTTTACTCGAGTCCGCTTGCACTCGAGTTACTGAGTCAACTGGCGCACCGCACCGTGTAAATTCAGAGAGCACTAGATAGATGTCAGTTCACTAATTCACTTGTAGTATAAGCCGCCGCGGGTGACGTCACTGGTTACATCCAAATTCAAACTTGCACCTGGCATGTTGTAGTGAAATATGAACTTAGTTTGATTTATTATATCATGATTGTGATATCATTGTTGTTTATTTTTGTTACTTGTATAAGTAGTGCATAAGATGAAAGTTGATTTAAATATACTTGTTTATTTAAAGTATGAATGATAACAATGCAACAACAAAACAAAAAATCGTCAGTGTGGCATTATTTTGATAAATGGAAGCGATTTGTAAGATATGCGGAAAGCAGTTTATAGATTTTGAAATACTACACATGTCTGTAGTAAATAAAACATGGAAATACTACAAATAAATAAATAATAAATATTTGTATTTTATTTCATATTAGATTTTTTTTCTTTTATTTTAAAAACGTTACCCCACACTAGAATTTTCTCCTGTGTCGTGGAGGCAGTTTACAAACATAAATTGCACTAGGACAAACATTCAGACCCGGAACAATGATTTGTAGGCCATACAAATACTTGTTCCGTGGATTGAACCGCGGCCCCCAGCGCAACAACTCATTGCTGCCACTGCGCCACGGAGCCGTCGATATTGCCACATATTACTTATTTAATAAAGGTACCTATTTAAAATACTTTAACTAAGATAATCGCTATTCTCAACTCGAGTTATAAACTTCAATCGATGCAGGGACTGTAAATAGTTAATTCGTATAACTCAAAAACTCGATTACAACTAGAGTGACATGATAAAACCCGAGTCACTGGAGTCACAAAATTCTACTCGAGTCGCATCTTTATCTTACGGTCAATGCAGTGTCTGTCTACAATTTAGTAGTGAACTCGACTTACTAATTCGAGCAATTTATTGATATATTATGTAATATCAATAATTTGATTAAGTAATAATGCGTTATAGTTAAATTATTAATAACTTTAACTTTACGCTACGTCAAAGTTAGAATGATATTATTTTATGAAGATTGTCTATACGCAAACCGATAATATATAACTACCTATTAAGTTAAGTAATAATAATTATCATGGATGTAAGAACAAATATAATATAATAATTTGTAACAAACTGACACAGATTCGTTCCGCCAATTCGAGTTGCGTAACTCGAGTACTATTCGAGTTACGTGAATTTCAATACAAGTTAACTCGAGTCGAGTTTTTCCGAGTAGGCACATCTCTACTACAATTTTTTTTTTATATTACGTTATCTGAACCAATGACATGAACACAAATATCAAAACTTTTTTCAAATTTTTGATTCAGATTTCTTGATTCCGTTTAGATTTTCATAAAATCTTTATGCAATTCACGATAATAAATTGGTATTTTTTGTATATAATACCATTGAGGGTCGCGAAAATTTCTAGTGGGCCCAAAACGATTGACTCCTATACAAACTCATCCACTTGCTCAATCATCTCCCTTCTATTCTTATTTCACATAACGTTTTACTTACTTCTCTTCAAAACCGTCACTTTCACTTACATACCCTTTCTTTAATGACCAGTTCATTAAAGTAACCATCATTTGCAACTCGGCCGCCGACGATGCAAATATGACTTGATCATCGGCGTACAAAAGGCATTTGACGGTTAACTCACCCATTCTCAACCCACATTCTTCAACTTTCACAGTTTGCAAACAACTGTCCATAAATAGGTTAAACAGCCACGGGAAGCTACACAGCCCTGTCTGACACCTTTTGGATGCCAAACCAGTCCGAGTAGACCCTGCTGATCCTGAGACAAGCACTAGAGTCCCTATAAAGAGACCTTAATGCTGTATTAAACCAGCGCTCAACCCAAATGAGTTCAGTGTTTGCCATAACACATTCCTGTCCACTCTGTCATAAGCCTTTTCCAAGTCCATCAACGCACAAAACCTTCTAGTTTTTGGCCAAAACTTCTCAGCAATCAAGCGCATGGAAAGACTTGATCCGTACACCCCATCCCCTTTCTAAATCCAGCTTGCACATCCCAAACTTTTCCATCAGTTTCTTCCATAACTCTTTCAATTAACAACTTAGCATACAGTTTACCCACAATACTAAGCAAGCTGATACCACGGTAGTTTTACAGTCCTGCTGTGACACTTTTACCTTATGTATTGGAACTATAACGGCTTTGCACCTTCTTCCGGTACCCACTTCAGTTCCCAACATAAATTAAACAGGTGTACAGCAGGCCTGCCACCACCCCCTCTCCAGCCCTTAGCATTTCGAGTGATACTCTATCATATCCGGTTGCCTTACCTGCTTTCATGCTTTTCATTGCTTTCATTATTTCATCTACACTTATCTCCTACCTCTCTCCATTTCTTTCGGAGTTTCTATTTCACTTAATTCAGACGACTCTTCACTCATAAACACGCTTTCAAAGTATTCCTTCCATCTTTTAAATTGAAACTTCATCATTCAGCATACAGCCATTCTCGTCTAGTATAGCATTCATTCTAGGCTGTTTTGAATGTCCCCTGGCAGTTCTTACGAGTTCCAGAACATTTTAATATTTGCCTGGAAGTTATCAGATATCCTTCTATCATTCTTATCCTTTCTTTCTTGCTTTTCCTTTCAACAACTTCTTTTACTCTCTTATTTATACGTCTAAAGTCTGCCTTTTTCTTTCAATCTCATCACCATACCGCCAGAATTACCAGCTTTAGTTGCTAATAAATCTAGCCATGCTCTCTTTTTGCTTCAACTTCCATCCGTACCTCATCATCCCACCACAACGTATTATTTTTCATTTCATTCGTTCCTTACTTACACCACATACTGGTGGCTGCATCCACCAAAACTTTCTTAACATTATTCCATACAGTCTTCAAGTCTAAATCACTCGTACATAACTCATTCAAACCACTTATATTTTCCCTCAGTCTACATTTATACTTCTTTCACACCTTCATATTGTAACCTCTCTATTCTTATACGCTGTAACGCAGTGGTAGACATAGATGTCCGATGCCGCCAACGCCTGAATAGACCATTAATTCGGCATAAGACCAAGTAATGATCCGTCCTCACGTTGGACCCCTGTAAACCCTTGTATCTACCATTGCGCTCCTCATTCTTTCATCCACTATTATGAAATCTATCATCACCTTTTTCCCATGTATACATGTGAATGCTCTTATTGCGAAATAAAGTGTTCGTCACAAAATATTCTTTTCCACACATACGATGAGGAGGCCTTCACCATTCTCATTTATACTTTCATCGCCAAACGTTCCTAATATCCTTTAATAAACATACCTCTTCACCCCAACCCTTCCATTAAAATCTCCTAACATAATAATATTCTCATTTCCCATACATTTCATCGACACCATCCTTACCATGTCCCAAAACTGCTCTCGGATGTAAGTGGGCTTAGACATGTCTGGGGCATACACCCCTAGCACAAACAACTTTTTGAAGCCCACTTTCATTCGTATCCATAGCAGCCTTGGGCTTACACATTCATACTCTTTCACACATTGGCTCATTCTTTCTGAAAGGATGACACCGACTCCCTGGCATGCCCGCTCGGTCTCGTCTACACCAGACCAGTAAGCGGTATACATGCCTTGTGCAGTGGCATCCTTTCCCTTTCGTTTCGTCTCATTTACACATAACACATCTATTCCTCTATCATTCATCATTTCGCATACTTCATCCATCTTATCATTCATTGCTCCACATACATTCAGCGTAGCCAGACGGGCCTCCACAATTCACTTTTCGCCCCTCCAGGAGACAGAACGTGACGGGTGGTCTATCCTTTCGGCTTTTTTGCTCGTTTAGCATCACCCGGGGGCCACGTGTAGGGTGGGCCTAGGATTAGGTGGTCGAAGCCTACGGACGCGAGCGACTCATCCCCATTATTGATGTTGAAAAAATAATACTACGTTTGTACAGTAGGTGGCGTCTTCCAGATTTCTCACGCGACATATTGTAGCGAGAGTCGGCGGACCGAATGCTCAAGGTCGTTCGCTAGGAGTAGCGCCTTAAATAAAACGGCAGCTAAATTAATTAACCTGTGTTTAATTCATAATAAGTAAAATACTTACTTATTGATAACAAGTGGTATTGGATATAGGGAAAAGGTTATTCGTTTTGATTAATTGGTGGAGTTAAATTGAACAACTATTGTTCTATAATTTTTCTAAAAATGCATAAAAATTTTGAGTTACAAAAGTCATAAAACAAAAGTTCTGTTCAGTTTGTCTCTAGTACTAATAAGTAGCCAAGCGGATATTGGGTAAAATGAATAACCTCGTAGTAACATCTTTATGGTCAGTATCGATACTCACTTACTAGCCACATTATCCCCCACTGTACCCACCTGTCCTTAACGTGAGCCGTACTTGTTCTCACACGGTCCCCACTGCACTGCACTCCAGTGCATCCACCACCACCTCCGCTGCCTCCGCCTCCACCTCCACCACCGCCCCCGCTTTAAGCCTTCGCTCTTCACCTCCGCTACCTCCACCTCCACCATAAACTTCCACTCCCTCCGCCACCACCACCGCCCGCCGCCCCACTCTCTCTCCGCCTCCACCACAAATTCAGATTGATCCACCTCCAACCCCGCTCTCCCCGCTTCCGCTATCTCCGAATTCACCACAAATTCCGCTCCCTCCGCCTCCGCCTACGCTACCACCTTCGCTGGCTATGCCTTCACCACAAACTATGCCGACTCCACCTCCGCCTCCACCACTGTCTCCGTTTTCCGCCTCCACCACTGCTCCGTTCTCCGCCTCCGCTTTCTCCGCCTCGACCGCCTTGACGTTGCTGCTACCATTTTCGCTACAAGTCGTGGCGTTGTTGAGTTGTTGAGTTATCCGTTTAATCTGTAGCTTGTACCGGCAAAGATACGAAACGGCAACGTCGCGGCTGCTTTCAACCAATCCGATTGTTTGCTGTGCTCTGATTGGCTCATTTAAATCGGATCAACATTTTCCGTAACTATCGCAAGGTGGATTTGTATATTGGATCAACTTCGGCGAACGCTAGTAAGCAGTCCCGTGAGTGTAGATGTTGATCCGGTCGGAGCCACATTAGTTACCAGAGATGCATATTAGATCAACAAACAAGCTCAAGGTAACAACTAGAATGACATCTAAATATTTATATTAAAAACTTCATCTCCTATTCCCAAGCTTTATGGATGATTTTTTTTATCTTTATATGGTGTATCATACTTCAGTGGTGGTCCTAATAATATTTCTTAAAAAAGAAAAATTGGTGGTAGAAAAGGGGTGTTCCCATATAATTTTAATAAAAGTATAACCTATTTAATATAAAAATAATCATTATAAAATCTGTTCACATTTGACGAAGATCTCGCGTAACAAAAAACATAGAGAATTGAAAATCTCCTCCTTTTTTAAGTCGGCTAAAAATACAAAATATCTCTGTTACATGAAGGGCTTATATAGTTTTTATTTCAATAATCTGGCAATCAAGTTTTTTCGAAGATATTAAATTTATTTTTATATTAGTAGTATTTATTTGAAAAGGGATTTTTGTCTTTTTAGACATAGCAATTGTCAATTCGTTAATAAGATTTTTATGACCGCCCCTTTTTGACTCATTAGTTTATTTATTGCTATTATATGTACCTATTATAAAATATCACTGTAAAGCGAATCACAGACTACGCAGATACGATCATATTTTATAAAAACTTAATTATCTGAAAGTATCACACACTACGCAGATACGATAATATAAGAAATGAAACAATCACTAGAAATCCTTCAAACTTATTGGACGTGTTTTTTTGTTTTTACAGAGTGTTAACTACAATAAGTTGGCATATATTGCTTCTAAATTTTCTAGACAGCTCATCAGAATTTATATTCTAATTTTGATTTTGATGAACGTTCATCATTAGCATTTACTAAAAGGCGAAGAATTTGGATAGAACGTTATATAAAGCTTAAAAAGGACCGAGGCGATTTTAATCGCATTTTTTCAACGACCATCCAGTATTTATCTACAGGTAAAATCCTATGCCATATTCTGCAGATGTTACTGCAGATATATTTGTGTGAGCAGACAATATTGTCACCATCTTTCGATATAGTTCGATGCTTACAGATACTTAATGATAAAATATAAATAATCTGCGCTCAGATATAGATATCTTATCGTATCTGCGTAGTGTGTGACTCGCTTAACGGTACGCAATATTCAGGTTTAGTTTTGAAATAATTTCATATGCATCTCAGACAGACGATATAATAAAATTTCACAATGATTAGGTAATGCCCAAAGACAACCTAATGACGCACACCTCTTAACTAGGTACAGTGATAAGATTACGGAATTTTAAAAAGATTACAGTATACGCGTGTATTTACTTAGTTTATCAAGGTTTTGTGGTTTCTTTTAGACATATATATAATAAAACTAATTTTACAAGCATTATCGCACTTAATTTAATTTAATCCCCGACGTTTCGTATGCTTTACAACAACCATTGTCACGGGGGTTCGAGATGTTTGCAGGGCTGGTAATCTCCGTACAAAAATGTCACCAAGTTCTTATGGATAGACTCAAATGTAGGATTAGACGCCGAAGTGATTTGCAGCAATTTTGCTGAGATTACCGTGTTTTATGCTGATAATTGGACAAATAGATAGATAAAACTTTATTGTACGCCAAAAAAAAACATAAATATTAACAAAAAAGGAGAGAAAGAAATGTGGTAGAATGGGCGGTCTTTTTTCGGAACGAAGTTCCTTATCGGACGGTACGAATTTGGTGGATGGGGGCTAAGCGAGAAAATATGTAAGATTTTTCCGTCACGACCCCTTCTGACGTAGAGTAGACGGCCTTGGCGGCTATAAGAAAGCGAGATGGAATAATATCCATCTCGCTCGCACTTTTTCTTATCTTGCCATGAAATAAATATTATTTTATTTTAAATGATGCTTCCTTTTAATAGACGCTAGTAATTCATTTATATGTATTTGTTAATCAATAATATCATCGTTTATGTAAAATAATATACTACGAAAGGAACTTCGTTCCAACCGAGTGTTCCACGACACTCACGCATGTTTTTTTTATAGGATAAGGGTGACAAACGAGCACACAGTCCACCTGATGGTAAGTGGTTGCTGTGGCCCATAGACATCTACATCTATCCTCGATGACGAATCAAAATGGAGATGCGTTAGCACCCGTGAGGACTAAGATGGAATGCCCCATTTCCAGTTAAAAAAGGATCTCCGGTTCTCTACACTCACCATACGAAACACGGCAGCGTTAAGCTGCTATTTTACGCTGGTATTCCGTGAGAGCGTGGTCCTTCCCCGGTCGAGCCGACCCATTCGTACTACAACTATACCAGTAATACACAGTAACAATAAAAACATGTGTGTGGTTTGACGACAAAAATAACATTATTTTTATTATAAATCATAAAATAGAAATTAAGATGCATAATATAGAATGGAATATAAGTACATAGATAATATAAATACAAATATATCAAATTCATTATATACAAATGAATTTGATTGAATCAAAGTTGAAAATAGTAATCATGTACATGTTTCTTAAAAACCGGTAGGGATTGAGCGCGTCTTATAACTTCAAATCATTCCATAATCGGACATCTTGTATTGTGAATGATCTGTCCAAAAATTTGGTAATGTGAGCTGGCATTCTTAATATCAAATTTTCTGATGATCTCAAATGTCTCAAAGAGTTATGGAGGAATTCAAACCGATTTTTTAAGTAAGAAGGATAGAAAGGATTAAAAAGAATATTATAAGGAAGCGAGAGAATATGAGCATTCCGGCGAAGGCGATTTGGCAACCACTAGAGCCTGTTACGAAAATCTGACACATGATCAATTTACGCAAACCAAATATGAATCTTATACAAAAATTTTGAAGTCGCTCAAGTTTATTAAGTTGCATTTCAGTGAGATCAAGAAAGCTGACATCTGCATAATCGAGGATAGCAGAAGAGTTTGCGAAAGCGCAATCTTAGTGGCAGTTGGTAAAAAGTTTCATAGTCTTCTCAAAGAATGACCAGCTGCAAAAAGTTTACGACTAACTTCCTGTAACTCAGGACCCCAAGATAAAGTCTTATCGATGTATACACCCAAGTTTTTGACAGTGTCACTAGTCGGGATTATATTACCATCAAATACAACTTTGGTTGCTTGTGGTAAATTACATTTTGTAAGCATATGCAGAACCTATAATAATTACTTGTGTCTTCAGTGGGTTAATTTTGAAACCATAATTTCTGCTCCATTCCGAAATGATCGCTAGGTCACTGTTTATGGTGTTAATAGCTACAGCTAAGTCACTAGGAGTAGCTTGTGTATATATCTGAAAATCATCTGCATATAAGTGATAGGAAGAATTTATCTTAGTGGATATTGAGTAAATAAAAACTGAAAAAAGCAAAGGTGATAAAACGCCACCCTGTGGGACACCAGCAATGGTGCTACACCATGATGAGAATGTATCATCAATGCGTAAGCGTTGCCGGTGCCCAAACAGATAGCTTCGAAATCATTCAACCACCGTTGGAGATATATTAAGAGAGCTCAATATGCCCAGTAAAATGTCGTAACCGACAAAATTAAATGCATTACTAAAATCCAGTAAAGTAAGTACAGTTAATTTACCATTCTCCATGCCATACCTGACATCTTCCGCAATATTGACTAAAGCTGTGCTAGTGCTATGCCCCCGACGAAAACCAGATTGTAAAGTTTAAAAGGAGATTATTACGAAGCGTTGAGCTGATTAGACACAAGACTTTCAAGGACTTTGGACAGGAATGGTAATATGGATATAGGGCGATAATCAGAGAAGGATGCAAGATTTGAGTTTTTAAGTATTATAAGTAAAATTTGAGCATCTTTCCAGGTTGAAGGAAAAACACTACAAGAAATTGAGGAATTAAGGATATGACATAGGATTGGGATGATTATATCAAGAATTGGAAGGATCATATTACGGCTGATACAGTTGTTGCCAGCGTTGGGTAATGGACAAAATGCTCTTCTTAACATCACAAGCAGTGAATTGATTGAAGATAAAAGGTGAATGATCAGGAGTTGGAAGTGTTGAAAGATGATTTAATGTATTTAATTTAAGTGCCCCATTAAAGTCAGGCGAAGATGAGAAGTGTCGATTTAGTAAACCAATATTTAAATATTTAGATATTTACAATATTTAAATATGCATTACGCATTACTACGTGACTTTCCAACCCCCATTGCTCTGAAAAATAACCTTTCCACAATTTGTTTTGATTGTTTTGAAAAGGTTGACCGCATCCGTTGAATTATCAATATGTACAAGTGATAGGTTTTCAAATATTTCTTACCTAATTCGTCGCATCCAAAAACACAAATCTTTTTTCGTGACGACATCGTAAGAACGAAATAACAGTAATGAATGGAATGTAACAAAAAAATTGGTTGCCTGTAAAGTCGGTATACGGGCGAAAGTTTTACGTGACAACGACTTTGAGTGGTAAAATAATTTTATTATGTCTGTCTCTCTCGCTCTTAGGCGGCTAACCATGCCCGAGTGGAAGGGACGCGTGCCTCTCCTCGCTCTCATTGTGAGCGCATAACGTGAGCGGAGCGTAACGCAGTTTCTTGATGTCACCCGGCAAACCAATTTATAAGACGTTGTCACGTCAAAAGATTAATAAGAACAAAGAAAATTATTAGGTTAACAAACTAAATCTCGTGATCGTGATTATGATGGTGCTCATAGATAATGGCGCTGTTGACGCTTGGTGCCTTTTTCAATAAAATGGCGCCAAACTTTTTTCGCGAAACGTCGAAAGAGAGCCTGTTTCCATACATTTTAGACTTCAAATTTTTACTACCAACTTCCTCCCCTGCTTAGTACTTAACATTTAAGATAAAGATTCACGCGTACATCTTATAAGTTAATTCCGGAAAGGCAGGGCCCTATCTAAGGGGGGGCAAGCCGGGCATTTTCCCAGAGCGGCAAAAAATGAAGGGCGGCAAAATTGACTTATTCCTATCTTCCAACCTAGCCATTAGCCATCCACCACCCAAGTTGGCAGGTTGAGAATTTTATGTGCCACCTTCAACCTACTTCAGGTTGGATAGTGGAAATATTTAAGTATTTTACTTAACTTAATTATTTTAGTTCGAAAGAAAGAAAGAAGAAGTAGGATCCGCAAAAGTACCGATACTTGAGTAGTATCGATACTTTCATTCGATACTAAGTATATTTGGACACGATACTTTTGATCCGATATTTTGAGATATCGATACTTTTATAAGAACTCGATACTTTTAACAAAATTTGAGTCACATCATTAGATTTGGGTCGTAGGAGTGATTACTTCTATAGACAATAGCTTATGTTTAGAGCGTGTGTTGCCAGTTTTCGTGATTGGTACCTATTTAGTAGATTTATTTTATCAATTAAGTAAAAATGATTTAATACAGTTTAATCCTGATTTACTTTTTACTGTTGTCGGTACAAAACAAATTAAATTGTTTTTGTACCGACAATTTAATACATCGAAATTTAAATTTAGTTATTTTGATACCATTATTAAGTGTCTCATTAGTGTTAAGTTCCGAAATCCAAGTTCCGAAATTTCTCGGATAATATTTGATATTACGGATATTACTCAATCGGAAGTTTTAAAAATAAATTGAAAAGTACTCGATATAGGTAACAAGATCGATAATTTTGTTTCGATACTTTGCTCGGTATCGATAAATTTGATACTGGTAATTTTGTGGAACACTAAGAAGAAGAAATACCTAAATAGGAAATAAGGAACCAACTAGACTAGAACTTAGAAACTAGAATTCAAAAAAAATTCATCCGAATTTTCTGCCGATTTTACATATCTGAACTGGCAACCCTTTCAGTCTGTTTATGTTAGATGGGGATTTCCCTCAAACTTTCGGAGGAATACCCTTTAGCTACATTCGTACAACGCGACATTTTAGGAGAATCCCTTAAATATAATAAAAAGATTCTACTATTTTTCCATTACTTATTTAGAAGACTCTTAGTAAAAATGTTCTGCCCTAGAGACAAATTTTCGTCATATTCGTGAATAATGTAGCGGTTAATAAGTGAAACAGAATTAAAATGTTATATCTATTTATGTGAAATATATGCTAAGTCTACAAGTTGGTTCTATTCTTAAATTTAAAAGTGACGTGATTTTAGTGGGGCAGATTAATCATATAAATATTGAAGCGCGTGTGAATTTACTACGTAAGTATCTATCTGTTTTATAAAGTAAATTGTAGTACGTAAAAATGTAATATTGAACACACCTTGCTAAAAAGTATACTTACTTTTTGTTCCTTAAGGTAAATAGTAAAATAGTTTTAGTGGCGATTTCACCATCTCCGGTTAGCCTATTCGTCAATTAAATTTTCAGTTTTTGACAGTCGTTGTATGAGTTTAACAGTTCTTATTTGACAAATAGGCTATTCGGGACTTTAATACAGGTGGTGAAACCGGGTCTTATTTTAATATTAACCGCAAGGTATGTTAAAATGTTTAAGTGGTATGTTAATCGTGAAAATTAACATTGCTCCTCTTCGGCTTGTTAATTCTCATCTGTGACTGCTCACTAGCTGTCACCCGCGGCTTCGTTGACGCGCCCACCATAATTATTATTCTCGTGGAATGAGTAACTTTTCTGAGGTAAAAAGTAGCCTATGTCAATGTCCTTTCCAAACTTCAATTTATATCTACATACCAAAATGTATCCATATTGATTCATTGGTTTAATCGAAAAACGTAGCAGGAGAGAAACAAATGACTTTGGAATTTTTAACATTAGCAATGTTATTACATCTATTTAAATTTATTTCATATTTTTAGTTTTACCGTACAGAATGGCTGACGGTAGATCACACTTGTCGGGACACCAGTATAAAAACCAAGACTTGAAAAAGATGCAGAGCGACAAAAGCAAGCAGGGCATTAGAGTCCTTTTTAAAAAAAATTGCTAAACAAATCATCGTCACCCATACCAGAAACCGATGCTATAGCTGAGATTCGCTTAAACCTCGAGAAGGAAATACGTCCGATTCCAATATAATCTGTGAACCTGGTGCTTCTACTTGGGTCAAGCGCTATTGCAGGTGAAGGTGCTATTACAGGTGAAGCTGCTATTGCAGGTGAAGGTGCTATTGCAGGTAAAGCTGCTATGTAGGTGAAGGTGTTATTGCAACTCAAGTGTTTCTACTCAACATCTATTTTAGATGTCGACCCAGCCACGTGGCCCAATAGATTAATAGGAACAGAAAGAATATATTTGGTATAAAGAGGTACTCAGACCTGTAGGTGATATGCTTAAATCCATGAGGCATCACGAAACCATGTAGGCTGTAAAATCTTGGATAGAACTTTCACGTAGGCTCAATACGTGTCGTACGATAGACGCCGAGTCACAGAGAATAATTAAATCAGAAATAGAACACTGGAAGAGTATTGTTACGAATTGCCACAATCATCAAAATGTTGGCAAAATGGCTTTTCAAGGTACTTCTGATAATCTGTATCAACATAACAATGGTATTTTTTAAACTAGTAGAATTGTTAAGAATTTGATCCCGTTATGCAGGAACATGTACGCAGAGTTTTGAAAGAGGAGAAACAAGCAACCACTTAAGTAAAACAATTCAAAATGAGTTCATTAATACAATTTCAGACGGCATAAAAACATATTATGGAAGCTATCATTACATCGAATTATTATTCTATTATTTTAGATTGTACCCAGACGCTAACAAAACTGGAGCAGATGACCATGATAATTAGGTATATTTCTATTATTCAATCCCAAGACCATTCAAGAACGTCAGAGATGTAATAAATGAAAATTACAATCTCATTACAATAGAGAAATCTACAGGTCTGGCACTAACAGAAATTATCGTGGAACAATTATCAGCACTTGATTGTCTTTAGAAAACATAAGAGGGCAAGGGTACGATGATGGATCTAATATGAAAGGTATTCAAAGTGGCGTCCAAGCCAGATTAAAAACATCAATCCACGGGCATTATACGTTCCTTGCAGTAGTCATTCTTTAAACTTAGTGGTAAACGACAATTTTTTTAATACTGTGCAAAAATATATGTTTTTTTTTTCACTTTAACATTAAGGTGGTCAATTTTTGAAGTATGTAAAGGTATTATTACTCTAAAACCACTTAGTGATACGAGATGGGAAAGTCGGATCGAAGCAATAAAACTACTAACACATCAAATAGGACAAGTTTACGATGCATTGTTTAGTGTTTACCAAAACACAGATATGGATACCCTACACGAGACGAAGCTTCGGTTTGTTGAACCAAATTAAACAGTTTAAATTTTTATGTTCTATTATAATTTTGTACGAAAATTTGAATTCGCATAAACTGCAATGTAAAGATTTTGACTTAGTTTCCGTCATTAAATTACTTATAAATACAAAATTTCTTTGAAAACTCACGTTCAGATGAGCACACAGTAAACATTTTGCTTTTTTGTATAACATATATGCCTTAAGAGAACTCCCAAAAGATGAATTGTTAGAACATTGTAAGAACCTCGAGGCTATTTTAACTCATGAGAACTCAAGCGGTATAAATGCATTAGAATTTTGTGAGGAGTTGTCAGTCCTTTGTATGTTTTTAAATAGTAATTTATCTCCTCTAAATGTTTTGAAAATTGTAACAGATTTAAGATTTGGTCCAAATATCAGTATTGCGCTCAGGATGCTTTTAACTTTACCAGTAACAGTTGCAAGTGGTGAAAGAAGCTTTTCTAAATTAAAAATAATAATAAATTATCTGCTATCCACCATGACACAGAATAGATTATCTGGATTGGCTATGATCTCAATAGAACACAAGGTTTGCGACAGTATAAATTTATCAGATATTATTAAAGATTTTGCAGAACAAAAGTGCGAAAAATTACTATAATTACGAGGTAGGATTTAATATTGTTGTTTAATTTACACAATTTCATTATTTAAAAAATGACTGATTTGTTTTGTAGCAACATAATTGTTTTTTATCAGTATTAAATTTTAAAATAAATCTTTTGCTGTGTCTTTTTATACGTACCGTATGAACCTTAACTTAAATACATATGAACCGATTGACCATAATAAACAATTAAACAGCTTGGTCCTAATCTTTTAACTTCTGAAACGATTTTGATGAAAATGTTTATTGTTCCTTCAGTTAAGCGGTCATCATACATAGGCAAGATTAGCCGAGACAGGAAAAATAGCACAAGGAAAAGAGGCCCATACTCAGCAGTGAGTCGTAATAGGTTGATGATGATAATAAAGTTGAAAGGTACATAACTATGTCGATAAAAAATATATCAATCCATTCAGTAGTTTCGTATAATCCCAACAATATCACGTATTTTATGTAGGTACTTGTATACTTAACATCCCCAACATAACTATATGGTTCTTAACTCATGACTTATATGGTTTTGTGTATGTAAAAATATTATTTTTGCCCGGAGCGGCTAAATAGCTAGATCGGGCCCTGCGGATAGGGGAGTTCATAGAGTAGAATAAGGTTATTGACAATTATGCATAATCTTTGGACACGACAAAAACAAAAGGCCGATTTTAACGTACTTGTGTGAATGAGTCACGTACACGTACTCAAGCAGTCACAGCCATAGGTCACAGCACAGACCATCTAATACTAGGCACAGCATACTAGGCTTGGGTATAAAATATCGATATATCGTAATATCGATATTTTTAATCGCGATATATCGATATTCGATATTTATTTTAGAGTATCAAATTTGTATCAATTTCGATACATTTTAAAATGTTATATTAATCGACAAAACATTAATTAACAAAAGCAGCTACAAAACCATTCATCTGCTGTTGTCGTTTTTTCATCGCCCAACCGTCATCAATAAAATTTTGGGCCTTATCCTAGTACATCATGCAAAACATGACGATATATCGATATATCGATATTTATCACGCTATACCGGGTGTTTGTGAAACGCTCCCGAAAACGAAGACAGACGATAGTACTAAGGATACCTTTGATAATGGGTCACAAAGAAATTCGATCCCGAGGAAAAAAAATCATCTTTTCACAACATTTTTTTAACTTTATTCACGCTCCATCATGTTAGTACAGCTAAATGAAACGATAATTTCATTAAAAAAATCATGAAAATACTTAAACATAAAATCAGCAGTGTAATTTAAATCAGCTGACTGTAACCGCGCGGACGCCGAACTCTTATCTAGCTCGGTATGAAACATTACGCGGGTTTTAAGATATATAAATACATTAGATTTGATAGACCACAAATCCTCGCAAAAGAACACCGATTCCTACCTAGGATGATTCATGAGGCTATTGAAATTAATAAATATCCTTATTTCAATAGAGAAGATGGATGGGTGCTGCCATCTGCTTGGGATCCTATAATTAATAAAATTAAATCCAAACCCAAGTATACCACTGCTAGACTTCAAGATACTGTAAGCTCATTCTGCGTAGATCGAACCAAAATTAATATTAAAAACTGAAGGTAGCCGGGCTAACTATGACATTGGGACTTCAAACACCTCAGTCCCCCGTGACCATGGGTGCTATAAAGCACCTGAAACGTCAGGAATTAAAAAGTAAAATTAAACGCGATATAATTCGTAAAATTAGTTTCATTTAATGTGTAGTCTTCGCGTAAATATAAGAAAACATTATACAAAAAAAATTTCAAATTATGTATTAATTTTTATTAAATTATGTATTAATTTTAATTAATTTATTACGAATTAATTAAAAGTTATAAAATTTAAACTTATCACGTAAGTCGAAACCACCAGTTTTAGTGGAAAATCCACTAAGTTGGCAACATTAGACAACACTAAGTATCAGCACGCGCCGAACGCGCCGCGTTATATGACGTCATCAGCATGCGTCCTTCAATATTCGGATACCTACTGCATTTTATAAAATTCGGCGCGTACGGTGCGGGTGTAATGTGCGAGGTTTCATATGATTTCATACAACAAATTCTAAAATTCGGCGCGTACGGCGCGGACAAATGTGCGTTCAGCTTTAATATTATGTTACTCAAGGTCAAGGGATACCAGCTAATAAATATTTTCCATGGAAATGAGAAAAATTGTGCACATTGATAAGGTTGTGTTGTGTCAATACGAATCACACAATGTTATTTATTCACTTATTAGCATAAATAACAATACTGTATATGAGACCGGCCAGCTATAGATATATGCGTATATACAAGAAAACCAAAGTACCTACACAGCAGGTACGGAATACGGAAGGTAAGATAGGTGGAATGATATTCTTCCACCACTAAGGCAATCTAATTCAGTCTATTGTTTTAAAAATAATTGAAACCACATCTGCTAAAAAAGAAGTACCAGCAGTCGTAGTCATTACTTTCCATTACTCGGGCCTTTTCGCGGCGATTTATGCAGTGCATAATCTTTAGTGTGCACTGGCTTGAACGGAACTTTTCACTTTACTGCATATACAAACATAATAATTTTATTTTTGATTTTCATTCTTACTGCGAATATTATATGTAACAAAATAATGCAACCGTACTTCGGGCAGTTGCTGAAAATCAGTGATTTGCATCCTTGTGAGCCATACACGCACTGAGCATAATGTTTGATTTATTTAATTATTTCTTTTTTTTTTTTTTTGAATAGTTTGTGTATGCTCTGAAAGATATGAATAAATGACTATCTATCTATCTATCTGTGGTAGGCCATTAAATATAATATTACATAGTTCAGCACTATACATACATATTTTAATTTCACACTTATTTAAACGACGGAATGTAAGTACATTTTTTATTGTTTATCAATTTATTACAAAAATGCTTTTTTTGTTTTAGAAAGACCATGCTCCCACAGAACACCAGCGCATAATAGCAGGTATATACTATTGTTTCAATATGCTTAAAAAAGTTTTCTCTTCATGTATGTTTCTTTCATGTTTCTGTAATATACAAATTACAATTTTAGTATTGAAAAATATGCAAATACCCATGACCTCACTACACTATATTCTTATACAATTTCTGAATTACTATGAATCACAGGTTTTGGCGCTAACTTTAGCTTTATACTAATATAAATATTAAACATTACTAACATTACTAAGGTGGGGAATTCAAAAATTAACATTGGCAGCACTGCTCTTTGATTATTTATCAGCAACACTGACTTAGAAGTATATGGACTGGGCATACCTACAGAATTAGCGTGACTACCTACAATACACTGGCGCATAAAATGGCCGCTTTTATAGGGTTGTAACTCAGCAATACGGGCAGCTGATATCGATATTTTACTAATATGAATTTGTTCTCATTTCATATAATTGAATTTGTTGCTTTATTTATTTTATTCCGTAGGTATTTATATAGTACAGGGCTATATTTTCAATCGTCAAATAACTTATCTGAGGAATAAATAATGTGTCTGGCAGTTTTATGGCTTTTGTGTGATAGAAATTAAATCCGTAGCCTAATTGTGTAACACACCATACCAATTTGACAGTTTAACAATATCCATTGCGTTGTTTTTGTTGTCGAGCAAACGAATTTTCAATCACATGAAGCAATGGCTATTGTTGGGTTGTCAAATTAGATTTGAATTGCTATCCTTAAGTTTCGATTGAGCTGCTTCACCAGGCTTCACCGCATATGTACACTTACGCAGTGCATAATCTGCTACAGATTTCTTGTATTAAGTACAGTCAAACAAAAGTTAAGTATGCAGGCAGCTAACTTGCAACTTGTTTTAAACAATGTTCTGAGGTGTGCTAAGTACTTACTCAAGTTTTACATCATTTATATAATTGTGAACAAAGTTAAAAAGTTATAACGCACAAAATAAAAATAAATATTGACAGAGTAGTGGGAAGATTCTAGAGAAGATTTTTTGCTTGTATACCAAATTTGTTTACTGTACAATATTACTGGGATGGAGATCCTGATCCATATTATAATCCATATTATAGTATTTTTAATATAAAATAATATATATATTCAGATTTTAAATGAAAAATATTATTTTCACAGGTAGGTACATTAATTTTGTTTATTTGAAATTCGAAAATCTGGCATGATCATGAAACATGATATCCGGGAATTATAAACTATTAATATTATTTATTCATTTCTGAACAAAATTAATCTATTAAAATAATTTCTAGTACAACACTTTGCCACTGCTTTTGACAGTTTGACAGCAGATCTACCACAAAACTTGGCGCTTAACATGGCGGCGCAGTCACGCATGGATGAGCTAATGACGTCACACGAAAGTGTTACGAAAATAAGCACTTGACAAAGTGTAGTTGTCTCTCTTTTCTATTGCAGCTACTGCTTTATTAAAAAGAGACAAAACTGTTTTTGACAAGTGTGTGTCGATATTATTGATATTTGTATAACTATTATTTCTATAGTAGAATATGCCGCCTCCATAGGTATATCTCTATGATCAGCAAGCTTACTCTTGAATCAATAACAATTTCAATCAATTTCAATTTCAATCCAATGTAATTACAATCTTGACAAATTACCATACTCTCGAAAACAATTTTGTTAACATTGGATTGAAATCGGAATTGCGCTTGTATTGGCCAAAATTTTTGTCGTAACACATGAAGTTAGCTGCGTCACTCTTAGCAAAAGGCATGTTTTATTTATCGTTAAACCGGTGAAACCATAATAAACCCTTTGTAACTTTCATAAATGAGCATTTAAGTAGTAAAACATTTGAAATGGTATAATTCGTCAAACATAACATCTTTTCACACATTTCTTCTAAAAAAACGCTATATTTGCGAACTTTAAAAATTATATGGCTGTATAGAGCGTGCCTTTGTCTCGTTTCTTTTGTTATGTCAGAAAAAAATTGTTATCACGAAACAAAGTAATCAAAGTAAACAAAGATCAACTTTCGATTTTGTTTAAAGCTTAAAGGTGAAATGCTTTTTAAGTATGTGTGAATTACTAAAAGACCTTTCAATTTGGGTATAAGCAGTTTGAAACTTTGAAATAGTTAATTGCCGCAATAACACGGCAACACATATCACAAAATAAGATTATGAAGTTAGTAATAGCAAATGAGTAAAGAAATCGTATACTATTTTCTTTACTCATGTGGTAATAGTTATGACTACGGTTATCACTTATCACATCTTATCTGCCAAATTCTAAGTTGTCGGTGTCGTTATTTCCGCGCAAAAGAAACAAACCTAATCATTACGTTTTATTTCCGTGTACTAAGTGAACGCTGTGGGTGTGGTGTGTTAAGTAAAATTAAAATATGACAATGTAAGTTGAAAATTATATATAGACCACGCAAATAAAAATGATTTTAAAAATTTCATTTTTTATTTAAATGATTTAGTCTTCTTTAGCTTTTTAAATTACTTACTTTAGGAAATATCTTTCAATGAACTGAAATGAACTTACGTCAGCATCACGCATTTTTTTAAAGTCTTCCATGCTAGCCCATCTAGACAAGTGAGGTCGCGAGAGAATAGTCCATACCCTGGCACTGGTAATGCTGCTGCTCTAAGAACAGTCGGTGGAATATGGGTTCGGAATTTCAATGATGATTCCGCCATCACTTGGTCACTAGAGCCTCGTTGGTCACTAGTAAGCACAATTCATCACCTTCCAAGTAAACTTGCCGTGTAGTTGCGACATAAGGGAATCCACTACCTATATCATCCCATGGGTATCGTAAAAGGTGACTGAGGGAAATGAAACAGGAGATGGGCAGCAGCATCTTCTTGATATCAATTGACAATAATAAAAAACTGCAGTAGCTAACCTGCCTGCCAAGTGTGGCAACTATGATAAATATCACCCCATTAGGCAATCAAAAGTAAAAGGGGATGCCTATGTTCAGCAGTGAATTTTTGATAGGCTGTAACGGATAAATGGTTGATATTTGGAAAAAATTTACATTTTCCCCCTTTCATTCCTATTTAAACATTGCAACTATTGTGCAATAATTGCTAAATGTGACTAAAAATCAAATATATAGTGTAATATATTTTACCTTATATTTTTCATTCTTTAAACATTACAACATGACCTTTACATTTTTTCATATTTCTTTGATCCTGGTACTTTTCAACATTCAGTATGAGGACTTTTTTTCGGCGGGGAGTATACATTTTATTCAAAAAAAACTTATTATTAACTAATAGTATTTCATCTGGAGTATTTTTGGGGCTTGGTGATTTAGTTCAACAAGAAATTGAATATCAATCTAAACTTTTAAAAGAAAGATATGACTGGACTCGTGCAGGTATTAATTTTTTTCAGCTACGATTACAACAATTCTAATTATTGGCTTTCAAATATAAAAAGTTCTTATTGTATGATCATGACTTCATATTACAAGAATTTAAGCATAATTACCTAAAATCTTATAATATTTACATAAGTAGGCAGTTTTATGTTTTACTATTTTTATAGGAAGAATGTTCATAATTGGAACTTTATTGGGTCCGATGCACCATTACTATTATGTTTATTTGGACAAGGTACTCCCAGGTATTGATGTTAAAACAATATCAAAGAAAATAGCTCTTGATCAAATAATTGTATCACCAGTAACTATTGTATTATTCTTTTATGGAATGGGTATATTAGAAAACAAAACAAGGGAGCAAAATGTACAAGACATCAAACGAAAATTCTTACCTATTTATGTGGTAAGTACCATTACATAAATATTACTTTTTTCTTATAGTTATTTTATTTTTAGGATGGACTAACCTGATAGACTAGGCTGATTGTTCAGTCATCAGATAAAAGTTATTCATTTGATAAAATACAACAAAAATGGATTATAAATTACAGTTGTAAATAAAAAGCTGTTTAATTATTTCATGTTTTATTTAATGGATAACTTTTCTCTGATGTTTAAAACATCACATCTTTATCATTCAAATTAATATATTTTATGACAAAAATTTAAACATGTTTAATATTAAGTTGATACTACCTGGTAGAATAATAGTAAAATATTGATCTTTTTTAAAATTTGTTTTACATCTAGCATTTTTTTACCATGGAGTGTAAGAACATTCAACCCATATTCTCTAATGGGTGTCATAAGAGGCAACATAGGGTAACAAAACAAGACATGGGCAGCAGGTTCTTCCTTATGACAACTAGAAGATAATAAACTGTGGTCGCCAACCATTCTGCCAAGCGTGGCAACTATGACAAATATCCCCTTTATTAGGCAATATATAGGGAGGCCTTTGTTCAGCAGTGGACTTTGATAATTTAAACTTAAAACCAGGATTTATAGTTCGGTGCTGCCACTTTAATATTAATGTCGGGTAAGGTTTGAAATTAAGTCGCCTGAATTGGAGGTGGTGGGGGGAAGGAGAGGGAGTTGTAGAGTACCTCTACCCCCTGCCGGACGTGCTTAGTTTTTTTTTAAATATAAATTTTTAAAAATCTCATTTTGATTTATGTTTTTGACAATATAAACCTGATTTATGGGGAGAGAGTTGGGAGAGGGTAGCCCAACACCACTCAACGTGGCGCAGTCGAGGAAGCTCGGTCGACGGAGCCCGCGAAGCGGGCTCCTACTTCTAAGTGGTTTATCCCCACGCCCTCCTCGACCCCGCCCTCCCTTCTAACCTAACCTGTCCAAGTCGGGGTGCCCCAAGTCAAGAGCTCCTTCGCTCGCTCTTGCACTCATTAACGCACCAAAATATTAACTTTTATAATTACTTTAATTTATAAACATAATTTATAGCTGCCACCATTTATAAAAAAGGATCTTTGCGAAATTAGCGAAGCTCAGCGAAGTCGTCGAAAAACAGGAGGAGGCAGATAAAAACGTTAGGGAGCACATTCACTTAAACTCGGAAGCAACTTCCCGTATATATTACTCTACACTCTACTCTATGGAAGCAACGGAATGACGTAAAGTATATCTGTCACTGTCAACAAAATGGCCGGCCTAGCGAACCATTTTACGCTTTTATCCACTGACTTAGAAGTATATGGACTGGGCATACCTACAGAATTAGCGTGACTACCTACAATACACTGGCGCATAAAATGGCCGCCTTTTATAGGGTTGTAACTCAGCAATACGGGCAGCTGATATCGATATTTTTACTAATATGAATTTGTTCTCATTTCATATAATTGAATTTGTTGCTTTATTTATTTTATTCCGTAGGTATTTATATAGGTACAGGGCTATATTTTCAATCGTCAAATAACTTATCTGAGGAATAAATAATGTGTCTGGCAGTTTTATGGCTTTTGTGTAGATAGAAATTAAATCCGTAGCCTAATTGTGTAACACACCATACCAATTTGACAGTTTAACAATATCCATTGCGTTGTTTTTGTTGTCAAGCAAACGAATTTTCAATCACATGAAGCAATGGCTATTGTTGGGTTATCAAATTAGATTTAATGCTATCCCTTAAGTTTCGATTGAGCTGCTTCACCAGGCTTCACCGCATATGTACACTTACGCAAAGAATATACAATTTACCTATATAAAAAACTGATTGTTATAAAAGGGAAGAGACATTTTTTTCCAGTAGTGTGACAATAAGAGATGATAGTTATAATAATATAAAAATGTTTAAACTTATTTTTATTGTTTCAGGGTGACTGTTTATTCTGGCCCCCAGTTCAGTACTTTAATTTTTACTATTTACCAAATCAATATAGAGTTTTCTATGCAAATATTGCAACAATGGTAATTAATGTATTTTATTCATATATACAACATCAGTATTAGCAAAAAATTAATTATAAGTATTTAATTTAAAAATATAACAAAAATAAAGTACATACTTAATTATAATATAAATTATTTTAACATTAAATTGTGTAATAGTTTGTAATAACTATTTCTTATACCACTCTTTACCTGCAACAGCTATCATTAGTCGGTCATCAAGGAATGTTTATAATTATTCATTCTGTTCTATAACTTAAATTAAAAAAATTAAAAAACCCCGAAACAAAAAGAGTTGATGAACAGATTTTTTGACACATAGCTAAAGAACACTCTCGATTAAGATAAATTTCAAAAAAAATAAACTTAATCAAAATCGGTTCATCCGTTCAGGAGCTATGATGGCGCAGACACACACACTCACACAGATACACAGATACGCATATACACCGATACACAGGTACACACGTTAAATTAAACATATACCACCCTCTTTTTCGTCGAGGGCTAAAAATGTGTCATAGTATAGCACCCCCCTTTACTTTATACTCTTACATCAATGGTGTAGCAAGTGGTTGCTAGTTACTATGACACCAGGCGTGCAGATTTTAGTTTTAGGCAGGGGCTTTTTGGAAATGAAGGTAAGCTTATATTTTGAAATGATGGTAGTATTTTTTTATTACGAACATTGTAGCATTAATTTTTTTATTTATTTATATTACTATAAAACTCAAATTTGAATTTGAAAAAACAGCTGATGACCTAGAAATGGCTGAACTGATAAAAAAACTGCACCCAAATCGCTTCACCCGTTTAAGAGCTACGGTGCCACAGACAGACATACATACATAGCGGTGTTAAAAATAGCATTGTTTTATGCGTTTTAATAATTAATAATATATAATTTTTTATGCATTTTTATAATATGTAAGACGGGAAATGAAATTGCAGTCTTCAACGGATATGACAGCGTACAGGTAGCTAAATCTGAACAGACAGTTCTCCAACCGCATGCGGTGAGAACCAAGGCTCCAAAGTATTTGCCAGAAAGTCTATCTGCTGGAAACATTCAAATCTCTAAGTTGTAGACCGGCTGTGGCTTTTCAGGTGACCTGAGATTTTGAGTGAGATTGAGAGTTTCAACTGATAGCAGCTTACATCGTCATAAGAGCCACACGCAAGTGTGAGTAACGACTCAAGAGTAAGTCTCATCCGACATTAGTTTGAAAGCTAGTTGAGCGAAGTTAGGATAACTTTGCAGCAACTTAAAAATAGAAAGACCCTGGGTTTCACCCAGGTCTATCCAACAGCAGACAGGTGTAAGCCAGAGGGACTTTATACGTGATAAACGAACTAACTATCCACCTGATGGTAGCTGTCTACTGCAGCCAATGGACGCCTGCAGCCAACTTCAAACAAAGAATGCTGCAGATGTGTTGTCACCTCTGAGGACTAATATAAAATGTCACACTGCCTGTAATTGTACTGGCTCTCTTTACCCTCCGAACGTGAAGACAGTAGTGCAGGCACTGCTGTTTGAGGGTAGAAATAGGTAAGAGGGCGATACTATCCAGACGGACACATATTATTATCTGCGCGTCACATATTAATTAAATTAAAAAACAAGAAGGGTTTGCTCAAGACCATGTTTTATGACATTTCTTGGGTGACTGATGAAGATAATATTGTATATATTTATTATAATAACCATAGCCTCACCTGCACGCGCTGCACCTACTGATTAAGTGCAAGCAGGGGTATGAAAGTTGTCAGTAGCTTGCTTTTACATTCATACTGGCGCCATTTCACAGTCGGTGAAAGCACTATTTTTACACATTTTATTCAAAAGATGGCGCCACTACCGGCATTAATTATTTATTTCAATAATTAAATACCGAAGCTTAAATCACACTATTAATTAAGTATTAAAAATCACGGTCATTTAAAAGAAGATAAGTAAAAGTAATTTATAGTGTCACCAACTTATCTGTTCAGGTCATAGATATAGCAGGTTAACAAAATTGGAACTAGAGCTGCCATTTTATAAACATTACGCTATCAGGTGAGTGCTTTTGATTTCATCTCAGAGTAATTACTAGTAGCATAGAGTCTTAAATAACAAAATTCTTATAGCTGAACTCTTTATGCTGGGGCCACACTACTGAGAAATGCCGTTAATTATCGCGTTGATGGACGTTGAATGTAGGTGTGGCCACGACTTAACGCTTTAATTTGACAACGGCATTAACAATGCCGTTTGCCGATAACTCGAGTGGCGGTACATCAAGGAGATTAATGCACGAAATAACGCGTTGAAGCGGCCACACTACGTTTGTTTCATTGTGCCCGGTGAGCGCAACGAGGTCGCACGTATGGCTATGATGGAGTGGAATAATGAAAAAGTTATTACGTTTCTTGAGATTCTGCAAACAGAGCCATGTTTGTGAGATTATAAAAAATATTCATATAATAAAAATTTACAGTCATCAAATATAGAGTAGCAGCGTCAACGTCCATCTTGCTTGAAATTCAAGGAACATTAACGCTAACTTTAACGCTGTTCAATGGCATTGAAATTGAAATGACGTTGACCGTTCAAGCAAATGTAGCCAGCCACTCACTTTATCGCGTTAAAATTAAAGTAATAATTGTTGCGTTTATGGGCATTGACTGTTACCGTTAATGTGGCCCCAGCATTATACATATGACGTTTAACATGGTACGAAATAAGAGTAAAATTATGGAAGATCCATAATTTTACTAAGTCCGGTTCGTAATACTTAATTATATCAATGATTAAGTATTACGAACCGCCGTTTATGGAAGCTTCATCTTGACATCTTATTACAAAAACGTAGTCGAATAATGCGGAATTTCGTACTATCGTTGTATAATTTAAAATTTGTCGTGAAAAGGTCACTATTAAATCTTTTTTTTTTAATATAGGATAAGGGTGACAAACGGGCACACAGTCCACCTGATGTTAAGTAGTTGCTGTGACCCATAGACATCTACATCTATCCTCAACTACGAATTAAAATGCAGATGCGTTGTCACCCGTGAGGACGAAGATGGTATGCCTCATTTCCAGTAAGGGGTTCTCTACACTCACCATACGGAACAAGGCAGCCTTAAGCTGCTATTTTACGCTGGTATTCTGTGAGAGCGTGGTTCTTCCCCGGTCGAGCCGACCCATTCGTGCTACAACTATACTACTAACATAGCTGCAGCATGGCTCTAACACATACAAATCTACCTAAATTCAGCTGGTATATTTCCGCCAAATTATCCTTAGACTTATTATGGGTTTCACAGGGAATAATAACTGTGTTTGTTTAATCGACACTGGGTTTGCTTCCCGGAACGAACACAGGGCACTGCTACGATAGTACAATAACAGCGGCACGACAGCTGTCTGCTTTCTTTTTTGTCGCTAAATCACAACTACCAATAAATCGATTACGAACGTATTACCCGTTTTCCTCTCTGCTCCCTCAAGATATTATCCATCATTCATTCATTCATTCATCAAAAGTCGACTGCTGAACGTAGAGGGAATATTTGCCATAGTTACCTCTCTTAGCAAATGGGTGGGCAACCGTAATTTTTTTATTATTTTGGGTTGTTATCAGGAAGATACTGTTGCCTATCCCCTGTTTTATTTTCCTGTGACGTCTTTTACGATATTCACGGGATGGTATGAGGTCTTAGAGCTTCTAAGTAATTATATATATTATTTGGCAAGAGGTAGTGGATTCTTTTACGCTGCCGCTACACGGCGTTATCAAGATCCTGCCTTAACTCATGATTTCGAAATATTTTCATCGAAGCAGAAAAAGCTTTGTTGAATTTAGTCAATGGTTTTGCGCTAAGCTAGTGGTAAATCTATATAAATTAAAATTAATTGCCGCCTGTATGAAAGATCATCACTTGAGAACGGCTGGACCGATTTTGATGAACACTCACACTCACAATTGAACGTGATTAATGGGGCCGTCCATTAATCACGTGATGTTTCTTTAGAATTTTCATCTGAGGTAACTTGCATGCCTGAGAGCTTTCCAAAATGATCTCAAGTACGCACGTAGCCAACGTGGCGGACTATTATCTAAAACAGTGATTCCCAACCAGTGGTCCGCAAGAGTTTAAATATGGTCCGCGAAAGATTTGAATATTTTACCTACCTAATCGTTTTAAATAAAGTCAAACAGAAAGGACTACCCCAGGAGGGTACCAGCACCCCTGGTAATGGAGAATACCTCACTGAGCATCCACGACCAAGCTATCCTCTTCTTTCTGAGCGTGGGTGCTCAGGCTGCCCCGCGTATTCTGGGGGGGGGGGGTTGCAAAATCCCTCTCTATACTAACACTGCTTGGGGCAAACAGAGCGATAAAACCATGGCGACCCCTGCCACGCTATCCGTGGACTTCTGCAACATCAGGGGACTGCACTCGAACCATATAGAGACGGCGAAGCCGGCCTTGCTCTTTTTGATCGAGACGCAGGTGTCCTCTCCGGCTGATACTTCGTTCCTGTCCTACCCGGGGTACAAATTAGAACACTTCTCTGTGCCACGTATACGTCAGAGAGGATATCTATTCTCGACGCCTCGGCAGTCTTGAAGGTACGGACCTGTCCAACCTTTGGCTGCGCGTAGACTGCGACGACCATCCCCGCGTCTATGGGTGTCTGTATAGGTCCCATAGCGGTAATGCCGACACAGACCGACTCATTGACCACGTCCAAATGGCTACAGATCCCATCCGTAGAAATCGTGGTAGTTGGCGATTTTAACGCCCACCACGCCGAATGGCTCGGTTCACGTTTAACCGATCATGCGGGGAGATCTGTTTATGACTTTGCCTTGGCATATGTTCTGACAGAACTGGTTACTTCGCCTACGCGGATTCCAGATGTGGAGGATCATACACCTTCCCTGATGGACCTTCTGCTGACCTCTCATCCGGACGGATATCAGGTTTCCATCGATGCCCCTCTCGGCTCTTCGGACCATTGCCTGATCCGGAGTGTGGTGCCACACATGCTCCCCTCGCGGTTGCGTTCTGCAGGCTGCTGCCGTGTTTGGCATTACAGGTCGGCGGATTGGGACGGAATGCGGACTTTCTTTGCATCCTACCCATGGGGGCGGGTTTGCTTTTTGCCGGCTTGATCCCAGCGCTGTTGCTGACTTTGTCACTGATGTGGTGCTACAGGGGATGGAACTATTTATTCCATCATCTGTGGTACCCATCCCGTGCATTCTGGTCTCTCGCCAAGGCTGTTCAAGGGAATTTCTGTAAACCATCACTACCATCTCTGCACGGGGAGGATGACTCACTGGCCCACGCCGCAAAAGAGAAATCCGACCTTTTTGCGTCCAACTCGACTCTCGATGACGGGGGAAACACACCGCCGACCATCCCACAGTGTGAGTGCTATATGTCTGATGTGCGATTCACACAGTGCTCAGTACGCAAAGCACTCCTCTCCCTGGACATCCACAAGTCGAGTGGGCCTGACGGAATCCCGCCAATTGTGCTGAGGACGTGCGCTCCAGAGTTGGCACCGGTTCTAAGGCGTCTTTTCCGGTACTTCTACTCCCTAGTCGTTGTCCCAAATTCATGGAAGACAGCTTTCGTGCACCGTTCCCTAAAAAAGGTAACCACTCTGATCCGTCCAACTACAGGCCTATTAACATCACCTCCTTGTTCTCAAAAATAATGGAGTCCATTATTAACTGCCAGCCCATGCGGTACCTTGAGGAGCACCAGCTGATTAGTAACCGCCAGTACGGTTTCCGTCGGGGTTGCTCAGCTGGTGATCTTCTTGTTTACCTTACACATAGATTTGCGCAGCCCATCGAGTCCAAGGGGAGGCATTGGCCGTTTGTGTGGACATAGCGAAGGCCTTCGATCGGGTCTGGCACAAAGCGCTTCTTTCCAAGCTTCCTTCCTATGGGCTTCCCGGGAAATTGTGCAATTGGATCACCAGTTTTCTGGCTGATCGGAGCATCAAGGTCGTAGTAGACGGTGCATGCTCTGATTACAAGCCTATTAACGCTGGTGTTCCACAAGGCTGCCTCCTATCACCAACGCTGTTTCTTCTGCATATCAATGATATGTTGCAAACCGGTAACATTCATTGCTATGTGGATGACAGCACTGGTGATGCTCTATACACCGGCCGTGGCAATATTTCTCGGGAACACGTCGCCGAGTACCGGAACAAACTTGTGTCTGAAGTCGAGTCTTTGCTGAACAAAGTCTCCGATTGGGGGCGACTAAATCTAGTCCAGTTTAATCCTCAGAAGACAAGTTTGCGCGTTTACCTCTAAAAAGAACCCCTTCGTCGTATCTCCTCAGTTTCAAGGCACTCCCCTTGTTGCCTCAGCCAGTATCGGAATCCTCGGCGTCGACATATCGAGTGACGTGCAGTTTCGTGGTCACTTGGAAGAGAAGGCCAAATTGGCCTCTAAAAAGCTTGGCGTGCTCAGCAGAGCGGGACAGTATTTCATGCCGGCACTAATGATCGTAAAAATGGTTTGTTGGTCTAAATGACCAACTGCTGGGTCAGAGTTATTTAAAGGATGATTTTACATAGAGTGTATGATGCGGTGAGATATACTATTTCGCGATACTGCAAATATCCCCAAATCCGGGCTACAGGAAGGATGTGAAGGTATGCATGTGCACTCACCTGGACTCCCGCTGATCTGCCTCGTTTCTCGAAGCCTGCGTTGCACGTTGGTTGGATGCCGGCTGTCTTCACACATATAACTTTCACAGATTATCGCGATATATAGCGTTATTGCAAATGTCTATACATTTTGCTGTATTCTTGTATAGATCAATATCTAAACCACACAAGGGCGAGAGAGATTACGCGAGATATAAGCGGTGCGGTTAGTTTGGTGGCTTGTGAGAACCCGTTTGCACATGCTAGGCATAAAAGGCGGTAGATAGGAAATGGGCCTTGCAGTATTATCATTGGATAACAATTAACGAATCTCATAAGCGTCAGGCGATAGTTGCAAAATGGCGCGAACAGCGTGTTAATATAACAAAATTACTTTTCTAACGTGACAGTCGCGTGGAGATATCTACACTCTTCAACATTAAAAGAATCTGCGAGTTAAGTATGTTAATAAAACAAGATTAGTAAAGCGAAGTAAGTTTAAATGAAGAACAGAGCAGAAAAAGATTTTATCTGGTTTATTTCTGAAGGCAATTAGAAAATAACTTTATATGGTTGATTGACATTATAAAAAATGTAAATGCAAGGCGCCGATCGAGCCTCGATTGGAATATTATCCGCCGTTTTGGTTCACAACAGCATGCCCGCGGCGATTACTGGAAAGTGTACCGTCCCGTGTAAGCCAAAGAGTAGTTTATATATACGGATTTAGCGCACACAGTGGAGATGTATAGGTACTTGTAAGTACCCAGGCTGCCATAGGTTACAGCGAACACATGTGTTTCGATATATCACATTTAGCGCACACAGTGGATATGTATACCCAGGCTGCTGTAGGTAAAGGCCTTTTGCAGTCACCAAACCACCTGCCCAGTGTGGTGATCGTGAGAATTTAAAATGCCTTTAAATATATTAAGTAAGAAAAAGTCACTTTTACAACTCAAATAATACTGGTGAGTTAACTAATCCATTTTAAATTAGTAAAAATATTAATGGAATTTTATATATTTTATATCTGCTTTTAAAAGAAATATAGTTTTAGTTTTCTTAAACTTGCTCAGAAGAAAAGAGGCAGACGATCTGCATAATTTTTTTAAAGGCAAAATTTTTAGTATAGTATATATAATTTTTAGTAAAGTCCACTGTTGAACGTAGGTCTCCCCTATAGATTGCCTCATAGGGGGGATATTTGTTATAGTTGCCATGCTTGATAAGCATGTTCGCAACCGCAGTTTTTTTTTAATTATTTTGAGTAGTGATCATGAGGATACATCTCGCGTTTCATTTCCCTCTGTCGCCTCTTCCCCGGTCGTGTCGGTTTATCGTCCCATCTGGCTATGAGAGTGAGGGAATAGAGAGTGTATTGTGCTTGCGCATACACATGGGTACTATCCTGTCCTGCGCAAATGAGTCTCCGTTGAGGCTGGCCGCCGTGACCGAAATTCGGTCTGGAGGACATTAATTGTGAAAGAACTTAGTATGTCTGACTGTTACCTAACTTTTTACGCCTGCTGTAGAGATTTCCATAAGGCGATGAGATTGACTGCATCCTGAGGAAAAACCTTTTACCACTGGAAAATACTTAATTCTCACGGGAAAATTTTATTTAATGTGGGCGCAACCGTGGGGTGGGAAGCTAGTAAAATATAAAAATCTAATAAATATATTCGTGGGCTGGGCAGACACAGGCAGAACAGGCCGGGGGGGGGGGAGCGCTTAGTCATAGTTAGTCTAGGGCTCTCAGAACTCTAAAACAGGCGCTGCGGTTTGCCGCGATATTCAAAGAGTACGTTTTAGCGATATTCTTGCATAACTTAATAAATTTCGTGATATCAAATCAATTTCAATGTTTCAAAGACCATCCATCAATTAACTAAGTAAAATACTAGTCATGATATAGAGACACGTTTGGTGAGGAGTAATATCATAATATCTTTAGTACTTGTTTTAAAATCTATGTTAGTTAGATATACTTATTACAGTATTAAATTAGTATTAGTACATTTTATAGTATTATCTAGTATAGTTAACGCAGTGCACGCTAAGAACTGAAATTTTATTGTTAATTTTTAGCACCATTATAAAATTGGTAGGAAGTAGGATAGTAGGCTATAATATAAGAAGGATAGTAGAATTCTCAAGGACAGTATTAAATTCTTTGTTTTCATAACCAACAAAGCAAATTTATGCAGTGGAGGAGAGGAGGAGAAGATCAGGAGTGGCAGAGTGGGCAAGGTACGCCCTCGACGGAAGTTTATTAACCAAATTAGCGATATTGTATTGAGATGGACCTAATTAAGAGTATCCTTCACCGACATTCATTTATGCGAAGATATGGTGATGTTAAAGTATTTAGAAAGGAGCCCCAGGATTGTGCCAAATGGAATCCCGTAGTCTGCCCAACCCTTGGGGTAACAGGCGTGAATATGTAATGTACGTTGTATGTATGCATGTATCATACATACGAGTTCATATTATACTATAGGTACACAATAACAAATAGCAGGACCTGGAACAATTATTTGTGGGGCTTACAAATACTTTTTGTGCTGGAATCGAATCCGCGGCCCGCCACTGCTTACTACTAGCCACTGCACTACCGATTCGTCAATTATCCGCATAAAGTAGGATTAAGATACACAGAATAAGCTTAAGATCTCTTAAAAGAGTGGACATCGTTGGCAGAAGTTTTTTAATTAGTAATCTAGGCAATGAAGTAAACAAGCACTTTTCCGTTTCCTTTCAAGTCGACAACTTTTATTTAACTAAGTTGAATTGTCTACACTTCGCATACCGGTACGAGGTTGCCACTTTAGAACCCTCCCATCAGTTGTCGGTTTTTCGAGCAATAAGTAATACCTACCTATAGCCGGACCATTGCTAACTTATCTGTTAGGTATGTCGATTACTCTGGTTCTGCCACGGATATCTTTATTACGAATTCTGTACACAGAGAAACTCCAAACATAAACCTCTCCATAGCTCTCTGAGCGACCTCAAGCTTCCTCAGCAGTGAAAGACCACTAGAATGACGATGGATGCAGGTGACTTAGGACCGTGTGTTTTGGCATTTCTTGGGAGAGACCTATGTTCGGCGGTCTACTTGTGAAGAGATGTAATGATGATTTAGTTGAATTGTATTTTGTTGTACTTTTCTAGCATAAATCTTCTTCAAATAACATTAAACCAATTTTAGAGGTATCAAGCAGAAGTTTTGGTATTAAGTACGATAGTCCGCTGATGATCTTAGTTCAGCATTTCTATAAGGTAATTCGTACGCTAGTTCAACATCAGCATGACTGCGTTTTTTTTTATAGACGAGGGAGCAAACGAGCATGCGGCTCACCTGACGATGAGTTTTGACCACCGCCCATGAACAACTGCAACACCAGGGGAATTGGAGATTCGTTGCCGCCCTTTTAAAAAGGAGTAAGCTGGGTTCTTAAAGGTCCTTGTTGGTCCGGAAAAATCGCCGGTGGTAAACGATTCCTCAAAGTAGTTGTACGCGGAAGTAACCTCCAAGTAAACCGCACAGTAGTAGACGCATCCAGATGATGTGGATGGTAACGTGAGTTTTGTCGCGATGTGCGTTGGTAAAATTCGGTGACTGGAATCAATCCGAACAATTCCTCAGAGCAATCCACGTGGTAAATGCGATAGAAAATGCAAAGGGATGCAACATCTCAGCGCCAGTGGATCTAGCCGACGGTCGTCGCCGATTCGAGCCGCTCTGCGCTAAATGTGGTCAACTGGAAAGAACTGGCACTGGGGAGCCCTGGCCCAAAGATGAGAACAGTATTCCATGTGTGGCCGAACCTGCGTCTTGTAAAGTTGCAAGCGGTGTGCCGGCATGCAAAACTGTCCCGCTCTGCTAAGCACGCCAAGCTTTTTAGAGGTCAATTTAGCCTTTTCATCCAAGTGACCATGAAAATGCACGTCATTCGATATGTCGTCACCGAGGATTTCGATACTGGCTGAGGCAACAAAGAGAGTGTACTGAAATTGAGGAGATACGAAAAAGTGACAAAGGGATTCTTTTTAGCGGTAAACGCGCAAACTTGTGTCTTCTGGGAATTGACCTGGACTAGATTTAGTCGCCCTCAATCCGAGACTTTGTTTAATAAGGACTTAACTTCAGACACAAGTTTATTCCGGTACTTGGCGACGTTTTCCCGAGAAATATTGGCACGGCCGGTGTATAGTGTCACCAGTGCTGTCGTCCGCATAGCAATGAATGTTACTGCTTTGCAACATAATTATCATTGATATGCAGAAGAAACAGCAAGCTGATTCACATACAGCAAGCAGTGAGTTATGCGGGATTTAGAGTGCCCTTTGTTATCCTAAAAAAATATATATTTACTTAAAAGGCTTTGGTTGCAAAAAGTGCATTGTTTCTAGGTATAAGTTATTATAAGTATTTCAGTCTTGTAGTGTATAATATATTTTAAAACATGTGAATAATACTGTGAATGTTATATTATATTGTGATTGTGTTAATATGAAGGCTGGTGACGGCGAAGAGTGGAACGTCAATGTTGATTGCCAAGCTTGCAATTGTAAAGCATACAAAAGAGAACCCTGAGAGTCTGGGGTAGGCTTTGTTACCAGTGGTGTAATGTTTGCTATAATAATAATAAAATGATTATGATATTGATAATAAGGTAAGTAGGTATAGCTGCCAACGGCTTTGGACATTGAAACGTGGCCAAATATTTACCCCGTTACACCGTACCGAAACGTCGCTACTAGGTAGTAGTACGTACTACTATTATTTATTCTGTGGTAGTAGGCCTAGCATGGTTTGCTGCAGCCCGGGGCCGCCAGAGCCAAAAATGACGCTCACAACCTGTCCCCTCATTTTCACAAATACCTAAAAATATAAAATCGGTAAGTCTTCTATAGTTTTTGTATATTATTCTAAAATAAATAATACAATATAATATATGTATCATACTTACCCTATATACCATACCCCAGGTGTGTTTGTGTGTCAGGTTATCTCTATTTTCATAACTTTCACTTGCTTGCTTTTCTCTTGCTATACCCCTAGTAGTAAGGCTTCTTTTCTGGTTCTTTTTTAGGTATGCTTAGCTTGGTTTGCTTTTTAGAAATTTTATATGTACTAAAGATCGATCGATCGATCTTGGAAGGACTATGCTTTTTTATACGAGGCATTCCATCGTAGTGCTAAGGGGATCATAATAGTCAGCATATCCACGTACTATCAGGTGAAATTTGTGCTTGTTTAAAACTCATACTTGTATTAGAATAATAGATAATAAATAAACTTTTTTCTATGAGTTATTAAAAAAACGCAAAACCGTTACATTAAATAAAGATTTTAGTTTATAAAATATTTGTAAAAGTAAGTTATTTCAAATGGCAACCATAAAGAGTAAAATAAAAACAATGATTAATTATTTGGGGAAATGAAACTAGTTTTTACGGATTTTATCGCGTTTAACTTATTTTAATATTATCTACATTTCGAGTAGGTACTTTACAGCACCCATGGTAATAAATGCGATAAAATCCATAAAAACAGGTTTCAATATTATGTAAGTGTAGTGTTTGCATAAACATATGAAATCATTAAATAATAATATTATAGTACCTACTTAATGTAAGTGATTTTATATGGCACCACTATTTTAATAATTATCTCATCTGATCATAATAATTAGTTATTAATATCTATCATATCTTCGTCTATTTATATACATTCTATATTATGATAATACTTTAATGTTTTTAATTTTACTTTTTATATAATAGGCAAAGCGCCATCTATTTTGTTTTTATGGAAACTCCAAAGTAAATTGTATCTCATAGCTCATAGCCTACAACACAGCCGTGAGGTTATTGACATAATTTTATCAGCAGCCTGCTTGAGCTATTACATAATACAAACCTATACAGTGATTATGTTACATAACACACTAGACTCAATATTCTCTTTTAAGCTTAATATGGGACTTCAATTAACAAAATTAAAAATATATTCATTGCCAAATTAACAAATAAATAAATAAAGATAGTTTCAATTATTAAATGGTGCCATCTGGCTACTAAAAAAAATGTTTACATAAAAGAATGTTTTTATAAAATATATACAATGTTAAGCAAGACCAATAACATATAAAAGGTTGCATATTTTATAGGTATATTCATGCAACAAAATATTTGTAATTTTTTTACCAAATTTCAGTCTCATCTAGGTACATGGTGCACCATAATTTAGAGATTAGTTAAATCTATTAAAAGCTAATTAAATCAGGTTTTGAATTAAATTGAGAATTATTTTTGTTTTAAATATAGTAACATGAGTTAACTGCCTCATTCATTGGTCCTGAGCTTGAAAACCAGGTCCCAGGCAAAATATTAGTAATTACGTTTTCCTAGTCAGGAAGTTGGTGGTGTTACACACCCATGCCATGGAAAGCACCTAAATCCGTTGGTCCTGTGCCTGATCTTTCTCTGGTCTTGTCATATTGCTGTATTATCGGACAATGAGAGTAAGGGAATATAGGGTGCATCAGTGTGTTGCACTATATGGCTAGTCTCCATTTAAATTGGACTGCATGATACAAAATGGGTGTGGAAGACATTATTATTTGGGGTATTTATATAGTTTTCTCATCTGGTTGGGCTGTATAAACATATAAATGAAAATGATAACCATACAAAAATATCAATAAAATAAAACAAATACAATAATGAATAAAAACCTAACCAGATGGAAGCCCCCGGTCGGTCTACCAAACGGCCAAGGGTTAGGGGGAATGAGAAAAAACCGGCGGACAATGCGGGCGGTATCGTATCGAAGAACACAGCCTTCTGCATTTGAGCTCGGAGCGGTCCTTCACAGAGTCCCAATCGCCTCAGATGACCTGCGAGGCTGACCGGGATTAGCCCGTTCGCAGAAACGACCCCAGGAATAATTTCAGTCGGCAGACCACCCCACATGTCGGTCACCTCGTGAGCCAGGTCGAAATATTTTGTTTGCTTATCTGTTTTGGCTTTCACTAGGTTCTCGTCATAAGGAATGGTAATGTCGACCAAACCTATCCTTAACTGTGCCCGGTCCACCAGCACAATATCATACATATTACATAGATTATTATTATTATTTTATTTTATAACATGAGTACATAAGATGAATAAAACTGTATTAAAACATTATGATCATAATAAATATGTATATTTTAAAGTGGACCACATTTATAAGTTAGAGATAAATTTTAGTACAAGAATGTGTTTTGGGGAGACAGTGTACAGTATAATTCATACAATCTACTAGCAAGAGTATACAGATATAAAAAAAGTTAATTGAAACTTTATTATTTATCATTTTCATCTTCACTCTTAAATTTCTTAGCTTGAGTCCCTTCAGAGTCATTGTTTGATTCCTCCTTACATAACTCATGTAAATTATATTTCTTATACAAAAAATAATTGTCTACAACACTTAAAAGGCAAATGCCTTTGATAATTTCCACTATAATACAAAGACTTGGATTCTTTAGATCAGCTTTGTTGTTGCTGTTTTTAAGGACTATTAATTCTGCAAGCTCTTTGATTATTAACTCCCGAGACACACTACTATTGAACCGTTTGTTAAAGATAACAGCAAATGTTGATGCTTCTTTAAGGAAATATTTATCAAAAAGTTTCCCAGCACATTCCATAATATCAGGTAAGTTAGCCTTGCAAGTTGCCATTATTGGTAATAAACGAAGCACATGTCTTGTTTTCTGTATCTTTGTTGTAGACAAATCCCTTATAATAGCTGTTGTAATTTCTTCTGGACTAGGTAAATTGGTTTTAATGAAAATACAGTTAGAAGCCCCTGTCTCAACTACTTGAAATCTTTTGTGTTTCAGTGACTTTTGAGAATTTCTCTTCATAGATTCCACTTCACGTTTAAGCAAGTCACCAATATCAGTCTCTTCTTCAGATTCGCTTACGGAATTCTCCTCAGCTGTGGCTGTCGGTGGAGGCTGATCACCTCCCAAATCTGGGTACAGTTTCTCAGCATATTCATTCAGCAAGTTGTACATTTCTTTAACGCAGTCTTTTTCTCGGAAATTACATGTGCAGAAAAAACCTTTGAAGCCGGATTCAAGAAAATATTTGTTTCTACGTTTTCGGAAGTAAAACTTCTTCTTTTTCCTTGTGTCACCCATTTTATAAAAAAATAACACGCTAAGTCACTCCTTTTTAGTAACAATTTATGATCTAATCGAAATTATTACGTGAATAGACTTATGAAATCACTTAATAATAAAATCATTAAAATGTACACCTCCCACTTCCATGCCGTAACACTTGTCAAATTTGACTTTTTTTAATTTCTTGAGACATTGGCTACAAGGTAAAGGTATTATAGAGCCTTAACCCAAAAAGATTCATGAAAAACTCACTGATGAAATATTATTATGTACTCTTTTTGTCATAAATTTTAGATTGTTTAATGAATACTAGATAAAATATTAAAGGGTAGAAATGAATACCGGCCAATTACTAGCCGGTATCTACCGCACGTTAGTTTAGTGCAAATTGTGACCATGATTTTGTGTGCACGTAATAGGTAATTAAAATGAAAAAACAAATATAAACTGAATAATTGCGACACTAAATTACGCTTCATAAATAATGGCAAAGGTCCACGACTTTTTCTTGCACCAGGGTTGCGAAACTGCAATGTGGTGAAATATTTGATTTGATTTCATAGCGGGGAAGATAATTTCTTAGGAAAATGTAAGGGTTAATGTTTATTTCTCTATTATTACTTATATTTTATATTATTTCAATTAGAAATGAATTAACCAAACTATGGATATAACTAAATATAACTAAAAGTAGAAAAATAAAAAGTGCAAAAAAAATCAATCAAATCACTGAGGCATTGTTTTGTGTAATAGTGTAATATTCTAGAAACTGATATACTATTATTTAAAACTATTTCTCAACTAACTGGCATTGTGCAACAAAAAAATTTATCTCAGTCACTACATCGGGTGAACCGCATGCTCGTTTGCCCCCTCCCCTATAAAAAAAACCATACAACCATAGATAAGCTAATATAAAGTCACAACTAGCGATATCTGGTGAGTAGAAGGCAAAGAGTATAGTAACTGTCCTATACAGGAAGTAGAAGGTTATAAGCCCTCATTGCGAAAAAAGTTGAAAGTTACCTACTGTCGTAAAATACCTACAATTTACAAATTTTATGCAATCTCAAGAAATAATTGATTAAATTTAAACCAAATGTTAAATAATAATAATTTTACTAGTGTCATACCTTAGGGGAGGCCTATGTTTAGCAATGTACTTGTAAATGCCGTAATGATGAAAATTTTATTAATTTTCGACGACTTTCCACAATTCTCGACTATGTCATTTTTTCAATGTTCATATTAATAAAACTTAAAATTCCCCAAAACAGTAGCAGTTAGCAGTAAAATTGGTTGACTGACAATTTAATTTAAAATATTCTTGTTTACTGCCCGATTGATTTTAAAATATTTAGGAGGCCAAGTCGCCTTTTAACAATAGGTCAATAAACAAGAATTTCTAAAATTGCCACGAATTCATAGTCATAGAGATCACTTGGACTCCCAGATAATCATTTCAAAGGAATCGCTCCAAAAACAAGAGTTTTCGAAATGGCAGACCTTTTCTTCAGTTCTGATGAAGAAATATTATATTTTATTAACTTATAGACAACATGGACTCCTAGATATTGATTATAAAAAAAATCAGATTAAAAATGAAAAAAAAATGCAGAAACGAGAATTTTGAGAATGACGACCACTTATTGCATTTCTAAAAACGAATCAGTAATATAGATCATATTATACAACGTAGTAGACCATGCGAATCCTCAAATATTAATTGATCTAGTAACTATTTGTATCATCGTCATCATCATTACAGCCCTTCACAAGTCCACTGCTGAACATAGGCCTCCCCCAAAGAATGCCACAAAGCACGGTCCTAAGCCACTTGCATTCATCGACTTCCTGCATGTCTTACCAGGTCGTCACTCCATCTAGTGGGGGGTCGCCCTACACTTCGCCTACCGGTACGAGGCTGCCACTCGAGAACCTTTTTTCCCCATCGGTTGTCGGTTCTTCGAGCTATATGGCCTGCCCATTGCCACTTCAGCTTACTAATCCGTTGGGCTATGTCGGTTACTCTGGTTCTACTGCGGATATCCTCATTTCTAAGTTTATCACACAGAGAAACTCCGAGCATAGCCCTCTCCATAGTTCGCTGAGCGACCTTGAGCGTCCTCATACGGCCAGCAGTGAAGGACCACGTCTCAGTTCCATAGGTCATCACTGGCAAAACGCACTGGTTGTACAATCTCGTTTTCAAGTGTTGAGGTATACCTGACGAGAAGATGTGTCGCAATTTCCCGAACGCTGCCCAGCCGAGTTGAATCCGTCGATTGACCTCTCGGCCGAAGTTCGACTTAAGTAGTCGGACTATTTGTCCCAGGTAAACATATTCGTCAACAACTTCGAGCTTAGTGCTCCCAACAACTACCGGCATAGGTATGACATGGACATTAAACATGATGTTTGTTTTGTCCATGTTCATCTTAAGACCTATTCGTTAGGAGACACTATTGAGGTCATTGAGCATAGTACTTAGGTCCTCCAGCGATTCTGCCATAAGGACTATATCGTCGGCAAATCGAAGGTGATTGATGTTAATACCGTATCCTTTCCAGTCCAGTAGCTTGAAAACGTCTTCCAATGCAGCGGTGAAGAGTTTCGGGGATATGTCACCCTGTGTTACACCTCTCTGCAGTTGGATAGGTTTCGTACTGTACTCGGATATCGTAGCCCTGCTGTACAAACACTTCAGCACTTCGATATACTGACCGTCAACTTGGCACCACTGAAGGGACTGTAACACCGCCCAAATTTTGACGGAATCAAAGGCTTTCTCATAGTCCACATACGCAAGGCAAAGTGGCAGATTGTACTCTTCTGTCTTCTGTACAATTTGCCGAATGGTGTGTATGTGGTCTATAGTACTAAAGCCTCTTCGGAAACCGGCTTGTTCGGGAGGCTGGAAGTCGTCGAGTCTGCGTGCGAGACGATTCATAATGACTCTCGAAAACAGCACGTAGACGCGGCTCAGAAGGGAAATCGGTCTGTAGTTCTTCAAGAGAGCGTTGTCGGCTTTCTTGAAGAACAAGACAACCGCACTTCTGCTCCACGCCTCCGGTGTAGTCCCACCATGGAGGATGGAATTAAAGAGCTTCTGAAGGACTTTAATTACCGGTTTTCCAACCGCTTTCAGAAGCTTCGCTGTAATTCCATCCTCGCCTGGGGCCTTGCCGTTTTTAAGGTGCTGGAGAGCCATTCTAATCTCGCTCAGACTGACGTCCGGGATATCATCGGAATACTGTCGAATAAGACTTGCTCTTGGATCGTTACTTACACTTGCGTGTGGCTTCAACGATGATGTGTACAGCTGCCCATAGAACCTCTCAATCTCACTCAAAATCTCAGGTGTTCCGGAAACGATGCTGCCACACTCGGTCTACAACTTTGATAGTTGGCTCTTTCTGGCAGACAGATCTCTGGCAAAGACTTTGGAGCCTTGGTTCCGCTCGATCGCTTCTTCAATACAAGCTGTATTGAAGTTACGTAAGTCCTGCCGCATACATTTGGAGATCTGTCTGTTCAGTTGCCTGTATGCTGTCAAATCTGTTGAAGACTGCAGCCTCATTTCCCTTCTAACAGCCATGAGATTAAGAGTGTGATCGGAGAGTTTTTGTATTCTTCTGCGGCTGGTCTTGCAGAACTTAGCTCCGACCGCATGGATAGTTTCCACGAGCTTGTCATTCATATCGTCCACTGCATTGCAGTCTTCTAGGCACTGAAAACGGTTTTGTAGCTCGAGCTGAAAGGTTCCAGGACTTTGGACTAGAGCACGAGGGGGACGGAGCGTTGACTTCATTAGACGAGACCTCTCCAACTTAACGTTTGGGTTCAGTGTGCCTCTAACCATTCAGTGATCGCTGCCAGTTTTCACCCTCGCGATCACTGAAACATCACTGAACAGTTGTCGTCTGGTCGTCATAATGAAGTCAATCTCATTTTTTGTCGAACCGTCTGGGCTCTACCAGGTCCACTTCCTGTGGGGCCGCTTCTGGAAGAAAGAGTTCATCATAAAGAGTCCCTCTTTCTCCATGAAGTCGGCCAGCTGCTGGCCCCTTGGGTTCCGTTGCCCTATTCCAAATTTCCCTACCTTCAGAACACCGTATAGTGGGTTTTGGAGGAATGCATAGCTTTAGAGATATCCTCATACATTTCCTCCACCTCCATATCGGGATGTGCCGAGGTAGTTGCGTAAACATGTATAACCTTCAACGAATACCGTTTGGTGATTCTGAGTATAAGGTACGCAACCCTCGTCGACACACTCGCAGTCTTTACAACGATGTTAACGAGAGACTTGTGGACGATAAATCCGACACGTCCTTGGGACAGATGGTCGCCCTCCCGGTGATAGAACAAGTTGCCGGATTCGAGGATTACCGTGTTCTCCCCCTCTCTTCGGACCTCGGATAATCCTATAATATGCCAGCATAACTTGTCTATCTCTTCTTCCAGCTCCAGGATCTTCTCATCAGTCCTCAGGGTGCGTGCGTTGTATGTTGCCAGGTCGAGTCGTCTAAGGTGGCAACCGAACCCCCACCGGAGATTCTTAGCACCCCCTGCCCCGCCGTTACCATGGTCGCCACCGTAGCCAGGAATAGCGGGGCCGCCGAAGACTGGGGGCCGTCTCTTCGTAACTTTCATCATGGGGGGATTTTTGCCATAGTTGCCACGCTTGGCGAGCGGGTTGGCAACCGCAGTTTTTTTTGTAATATTGGTTATCAGGAAGATGCTGCTGCCCATCTCCTGCCCGTTTCCCACAGTCGCCTCTTATATCACACCCACGGGAAGTTATGGGGTAGTGGATATTCTTAACCGCGACTACACAACTATTTGTATGCATGTACGAAATACGAAATTAATTAATTATGAAAACAACCACATGCACATCTTCCTTAATATTTTCTCCACATGATAGTGAAAAGCATGATAGTGATAGTTAAACCGGTATCCTTACGGCATACACATCAAAAGCAGCCAGCGGGCCAGCGCGAGTATAAAACGGTAAGATGAAGCTGCCACGCACACTATGCCGTCAATTCTGGCCCCATTTATAGAAACGTAATTACAGCGCGTTACAGTATCGAGACATTGCAACAAAGAGTATAGTAATATATATAAGGGAACATTACAATTTATGATCTAAGATTAAAAATGTTAACTTTTTTCACAATATGTTGATGTGACCCATATTGCAGTTTCTATGATATTTGACGACAGCTAGCTTAAACACTTAAGCAGTAGCCAATGAGGGCTAATATTCTTACGCTCACCAGATGTCGCTTGTTGGGACTAAGGTGAAATTATTTGTTAAGCAGATGGTCACACAGTGTCATTATCATTGAAAAGTTGCGATTAAATTGACAGTGTATATTCTGTGTGTCTGTCTCTCCGGGCTAATCATCGGAATGGCTGAATTGATAATAATGAAACTTCACGAACATTTTTGATAATTTTTTGGAGTTATTGTAGATAGTTTCACCTAGAATGCACTTGAAGAGGGGTTTTTTGTCACGATGACGCCTAACGAGGGCCATAAAAGTAAAGTTACTTCTAAGTACGCTCGGGCCTCCTCTCATTTCTGACAGGGCTGTCTAGCAATTAGTATGCCGCCGCTACTCCAGTGCGTGTTGGCGGACTTCACATTCTCGAAATATTTTATTCCTGAGATATGCAGGTTTCCTCACGATGTTTTGCATAACCGCCGAGCACGTGGTTAGCGAGTTTAACCCCTTAGCCTCCACGGCTAGAGATATGTATTAGTAATAAATTGGAAATAAAACAGTATGTAAGAACATAAAAGGAGCTATTTCTAAGGTCAGTAATAATTAGAAAGTAGTACTATTTTTTCTTAAAATATTTTTATTTTAAAATAACAACAAAACAAAACATCTACATTAAAGCTATATACAATTCGTAATATAACATTTAAATTATAAAATACTACACAAAATAATAACAGAGTGAACGAGAGTGCGGTGGCAACACACAGACACAATAGCACAGAGAGAAAATAACACGATATATAGTACTACCGAAGGGGGCTTGTGTGCGTGTGAATATATTAAAGCATATATCAATCTATTGACTTTTCAAGTATTAAAGCTTAATGTTTAGTTTCTAAATATCTAAAAGTCGATGTCTTGACTTTTAAATTAAATGTTTCTCGGCTGGCAACCATTGTCCTGTAAAAGAATGGTAAACAACCCGGAGCATCAGGGGCACGAAAGAAATAGTAATCAACAAGATCTTGCTTAATCTGTTTTGGTGTTATCTTGTATTTATTTACTTAACTGTGTTCCATAAATGTATTATAATGTAAAAATCATTACTGGGGAAGATTCCTTTTATTTAAATAATTTTGAGAGTAATTATTTCTCATATGAGCGTTGCGAGACGCTTGATGAATGCTTCAGCACTCTCATTCACTTTGCTAATAATGTACAAAACTGTTTTAATTTTTACATACTATTCTTCACTAAACGAATAAATAAATACTATTTCAATACTTTTTCGACAATCCGTGCAAATTTAAGGCACATTGCCATGACTTTAACAACGAATAGATTTTGACCTCAGAATTTATAAAAAAAACTATTTTTTGAAACCGCAATATTTCGTTTTCATAACTGTTGGCAGATTAGCAACGACAGGTTTCCTCAACTTCGGACACACGGTGATGCTGTGAATAAGATGAAATAGATAATGATCTAAATTTTTGTACAATATGAAATTCAAAGCAAGACGCGATATAAAATATAAACAAAACTTCAGTACTACTTAGTAGGTAGGTAGTGGATTCACGTTGCAAGCTAGCTGCAAAATTGCAGTTATCTTGAGATTTTTTTGAATAACATTAATATGGGGGCTATTAGGCAATCTATAGGGAGACCTATGTTCAGTAGGGGACTTTTGATATTGGAATAGTAATGTAATGATTGAATGAAAAATAAATAAAAATTATAATATAATAAAAATATTTACATTACAATATATTATTTATTACAATAGAAATGTCTACAATTTCACGAACTTTTAGTAGATTTTATACGTGGTAGTCATGCTGCAGCTATATTAGTAGTATAGTTGTAGCACGAATGGATCGGCTCGACCAGGGAGGGACTACGCTCTCACAGAATACCAGCGTAAAATAGCAGCTTAACGCTGGTGTGTTTCGTATGGTGAGTGTAAAGAACGAGAGACCCCTTTTACTGGAAACGAGGCATTCCATCTTAGTCCTCACGGTTGACAACGCATCTGCATTTTGATTCGTAGTCGAGGATAGATGTATGTATGATGTCTTACCATCAGGTGAACTGTGTGCTCGTTTGTCACCCTTAACCTATAAAAAAAAACTAACAACTAAAAACAAATATATATCACGGAGCACTATTAAAGCACCTCAAGCGTTTTAATTTACACAATGAAAACAAGAACACTGTGTGTTTTTGTTTTAATCGGTTTCGTACTGGAAACGAGGAAGGATTAATCCACTAAGGTAAATAACGATGAATTAAAGTAATGGTGGAAGTCGAACCTTACAAACGACCAAGGAATTAGCCACATAGTTTGACATAGTTTGCTGACGGTGTGGACGGCCGCATTCGGCGGATAGGTGTCGATTTAAGCAGTTCAGTTGTGATGAGTGCGGTGTTAAAGGCCATTTGCGGGCCATGTGTAAAAGTTTGCGTAGTGATCGCTCGTCGGGCAAAGTGCTGAAACGTAATCAGTTTTTCTTGAAACTGATTCCGAATCTGAAGACAGTGATTTCTTTAACATGTGTCGACGGAGCTAAGGACAAACCGTATGTAATTCAACTCTATGTACAAAATGTGCCACGTATTTGAAATAGTTTGACGTTAGTTTACACAATATGAAGTTATTAATTATGAATCTAGGTACACTTCATTGCAATTTTTTATAATTACTACTCATTTATGTGTTTATATTTTGAAAGCATATTAATTCAAATGCCAAATGAAATAACAGATCCTGTCCCAGTGAAAATGTTCCACTGGAAGTAACCAACAGAAACAGTGGAATATTCTGTTAGTACGGACTGTGCAAAAGATTTGTTTCACAATTTTCATAGTAATCAAGTCGTCAATAGTTACACACTTTACCATCAAGTTACTTGACAGGAAAGCTTGCGTATAGTAGTAGGATTCCGATTAGAAACGGCAATCTGTCAACCTCACCAGTGCCATTTTGGTAGTGGCGTCGAGGAGTTTAGGCTCACGGACTTGCATGTAACAAAAGTGGTGGGAGGTCATCCGTCACGGTTCTCTGAACGACATAATCCGTAGGCTCTTGTCTCTATAAAAGTTCCTCGGTTTTAGTGTCTTGTGGAATATTTAGAGGCAGAATGAGGCAGAGAATGGCAGAAGACCCAACAGTATGTCTTTAGTCCCAAGGAAAGGGAAAGCCCTAGTGTGCGTAGACACTTTGGCGTCCACTGATCTCAGGGATACTTCGTTTTGGGCCGAGGCGGCATCAGAGGCTTCTGAACAGAGTAAATACGATCACTCCATATTTGTGCCATTCGCTGTAGAGACCATCAGTCTGTAAGGTCCATGTGGGGTGAAATTCCTATAGGAACTGTATCCGCGACTTTTCGTCGCCGCGAGGAAACGCACCCAACATTCATAGCACTATACTAAGGGGAGGTCTGTTTGATAATTTTAGTTTTAGTTTTTTAATTATTCTAATAAACATTATATAACATTATATTGTATATTATGTCAATAAATGTAATCATATTAAATTATTTTATACTTACTCAGTGTTATATTCAATAGATGAAATTTTTAAATATTCTATGTAAATGCTAGGTGATTTCAATAACCTCCAGGTCATGGGATTAAACAAGTTAGTCTCATATTTCCATTCCACAATGACTGATAAAGGTGGTAAGCCTGTATCCTTGAAAGGCACCATTCTCGTTTCTTGATCACCTGGTTTGTAGTATTTCCTGAAATGAATCATACGATTTTTAAAAAAAACTTCCCCGACTTTGACAATGGATATGCGCAAATCAAAACCAAACTTTATTCAATTTTCTGTGTAAGTAAAAGATATAAAATATGATAACATAAAATATGAATGCTCCGATTATTGTCTGAATGTGCTCAAAAACCGTCAAATGCAAATACGTAGTTGTATTCCGATTTATGATTTTACGATTACAAGTTTAGACCACAATCTATGAACAACTACAATCAACAAATTCCGCTTTTTTAGACTGAATTTATATATCAGCCGTTTAATAACTTTATTTGTTTAAAAACCGCTTAGGCAATGTTTAAGAAAAAAAACAGGCGACATGTATCCCACCGCTGGGCACAGGCCTCCTCTCATATCTGAGAGGGTTTTAGGGCACGGAAATGTCCGCCGCGCTGCCCCAATGCGTGTTGGCGAACTTCACGTAACTTCGAAATATTTTTTTTATTTCGCAGACACGCAAGCTCTAATAATATATTATTATGTCTTTAAATAATAATAATTTGTATTTTTAATACAAGATTTTATTAGTTGCAATATTTATTTCAAAAAAGTTCTACTGATAATCCGAAGGTTATTCGATCTTTTTTTGAGAAACGTTTTCGAACCAATAATTGTCCATCTTTAATATGACAATGCCCGATACAATATTAAATGTTCGGGTTAACGGGGAGAATATACGAACCTTTACTCGAAGCCTGCACCAAGCCTGTGCAAGTGACATCACTTGCACGTGGTGCAGGTAAGTAGTAAGCCACGGGTTAGGTTTTACCATGGGGGAGGCCATCTCCCCCGTGGTTAAACTAATATGTGTGCGATATTTTGAAAAAAACTTTATAATTTTCTATTTTATCGAAGTTTTTCTATAAGTGGTCCACTTTACTAATTTTATTTTGTTTGGAAAACATACAATGATAAGTTACGAAACACAAAAAAGACTATATTACTGATTACAATGTTAATTTTTGTCGCCCATGTCCTTGACATATATCTCACCTCTCTTCATCATCATCTTATCTCTTAAACGCACTATAACCTTAGTACCTACAAAATCTGTTATTATTGTTATAAAAGATAAATCAGTGCCTATTACGTAAAATGTCATACGCCAAGTAGGTATAGTTCATCTTCTTGTTAGAAAATTTCATTTTAAAAATGTCAAACCACCTAGAAAATTAAGCAGCTAACAAATGTGGCAATGCCGTATTATAACTAATTTTTTCTACTTATGACAATATTTCTGCTTACATAATATGTTTTATTTATGATTAATACATTTTAATTTGAATATTTTTTCCGTTACTCAAATAATAATATAATACTTTTCCCATACTGTATGACTTAAAATATGCATAATATAATAGGTCGGGCAAAATCTTTCTTCGTATTTTGTTTGTATTAAATTGAAGAAAAATCTCTTTGGTTGTACTGTTTGTATATGGCTGGTTTTAATATCAATACATGTAGGACATTAAGAAAAAGAAAAATAAAAAGTAAAAACCACTTTCCCGCCATTATTTAATTCTTTTTCTGTCCGCCAAAATGAGTGAATCTAACGAAGAAATTCGATACATTCTGAAGTTTTATTACAAAAAAGGGAAAAAGCATGTCAAGCAGCAATAAAATTGTGACGTTTATGGACCTAATGCAGTGTAGCCTGCAGTGCAGTGTAGAGTAGCACAAAGTTGGTTCAAGCGTTTTCAGTCCGGGAATTTTGGTGTGAAAGATGCAGCTCGCTCTGGTCGTCCTCATACGGATAAAGTCGATGCCATTTTTGAAGAAGTGGAGCAAGATCGGCATATTAGTAGTCACGACATAGCCGAGGAATTGAAGATTGACCACAAAACAGTTTTGACCCATTTGAAAAAGTCTGGCTGTACAAAAAATCTCGATATTTGGGTACCACATAAGCTCACTGAAAGAAACCTAATGAATCATGTACTCACTTGCGATTCTCTATTGAAACGTAATGAAACTGAACCATTTTTGAAAAGATTGACCACTGGTGATGAAAAGTGGATCACCTACGACAAGAACGTGCGAAAAATTCATGGTCAAAAGGTAGTCAAGCTCCACAGACTACCCTTTAACCATGATCTTTGATGACAGAACACGCAATAAGGTGATGTGTGTATGGTGGGATTGGATGGGCATCGTTTATTATGAGCTTTTGCCGCCGGGTAAAACCATCGATTCGGATCTCTACTGCCTACAACTAATGAGACTCAAGCAAGAAATTGAGAAAAAACGGCCGGAATTGATCAACAGAAAAAGAGTGAACTTTCATCATGATAACGCCAGACCACACACATTTTTGGCCACTCAGCAAAAATTGAGAGCTCGGTTGGGAAGTGTTAATGCATCCACCATATAGTCCTGACTTTGCACCCCCAGATTTTCACCTGTTTCGGTCTCTTCAGAATTCTTTGGGTAGTGTTAGATTAACATCAAGAGAGGACTGTCAAAACTATTTGTCGCATTTTTTTGATCAAAAATCCCAAGATTTCTACAGCAACGGGATTATGTCACTACCTACAAGATGGTAACAAGTTATCGAACAAAGTGGCACATATAAAAAATGTCTTGAATTTGTATATCAAATACGAAGAAACTTTTTCCCCAACCTTATATATGTCACAGTATCTAATCGCAGGGCATAATGATTAGTGAGCCGAAGTAAGCTCAAGGGATATGTGCCCGCTTTGAATTATATGATACCCGAGCAATCCCAGTTCGATCTTCGCTGACACTAAAGAAATTATTATTTACAATTTTAAATTAGGTGTTCGGCGAAGGAAAATATCGTGAGGAAATCTGCACGTGTAAGAAATTAAAAATGGTTTTTCGATGTCATAATATGTAATCTGCCAACATACATTTGGGCAACACGGCGGACTTTACTCTGGTCCTAAGAGTCTTCAGAAATGAAAAGAGGTCTTGTATCCTACAGTGGGACATATATAGACTGGCTGTTATGTTTTTTTTACTAAAATCCAATTACCAACTTGAAATATTATTTAAGAATGAAAAATTGAACAATAAAGAAACTTACTGATCATTGTCTATAAATTTGTGGTCGCTCTTGCTGTTGTTTCTATCAACCAGAATTATTGAAATCCTTCCAACCTCAGGTCCATGGACTCTGCTTTCAGTGGAGTTTGAGACTTTGAGTGTAATTTTATAGTGAACCACTGTAAAAAGAAATTAAAGTATTTGTTATATAGCACTTTACTTACACTCTGAGGATGGAGGCTAACCAGGCTGTACAACCCAAAGCTTGGAATTTTAGGAGGATCAATGGTAACCCCCACACTTAGAATGGATAGAAGGCAGTTAAGGCATCCTTCAGAGTGATTTCCCGTTTTCTTATCCTTTACCAGCCCGTAAACAGTTTGAATTTAGGCCTCTGCAGAAGGAGTCAAAAGACAAAACTAATATTATCTTGTCTTACATTCGAACAGGTGCATTTTTTTTGTAATTCAGTAGTCAGTAATATTTCTCGTACAAAAATATGACTTAAGGTCATATTTTCACGCAGCCGTCACAAAAATATATCTACAGCCGATTAATAACAACTTCCCGTATTTTTTTTGTTTTCAATGAAATTTATAATTTTTGCTAAAGATACACTACTATAGACAAAAATGGAAATACAAAAAATAATACTCACGAAATTCGTTCATGGTTACAATATAACTTTTTACTTGCTAATTGCGAACATATAGAGCGCCCTCCTATGTGATAATATACATATTTATATTCTAATTCACGAATAAATCAAAGATCAGTTACTTGGTGAAAGAAAGAAATATGTATAAATAAATTCATTGTCTTCATTCACGAGTCGACTATTAAGACTTACAAAATGTCATTAATTTTGACAATATTTGTATGGTCTACAAATAATTGTTCCGGGTTTGGATGTTTGTACTTGTGAAAATTATGCATGTAAACGATACATAAGAAAATCCTAGTATGGAGAAAAATAATAAAGAATACTAACTGCAAAATGGTTTCGAGCCTCCCGTCATAGAGTACAGCGAAATATGTGAATTTGTATCGAGCAGGCCCGCCGCTTGCAATCTCTTGTATATGTTGTACGAGTGATATCCCATTGGGATGCAATAATGTTTACTATCGCACGTCGTGCAATTGCCAGCTAAAAATTCCTGAAATTTTTTTTATAAGATAAGTGTGACAAACGAGCACACAGCCCACCTGATGGTAAGTGTGGCCCATAGACATCTACATATTCTAAGCACTACGTATTCTGTGAGAGCGTGGTTCTTCCCCGGTCGAGCCGACCCATTCGTGCTACAACTATAATATAGCTACAGCATGGCTCTACCACGCTCAAAAATATATATTATATAAAATATATATCTAGCTTATGTCAATTATATAAAAAAAAAAATATAATAGACATAAGCTAGATAACAAAACACATGCTATGATGTACGAGTATACAACTATCCAATTTTTAATATGGCTTTGTTTGCTGGTTCAAAACAAGAATTCATTAAGTGACACTTGCACTTCACATTCACAGCTGACAGTTCACTACATTCTATTGTTGACACAGTCTTCTTTTTTAAATAAATCGGTGAGACGCCATACGGTAAGTTGGCTAAGGGAATTGATTTATAAATCATTTTGGACTACTAAGGTAGATGAAAAACAAGGACACAGTCCATATGATAGTAAGTGGATGTTGTGGCCCATAGAAATTTACATCTATCCTCGAATAAGTATCAAAATATAGAGTAATTGTCACCCCTGAGGGCCAATAATACCTAGTTGCACATAATAAGGGTCTCCAATCCTTACACTCACCATACGAAACAAAGCAGCATTAGGCTGCTATTTAACTCTGGTATTCAGTGGGAGTGTGGTAATCATAATATAGCTAGCTGCAGTGTGGCTTTACTACTAAAATATAGTCATAAGAGCCCCAAGTTTTACCTCATAAGATTCACATTGCACTGCCATAAATGGACACGTAGGCGCAATACTTTCAGTGAACAGCTCGTAACTTCTCTCGTGGTTGCAGCTGACGAACTTCAACACATTAATGTACATATCGTTGTTGCCTATTTGACGCTGTGAACCGTCGTTCTTACAACCGGGTTGAGTGGACCCTCCATTGGGATAGAAATCTACATGACCGATCGATTCAGATATACCAAAACCTGAAAAATATATAATTGTACTTTAAATAACAAAAAATAAATGAGTGTTTATAACATTAACGAGCGGTTGAAGTAAAGCTTATTAAGATTAGTATTTATTTCTGTTATGTATTAAATTTTATTTATTTATTATTTATGATTTTTTAACTTATTAATAAAATATTTATAAGGAAATAATAGTCATTATTAGTATTGACCTTGGCTGTGTAGTGGCGGCGTAAGAATATCCACTACCCCATATCATCCCGTGGGTGTTGTAAGAGGCGACAGAGAGAAACGAAAGCACAGATCCGACCTAACTTGAAACTTACATGTGTCCGATTTATCTGACTATGCGACGAATACGAAGATAAGCACAGAGGATGAGTCAGAGAAAGGAGACAATGTTACTGATCCAGACCACCAACAATGTGTTTTTATCAAATGTTAACTCCGACTTAGGGATTCGTATGAATTCTATTCTATTTACTGTGTAAGGTCTACTTAGAAGAACAAACGAAAGAACGTTACCTGAAAAATATAGGGCATAGCATTGCTGTGTATTACGTCGACATATTTAGCGTCGGATCGATCCAACCGTACCAGTGAGACGGTGTTACTAAAATATGGCGCTGCAGGATCCAAACCTGTTATCCTGCCCAACTTGAGATTAAACTTCTGCAACAAAATATTTACAAGGTTTTAGTTTGGTTTGGGTTCTAAATCCACATATATGTACAATAATTATGTAAAAAAACACGCTGTCCGATCCGAAAGGGGCACCTCGATACCGCAATGATATTATAACAAAAAAAATGTCTTACTTGTAATCATTTATTATCGCTTACGTACTAATTATTTCTATACTTTGTCTCTTTCTATTGCCTTCAGTGAAGAAAGAGATAGCAACTTTAAGCATTTCTTAAATTAACTTTGATTTTATGAGTAAGACCGCATATTATTAATGAATATTAAATGCTATTTTTGTTTAATTGTAAACATGTATTATGTTTTACTACAATTAGATTAAAATTCAGCAAATCTTTAAAATCTGATAACACCGTCGTTGGCAACGATATCTTTGAACGTGTGGCGGTATTGTTACCCGACGGCCATGTAAGCTTGCACCCGCACCGATGTAAGTTTATCATCATCATTACAGCACTTTGCAAGTTCACTGCTTAACATAGGCCTCCCCCAAGGAACGCAAAAAAGCACGGTCCTAAGCCACCAGCATATCTTGCCAGGTCGTCACTCCATCTAGTGGGGACCGCCCTACACTTCGCCTACCGGTACGAGGCTGCCACTCGAGAACCCATCGGTTCTTCGAGCTATATGGCCGGGCCCATTGCCATTGCAGCTTACTAATCCGTCCGTTAATGTAAGTTTAGCAAGTAATAAAACAAAGCTTAGCATTCGACAATTTAATGGAATTATCTACTCAAAACCCAAATACTATTATTTGATCAATGTATCATTGATAAATGTCATGTAATATAAAAAGAACCGGCCAAGTGCGTGTCGGGCCACGCACAATGTAGGGTTCCGTAGTTGCCCGTCACAATACGTGAACTTAGAAGGAAACTTCTTGATACTATGAGCAAATTAAGTTAGTCCCAAATAGAACTATGGTAACCGAAGGACTTATTTTCCAAGGAGACTTATAGGAAGTGGTATTCAAAAGATATTTAAAAACTTTTCGATTTTGAAAATAATACAATCTACATCAAATCATTCAAATTTTTTTTTTATGGGATGGAGTGACAAACGAGCACACAGTCCACCTGATGGTAAGTGGTTGCTGTGACCAAGATACATCTACATCTATCCTCAATAAAGAATCAAAATGCAGATGCGTTGTCACCCGTGAGGACTAAGATGGAATTCCTTTTTTCGAGTAATAAGGGTCTCCGGTTCTCTACACTCACCATACGAAACACAGCAGTGTTAAGCTGCTATTTTACGCTGGTATTCTGTGAGAGCGTGGTCCTTCCCAGGTCGAGCCGACTCATTCGTGCTACAACTATACTACTAATATAGGTGCAGTATGGCTCTACCACGTAATAAACACATGCAAAGTCCGTACAAAAATGGTAATCAAACATAGTTCCCTATCCATCTATTAGTTCCTGGCAGTGCAACCCTAAGATATATATAACCGTAACGAGCCATCCCGTAACCACCACTCGTTAACGAGTAACAGTCGACCAACTTATAAAATGCACTTAGATTAGTAAAAATTTCGTTATAATTCCATAGAAAATGACCTAAAAGTAACATTATAACTTTGTAATGTTATTGTGAACTGTGAAAAACAAAATTTTCTTGAAGAAAACAACTTATGCATTACTACTATAGCTTTACGTTTTCCTTTGCGGGGTAGACAGACAGGATCGATCGCCAAGCGACCGATCCTGACATACCACTTTCCCTTATTTTTAGATTTTTCCTGGTTTTACGCGAGCGACCCTCAGGATAGTTTAGGGCAGTGAGTAAGCCTACTTAGCTGTGATAGTTTTCCTTTTAACTTCATTATATATACTACTATCGTGCATACTTTTCACATTTCAAAAAAAAAGTTGGTAGCGGGGGACACACATGACTGTATTAAAACATACCACTTTAAAGATAAATATTTCACAAACGAATCCCTGAATAGAAAAAATTTTGTTCCATACCCCAATATTTTTGAAAGACCTATCTATCCAACGACACCTTACACGGTGGAATAAACGGGTAACACAGAATCACCTGTATGGGAGGTACCCAAAATAAAAATGTTTTCCAAGATTTTATTTCACAACTTTGTAGGCGTGATTAATATCTATAACTATGCCAAATTACAGCTTTGTAGCACCTAGGCTCTCTGAGTAAAATCGCGGACGTACGGACGGACAAGGCGAAACTATAAGAGTTCCTTGTGATTTAACTACGGAACCCTAAAAAAGTATTTTTAAACCCAAGTCCTAGATTGGTGAAGTTGTGAAACCAAACAAATTAATTTGAAATAAATTATTTAAATTAATGTGTATTGTGTATTGTATTAAATTAACTGTAGTACTTACTGACCTTTTGCAAAGCATGGCCGCAATAGCCCGCTAAATGGGCACCCAATGAGTGTCCGATAAAATGAAAATTGTCTAAATTCGGTAATCCTAACACATCCTGCAAATAAAAATTATTTTTGGAAAAATATATTTAAAATACGGTATTTTTTTGGAGTAGAGTAGTAATTTACAAAAAATCCTGGAAGAAACTTGGCGAGGATTGGCGATCAGTCCGACATAAAAGAATGTTGCTGATCATTCAAGTTAATTAATTAAATTGTCATGTTAAGTTACTTTATAGTTACTAAGTAAATTGTGGTGGCCAGTACACATGATGTTATAAAGGAGTGGACACGCAGCGTAAGAATAAAAATATTTCATTAATACCCATAACATAGTACCTATATTAAAATAAACTTACAAACAAATTATTAATAAGATGCGCAGTCATGGATCCAACAAGTCTAATATTAGCCACAGCTTGGCCATAAGGGGGTTGTGATCCTTTTCTCCAGTCCACTATTAAAACTGTTGCTCCTTCGTTGCCTTCTAAATTTAAAAGAGCGTCAGCCATATTTTGTATCTGTAATATAAATTAAATCAGATTATTTCAAAATTTAAAGATTTGAACTGAAATTTCAACGCCTTCAATTTATTACTGACTAATTGGTCACAAATATAAAACTTAAATGTGGCAAATTATACGACTCATCGCATTATTAACTTTTAATTTGCGCAATAATTAATTTGCATGCTATAATGTATTTTGGGCAATAATTAATTTGCATGCTATAATGTAAGATACCCGATAAGTACCCATATTTTGTGGCCTCCTTCCAAAAATCCGTGCGAGATCAAATAAAAAGGCCCCCTTGGGTCGATGTTTGCATTACGTATTTTCTCTGTATCATGTGCTTGCAACAATAATGGTATTCTTCTATTTCGTCGCGTAAAAGCTGCATACCTGCAACAAAGACTTGTTTTAAATTGAATTAAATACGATTTCTCTAAACTTCGTAGAATGCAAGTTTACTTCTAACATCGTTATACGAGTAGATATAACAGTAAATAATTATATAAGAAACAAAACAGGTTATGTAATTATCCCGTAAACCATCCCTTGTTTACGCCATGTCAATGTCAATTTTTTTTCAGAATATAATATAATAAGGATGTCTATATTTTTGTTTTTGTGATGAATAAATTTCGTAAGTCAAATAAGTTTTAGTAATTAAAGAAGGTCCCTAGTTTTTTAAATAATTAATATATAGAAAAATAAACATGAAATTCGTACCTTCGTATTGTCTAATCGCAACGCGCTATCTCCATACTATAAACAAATGATGAAATGCCTCAAAGCCAGCAAATAACATTGGTTCTCTATACCATTCAGACCGGAACTAAGCAGTGCAAGCACTGCTATTTGACAGCAGATATACGAGTATGTAGGTAAGAAGGTGATTATGAGAGGTATGTACCTACCAGACGGAATCCTACGCTGACAACGAGCCCTACCTAGTTAACTTAACTGAATTATATTTATCTATTTTCTTTTTCAACAACCCCTTTTAGTCCACCGCTTCAGAAAGGCCTCTTACCAACTTACAATGTAACGAGGATTTTCGCTACGCTTGGCAGGATTTACGGTCGCAGTACCAGATGTCCTTCCTTGCCCTAAAACTATCTCAGAAGTGAGAGGAGGCCTGTGACCAGCAGTGGGACGTATATAGGCTGTAACTTTACTTTACTTTACCAGATGTAATTCAGCACTTTTGATACTGCTCTCCGTCGCCGATCTGCAGTGCATCTATGTTGTGCCGAGGCCATGAAAATTTTCTGGCATTTCTCAGGGTCGCCTCTAAGAAATAGTGTAATTTTTATGCTACCACCACACGGCTTACAAAAGCAAATACTTTTTTTTAATTCAATGCCTACTTATTACTGTTAACAATATTACTTACTGATATGTAACTTACGAAATGATAAATTATCTGCCACCCACGCAAATAGACTAGCCCACTGTCCAAAGGTCAATAGACCCTTGAATATGTGTAGATATTAAACCATATATTGCAACAAAAATAACAACCTTATCTACTTACAAGATAATACGTCACAATGCAACCGACCGTCATAAATATTTGTTATGTCTTCGGTAACAATGGATCGATGTCACGGACGAGCCCCCGAGTTTTATCTTATGCCGACAATAATTACCTACATGACATGTACTGAGATTTAATAATTATTAGGTTTGATGAGACAAACGCCCCTAATTAGCTTTTCTGTTTGTTCGAGCAAGCTTTTGTTACTTCTTCCATTGTATACTCTGTACATAAAAATAAACGTAGGTGTGATTATGACAGTTTTCCAATTCCAATTATTTGAAAATCTAATCAAAAATTACTTGCCAATCATCAACCGAAGCAAATATATACGAGGGGTGATCCAAAAGTAATGATAATCGGTTACTTCAGGTCCGCATAAAAATCCAAAAAAAATATTTTTTGCTTGCTTATATACTCACTACGTCAGCCTAAAAAAATCATATAAATAGATCACGATTTCCGGGAGATACATTCATTTGAATACGAACTGTCAAAGAGATAACATCAACATGGAGAAAAAACGAAATTAGAGCTGTCATCAAGTACCTCTGTTTGAAAAAAATGTCTTCAAAAGACATACACAGTGACTTAGTGGAAACATTGGGGGACTCTGCTCCTCCATATTCTACAGTTGCACGCTGGGCCAAGGAGTTTAAACTGGGCAGAACATGCACTGAAGATGAACATCGCGAAGGACGCCCATCCACGTCCCTCACTGAAGACAACGTGAAAAAAGTCGAAGATGTTGTGTTGGCAGATCGAAGAGTGACCATCAGGCATGTAGCTGAGGTCACAGGGATCTCATATGGCAGCGTTTAAGGAATCCTTGCGAACGAGTTGCTGACAGAATGTTAACCGACGAGCAAAAGAAAAATCGAGTTGACATTTCGAGGGTCAATCTCGAAAAGTTCCAAGCAGATCAAGAAAATTTTTTGTTCCGTTTTGTGACTATGGACGAGACCTGGATCCACCATTTTGATCCTGAAACGAAACAACAATCGATGACTTGGAAGCGAGCCTCCTCACCGACGCCAAAGAAATTCAAAGTTTCAAGTTCGGCGGGAAAGGTTATGGCATCTGTTTTTTGGGACGCTCAAGGCATAATTATGGTGAAATATTTGGAAAGGGAGCCACTATTACGGGCTCTTACTACGCAAAAAAAGACGCGGCAAACTGCGAGCTGGAGTGCTGTTTCACCAAGACAACGCACCGGCTCACAAAGCCGCAGTTGCGATGGCTGCCATTCAAGAAACGGGATTCGAACTGCTCGAACACCCTCCCTATTCGCCAGATCTAGCTCCTAGTGATTTCTACCTCTTTCCTCGGCTCAAGGAACGCCTCCGAGGCAAGAAATTCGAAGACGATAGCGAAGTAATGGCCGCTGTTGAAGCGTTTTGGGAGGGTCAAGACAAAGAATTTTTTTCAAAGGGAATCCTGGGTTTAGAAAAGAGATGGACTAAATGTATTGATTTGTTAGGAGACTATGTAGAAAAATAAATTTTTATTTTAACTTTAATTACCGTGTTTTATTTTCATTATCATTACTTTTGGATCACCCCTCGTATATATATGTTCAAGTGTTCATTACACAGTTATGTGTCGAATAAAATTCGTTTGAAGTCGATACCTCGAGAAGAAAATGATGATCATTTTGTCACAGTTGTGAAAATTTCACAAACCTACACACAGCCATTCATTTTAAAAAAATAGTAGAAATGGATTCCAGGTGCCTGAAAACGTGGAGGTGAAATCACATGAAATACGTAACGTGAACATTTGCGTCAAAGTCTAGTTCATTATCACCTTAAGGCAGCTCTTCACGTTGGCCACCATTGTGGCGAATGTTGTGGCTAATACCGATGGCCATCGTGTAGAGCGGGAGTTTGTGCTTCACTTGATATGTATTGGAATGATGGCCCACAAGTTGGCGCGAGATCCGTGTGGTGTCGGTTTTTACAAAAGATCAAAGGGTTGTGGCAGAGTTAAGGTCGCCACACGCGGTCGGTCGCGCACGTTGGGCACCCAGAGAATTTGCACGCACCTGATTAAAATTTTATATTCACGCATCGTAACTAGTGTCTACAAAATGGCAGTAACAATGACCAATGAAGAAACTTTTCGCTTTATAGAGTCCTACCAAGTCGAAAATTGTTTGTGGAACACAAGAAATAAAATTTGATTTTTTTTCATTTCTTTTTGATCACCCTTTTCTTACACACATTCACGTAGTAGCGGTATGCTGTGAGTAAATAAACCGCAGCAGCCGTTAGCGCCTTAATATCCATTTTAATAAATTCGTCCGCACATTGGCCTGAAGCGAAGCAAACTGAACGACTTTCCAACGTGTGGACGTCATCACAAACTCTTGGCTAATATCTTTACCAACACATTCGCCACTATGTTGGCCAACGCGAAGAGCGGCCTTAATATCTTTGCCAACACATTCACCACAATGTTGGCCAACGTGAAGAGCTGCCATTAGACTATCATCTTTACTTCTTCCATTGACTTCCCATTGCCTTCTTCATCATCAGTCCGTAACTCTACAGCTGGACACGGGCCTCTCATGTTTTATGGAGGATTTGCCGTAACTGTCACGCTTGGTAGGTAAAGTGACGATCGCAGTATTAGACGTCTTGTACCTTTAACGCTTCTACCCCTCCTCAGTCTGGACATTTTATGTTTATGTTTGGAGTATACACTACCCCATATCATCCCGTGGGTGTCGTAAGAGGCGACAGAGGGAAACTGACAAATATGAGGCAATCTATGGGGGAGGCCTATGTTCAGCAGTGGACTTTGATAGGCTGTACGGTAACCGTAAAAGACATGGTATACCGCCAACTATTGGAAGCTATAAGATTTTTTTAGCATTTCTCATAGTCGCCTCATACGACCTACGGAAAGAAAACGATTGATGGATTATCTTACGTCATCATCACCACACGAATATTTTTTTATATATAGTACGTGAGTGTAATGTGGTCATCCGGTTAATATGGTTACTTTATTAAAACTCAAAAATTACAGCCTTGTTTGCATAGGTGGCTCTGTAATACGATAACTCTTTATCAATCAATCAAATAAAGGGTCAAAAGAGCGCTGCTTTATCGACGCCATTTTGACAATTGAGAACATAGTAAAAATTTTAGTCGATTTTAGTATTGTGTAGTGTAGTCAGTTTTTTGTAAGTGGATTTTTCGAAGTGTTTCTAATTATTGGCAAAGCTTGTTTGCTATTTTTTTTTCTTAATATATTAGTTACAGTAGTTGTTTTGTTATAAAGGGAGGCAAAGCTTAAGGTATAGGACCATATTACCCTCACGTACCTCATTGATAAATTTCTATTTTCATCAAATAGTATTTATTTATAAGCTATTTGTTATATTTAAGACTTTTGTATGAATTCATACTGTATAATAATAACATAATAAATCGTAAATAGTATGTAATCATGCTCGTAAATATCCCTGAACGTAATCAGAAATGCTTTTAGTCGGCAGATATTTAATTAATTCGAAACCCGTACTTTAAGCATAAAAACAGATAAAGATTTTCTTATAACTGTGACATATAAATGATTTAATAGTGTAAACACGAAGCGGATCTCGCCGATTAAACTTTGAGCCTTGTTATACAGTAGTAGGAAAACATTACGATAGCAAAATAATCTTATCAAATATAAGTACATTACGAATCATTAAAATTATCGGACCACACCCACTTTTTCTTTTGCGTTGCTGGCTTCGATTAATCTATTTGACGCAAGTGCAAGTGCATTTAAAAGATATCAGTATATTTATATACATACGTATAAAAACGTTATGGATACAGGTGGTTCAGGACCGTGCTTTGTGGCATTCCTTGGGAGGCCTATGTGTGGACAGCAACATTAGTGTATTTACTTGTTAGTGTAGTGTACGTCAGCAGTAGTGTACGTAAACCTAGTTCGAGGAAATTGTTCCGGATTCTGAACCAGATCTGAACTCGTTGAACTAAAAATTGTGTTCAGTAGCTACATAAAGGACATGGACTAACACAACGTTACTCCGACATTGAGTCTCAAGAGATCTTTATAATTATAAATTTCCCATAAAGACAGTGCGTAGAGAGCAATTAAAGGCTTGTATCAAAGCAAAAGGCGGCTACTGAACAACATTGTTTTAAATTAATCGCCTTGACTTTGATAAATTTGTACCATTTTTTGATTATTATTACATTGACTTAGAGCCGTGGTAGCTCAGGGCTAAGCGCTCGCTGTAACTTTCACAGTACGCGAGCAATCTGGGTTCGATCTCCTCCAGCACCAATGAAATTTTTAATTGCAATTTTAAGTGAGCCCACTTCGGATGTGTGTCGGTGGGCTGCGGCAAGAGTGGTGCCTTCTCCCCCTACTGCTGCAGCCGAGTGGAGTCACGTGGGAAGAGGAGTGCTGGTATGGCGATGCGCCACTCGCCCTATCCTCCGCGACTCTGACGGGGCCGCACCGTTGATGCGGTGCTGGTGGGGCCGCGGGGGGAAAGGAGTGTCGGTATTGCGAGGCGCCGCTCTGCCTACCCTCCACGGCCGAAACTTGGTTGGCAGCGGAGTCAAAGACCAGATCCGCCGCTGGGGTCGGGAAAGCAGGTGCTACCGAGCGCTCAATTTTCCTGGCCCCATGGCCTCCGCGTGGCGGACTCGGGGGGGGGCCGTTACGCTGGTGGGGTTGGAGGCCGTGGAGGAAGGCGTGCCATGTGTTCCTGACGCGCCTTGCCTGAGAGGGAGAATGGGGAGGAAAAGTCCTGTCCCCGAGGAGGGGCTGCCAAGGGGCGGCCAGCGCTGATGGGGCCGCGGATGTGTGTGAAAGCGTTCCCGTGGCCCTGCCAATATGCGGCGAAGGTGGAACACCATGGGGTTTTAGTCGGTGCGAGTGCGACGTAACCCGTCCATGCCCCCGCGAGGCGGGTATGCGTAGGCATTTCCCCATGTAAAAAAAAGGTACCACCCTCTCACCTATTTCTGCCGCCAAACAGCAGTGCTTGAACTGCTGTGTTCTGGTCTGAAGGGTATAGAGATCCAGTATAATTACAGGCTGTGAGTCATTCCATCTTAATCCTCAGGGTGACAACGCATCTGTAGCATTCTTTGTTTGGAGTTGGCTACTCCACATCCGTGCAAAATCTTTATAGGTCTAATTTCTGGGAAAATTCGTTTTCTCTGTGTTTTCACACACAAAGCAACAAATCTGATTTTCCCGCGCAATATGATAATTTTAGCACAGATATCATTTTCTCAATAGCTCAATAGCTGAAATGTAGTCAGATTTTTTAAGTTTTTAGTTTTATTCTTTAGTATATAAATCTAGACTAATAAAAGATTTTGTTTGCGGAGCTACGTATATTTTTATGGCGCTTTGCGTACTTTTCAACTGTGAAGTCAAAGCTTTGGTCAAAAAAAAAAATTACAGTAAAATAAGTACAGATAACCCTGTAGTGGTGGTGTAAGAATATTCACTACTCCATATTCTTCCGTGGGTGTCTTAAAGGCAACAGAGGAAAAGAAACCAGGATATGAGCAGCAGCGTCTTCCGCATAACAACAAGAAAAAAAAACTGCGGTTACCAACTATACCAACCCGTCTGCCAATCGTGGCAACTATGGCTAATATTCTTCTAATGACGCATTCCATGGGCAGGTCTATGTTCAGCAATGGACTTTGATGTTATCGTTAAGGCAGATAAAATAAAGTGAAAGTGAAGTGAGCAGAAAAATCATGTGTATGGGATGATTTTTCCATACAAAATGCTTTAACCAATGAAATTTTGATCACGTTCATGGCTGCATGCTATTTAACACAATCGATACTTCTTTAATTTAATACTTAATGAACGAGGAGATTTTCAATATAGTAGCTTATTCACATTTTATTTTAGAAAATTTCACATTATTATTTAATACATTTAAGAAAATAAAAACATGAAATTACAAATATGTTTTTACATAAACTGTTGTTTTCTGCCTACAGCCTATCAATGTTCATACCTAAACAAAGGCCTCCCCCAAAGATCGTCATACAGGCCAGGTGGGTTGACAACCGGAGTATTTTTTATTATTTTGAGTTGTCAGGAACTACTACTTGTTCTTAAATCGTTTTAAATAAAATGTTTAGTACATAAATATTTTCGAGAGTCATTACGAATCGTCTCGCACGCAGACTCGACGACTTCCAGCCTCCCGAACAAGCCGGTTTCCGAAAAGGCTTTAGCACCATAGACCACATACATACCCTTCGGCAAATTGTACAGAAGTCCGAGGAGTACAATTTGCCACTATGTCTGGCGTATGTGGACTATGAGAAAGCCTTTGATTCCGTCGAAATTTTGGGCGGTGCTGCAGTCCCTTCAGCGGTGCCAAGTTGACTGTCGGTATATCGAAGTGCTGAAGTGCTTGTACAGTAGGGCTACGATGGCTATCCGAGTACAGAACCAGAGTACGAAACCTATCCAACTGCAGAGAGGTGTAAGACAGGGTGACGTTATATCCCCGAAACTCTTCACCGCTGCATTGGAAGACGTTTTCAAGCTTCTGGACTGGAAAGGATACGGCATAAACATCAATGGCGAGTACATCACTCACCTTCGATTTGCCGATGATATAGTCCTTATGGCAGAATCGCTGGAGGACCTAAGCACTATGCTCAATGACCTCAATAGTGCCTCCCAACGGATAGGTCTTAAGATGAACATGGACAAAACAAAGATCATGTTTAATGTCCATGTCACACCTATGCCGGTAGTTGTTGGGAGCACTAAGCTCGAAGTTGTTGACGAAATGTTTACCTGGGACAAATAGTCCGACTAGGTAAGTCCAACTTCGACCGAGAGGTCAATCGACGGATTCAACTCGGCTGGGCAGCGTTCGGGAAATTACGGCACATCTTCTCGTCATGTATACCTCAAAACTTGAAAACGAGGCTGTACAACCAGTGCGTGTTGCCAGTGATGACCTACGGAACAGAGACGTGGTCCTTCACTGCTGGCCGGATGAGGAAGCTCAAGGTCGCTCAGCGAGCTATGGAGAGGGCTATTCTCGGAGTCTCACTGCGTGATAAACTTAGAAATGAGGATATCCGCAGTAGAACCAGAGTGGCCGACATAGCCCAACAGATTAGTAAGCTGAAGTGGCAATGGGCCGGCCATATAGCTCGAAGAACCGACAACCGATGGGGAAAAAAGGTTCTCGAGTGGCGGCCTCGTACCGGCGGACGAAGTGTAGGGCGTCCCCCCACTAGATGGAGTGACGACCTGGTAAGACATGCAGGAAGTCGATGGATGCGGGTGGCTCAGGACCGTGCTTTGTGGCATTCCTTGGGGGAGGCCTATGTTCAGCAGTGGACTTGTGAAGGGCTGTAATGATGATGATGACATAAATATAAATAACATGTTTTAATAAAATATTTTTAGCAAAAACATCGAAAACATACCGGACTCCTAGAGTCTCTGGTGGGACGGGAAAGTAGTTATCAGGCCTGTTCTCTGTCCACGGATAAGCCTTCGAGAAGCATCCATAAGGTCTGTAACATCGCTCCAGCTCCGCATCGTCTTAAAAGCAAATAATAAATATTATTATTCATTATAATCTCAATTATGAGTACATATCATCATCAGCTAAGTTTCAATAAATCGACTATTCACGCGTTTTTGTCTATGCTGTACATAAAATTTGACATAAAAATATTCTTATCTGAATAATTAATATAATAAATTAATAATAATCGGTAATGAATAGAAAAATGGCAAAACAATAATTATAGAATTAGGATAATGTACATATATCTCGACTAATAATGTGGGGTAGAGTTTTAAGCACGTGTTCATTTCATTATTACAAAAAACAACGTGGTCGACAAAACTCTTATTTCCGACATTAGTAGTTAGTAACGATATAAAAAAATCGTAAACTAATACAAAACTATAAAATTAAACTTTATTATTTCAGAAAAAAATACTATTCAATTCAAATTACCGGTGAATACATTCCAAGTGACGATTTACAATAAAATTATTAACCGTATAGATATGTTATAGCAATTACACTGCAGTGCTATTGAAGCCTATAAAAAATAAAACCAAACTAACCGTACAAGTTGCTGGGAAAGTGAGTAACATCCGTCGAATTTTGCTTCTCCATCAACACCATTATAGTTTGCAGCATCAATGTGGCACTAGTTTTGTTATACATCCTCGTTTGCGAAACACGTAAAGACGTTGAAACGAAAGAATTTCGCAGTTCGAATAATTAACTAAACGTCACGACGTTATCAACAGTTCTGTTTAATGAAATACGATCAGCGTTTGGCGCGAGCAATACAGCTGGTTACAGGCAGATCAAATGACAGTGTGATGGTAAGTGTTAAGCGTTCGTTGCTTATATATAAGCTCATAAATGCACAGGACAACAACTGACAATATTTTTAAACTAAGAAAAGTAGCAAGTATTCCTGCTATAAAAACAAACCTACACTATGAACTGGAATATCGTTACTCATTTGATAAGATACATACAAATAATAATAGCAAAAAATATTGAATAGAATAATTTCTAATCTCATGTAATATACCAAACAAAACCTGCGCTTTACGAAAAACCCAGACAGACAAAATGATTATCTATATTTTATAAATAACTTAATAGATCCGCATTGCCTTTAGTTCGCAGACGTTCCGGGATGCGACGATAACAAAGGTTAGAACGTTATCATGCTTACGGTTATTTGTTAAAAACGATTGACGCACGAACAGTCTGATCAGTGCTGTACATAATAAGTAGGCACTATAGGTGTCTGGCTGGCAAATACAATAAATAAATACGATAGTTAGGGTCGATTGAAATACATACCTACGAGTACATTTTGTTTTTCTGTTAAAATCTGTAAACAACTTAACTCACTTTGCTAATTACGAACGAAATTAAAAAGGAAAACAAAAACATTTTAATAATCGCATCGAAGTAATAATAATAAGTAATGGATACATAGATAGTCAAATTTCTTTAGTATCCTAGGTTATTATGAAATGTTCTATTTAACAAACAAAATATTTATTCACATGAAGTTTATAATTTTATTCCAATGTTTATGTCAGAAATATTGATTTGCAAACTAGAAATTAGTACTTCAACAAATCCATCATCAATTTACTTAGATAATCTTTCATACATCATAGGAAATACGAACGAGCATTCCTTTGCATGTCTGCTGTAGACATTAGTTACTGTTATTTTATTACATTATAGTGTGGTATGAATTTACAGAAAACTAGTGATATACTGATATATTTATTTATTTATACTTTATTGTACACCTTAATAAAAATGATTACAAAGGGCGGGCTTAATGCCTTTTGGCATTCTCTCCCAGTCAATCCGGGCGTGTGGAAATAGTGTGATAGGTGCTTTGACCGTAGAAGAAAAAGGGGAGATCTCCCGCCGGGCAAGGTATTCAGCCCGCGGAACGGCCAATGCTACTTGTGTTATTTCGGAGCTTTTCTACATATACCCTGTAACTTCGGAACTTAGATAGCGTGATTCAGGCTTCGATGCGTTTCGCTTGTGGCGCGACGACAGCGCCGCCAAAATAAAAAGTACCCTTGAGGTAAAGAGGAGTGGTTGGATTATTTAAGTTAGGCCAGGCCGACTAGGCCCCGTTGATCCTGATACGAGCATTATAGTCCCTATAAAGAGATTTCAATGCCTGTCTCTATCCAGCGCTCAACCCAAATGAGTTCAGTGTTTGCCATAAAACATCCCTGTCCACTCTTTCATAAGCCTGTTCCAAGTCTATCTTAAATGATAGAGTTCTTCTCTATCTTAAATGATGTGAACGAACAAGCAAAATTCTAGTCACGCCTCTGTTTTGAGGTGAGCCATATTGGGACATATGATCATATTTACAAAGACTGAAAATGTATCTGATGCAATTGTTGAGAAGGCGCTATAGCTTGTTAAGAAGATTTTGGTTTAAATATGGGTGACACATGTCTGCATAATCAATAATCGGTAGTAAAGTAACTGTACCAGCATAAGTTTAGTGTTAAAGGAAAGAAAAATATTTAACCGATAAAGAGAACTTAAAGCAAAAGAGACTTTACTTGTTTCATAGATATGGATCCCCCACCCCCCACGCTCAGGGTTCTATCAATATGGAGACCAAGAAATTTAACCCATTCCGTGTCCCATGAATCACATATGGTACGTTGCTATGGTCTTACAATTGTGTCTGAAACCGGACAGTGAATGTGTTAACTGAGGAAGAGAGCGGTACGGAAGGTAGTACCCTCGCGGTATCAATTCTTGCAAGCATCCTCGAGCTACCTATAATCATTGCTTGGCATTTCATAGGGTTCACAGATACTTCGAGGCGCATGGACCAATCATGGACTGACTTGAGATTGGGCGACCCCTTTACAAATGAAACCCCCCTCCACCCAGCAGGACTAGCATGGGCAGGAGACAATTTTATCCCCGGGGAAAGGAGAAAATATTTATCCCCTCGCTTAGTTTTATCCACCCTTCGAGCATGGGTACACCGGTGGATATAATATCCACAGTAGATAAAATAGGAGATAGACTTAGACTTAGATAGATTTTTTGTATGAATATAAACTTTAACCCACGTCCAATGAACTAGGATAAAATTGTCCCTTTAAAATGTCAAAAAAACATAATTTTTTATCTTTCATTTGGCCCCATGCTACGGACGGGGCATATAATATGTCTAATCGTTATGTCATACGGGGATTTACTTCTCCGCGTTGCAGTGTTTTGGTCCCCAGCCCATGCTAGCCGTGCAGGTCCATAATAAAACTTTGTCATTTATTTCTAAAACGACGTACTATTTAATTTTCCTTCTATTCTATTGTGACCCTGCTTGACAATGTAAATTAGCATTTCTCGCTGATCTTTTTGACCACCTAAATATTTTAAATAAGAGCTTCCAAGGGAGAGAAGAAAACATTCTAAAGGCCAAGGGTAATATCAAATGATTAGCCTAGCGAAACTTCATGTGTGGTCAGCGTCTTTACAAAATAAGGTGTATGTGTCCTTCCTTTGCGTTCAGATGATTATTGTCGAAGAAATTGGAAAGACCCCATGGGGGTCGCGACCACAGGTTGTAAACCACTGATATATACTATCTTACTACTATATCTACTAGATATACTATCTTATCCAACGAAATTATTTACATTATTATTATCATCTCATCTAAAACTGTTCACAGTGTGACATGGTTCTCTCCCATAATAAATAGGATTTACCGGATTAACGGAGTTTCTAAGATAGAATTCAGAACCTACCGAGAACTTCATAAAATTATAAGACTTCTTATATTATTACTTCTACGGAATCCACGAAACTAAATGGGGCAATGGATTCTTAAGCCGCCACCATAAAACAAGCAATTAGGTAAACTTCCAGCTACCCGAAAATATCGATTTCCGAGAAGGCTACTATAGACCACATACATACTCTTTGGCAAATTGTACAGTAGACCGAATAGCACAATCACCCGCTTCGTCTTGCGTATGTGGACTGTGAGAAAACACGCGATTCAGTCGAAATTTGGGCTTTGTTAGTTTCTTGGGCGGTATCACATTACCTGGCGGTATACCAGAAGTGTAAGGCATTGTTCGCACAAGCGTTTTTTCAATGTTTTGCATTGTTTTTAACGTTGTGAATAGATCTCATGTCCACGCCTGGGTGTCCACAAGTGAACGTTTTTTTTTAAAAGTCAGGAGCTTTTTATAGCATAGCGCCCAATATACAATATACATATTATGCAACATAGGGAATGTATTTAGATGTTTGGACGAGTGCTTTTTAAAGCTCCGAGTTCGTCAGTTGCACTAAATCAACAAAGCATTTGTCTTATCCAGACTAATTTTTCTCGCCTAAGTTCCATACATCCAACTACAAGATTCACACAGTCATTGAAGTATTAGTATTCGTTTCAGTTACATATAATTTTTAACTTACCTTACTGTTAGCTCTCGTTGATTACAGTTTTAAAACAACTAGTTGTCAAACAACGAAGAGTGACACGTGATAATTTTGAAGAAGCAACTTTCGTATGTATTTATAACATTTTAGTGGCATAATAAAATCAGTTAAACGTGTAGTCGTTCCAGTCTTAAGCTTTATTTAATTTTACTTGACTCAAGTAAACACAATTCTCAAAATAAAAATATTATTTCATGCAAAACTTTTTAGTCATGTCATGGCAAAGAAACATCTGAACATTAATTTCATAAAATAATCCACAATAGTGGACTAAAGTCAAAAAATATTTTCTAACATACAATATTATTAACTAATAAATGCGTAGGCTGTTACCACACTGGCGACATTATACGGTATATATAGCGTCGTAAAACCGCTTTAACCTAAAAGCCACCAGTTTTAACCAGTCTTGTATAAAAAAGAACTACAAAATTCATGTGCTTTGACAGAATTGATTACTAAAAACAAATACAAAATTATTAGCATATCTAAGTGTTAACTTTCCGCGACTTATTCTTAGAGGGCGTGGATGAAAAATTGCAATTGAATTTCATGTCCTCCGTAAAAATATCAGACATCGATAAAACTTCGTTTTTGTTAGTCCTCTGCACGAAATCTTCTACAACGTTCTCTTTATCGTTAAACTTTGCTTCGGAGAAACGGAATCCGGTAAATTTTCGAACGGAGAGATCGCTAGGGGGATAAAATTGAGTGCTATCCGCAGAAGTTTCGTCTTTGAAGCCGCTGTCAACTCTCATCCAATTGACATTGGATATCTCCTTTAAAGCCGTATTGCTACCGTTAATCTTAGAAATATTAGTCACGGTCAACTCTGAAGGCTTAATGGCACTTTCATAATAACTAGAGGCGTTTGCGTAAAACGTATTTTCATTAAACCCACTATCAACTCTCTTAAAACTAGAGGAACTGTTGCCAACCACTTCGGTATTTTGAGTATTATAAGTGAACTGATGTAGATTATCAGTCAAAAATTTGAGATCAACGTTGTTAAAATCTATCTTCTTATCCTCAAGACTTAGTGGATTCTCTGAGCTATCCAAGCTATTGTCTAACGACATATTATGCGCAGGACTTTCGACCATAGGCGCGCGTATTTTACTAATTTCATGGGAAAGCACAGAACGTTTGCTTTTTCCTTTTATTGGCGTGTCGATTAAATTAAATTTAACACTATCTAACTTAGTGGAAGACTGTATATCACAGGACTGCTCCTTGTACGATTCTAATTTCACTAAATGTTGAATACTTGCGTCTTCCACTATCGACCAACTTGTTTGTGGAACTTGTGAAGAACTGGTCTCAGAATCTGCTGGAAAAAATTGGAATAAAAATATATTGTAGTGTTTTCAAAAATAATTAACAATTAAAGTACAATATTTAGACATTTTTTACCATTTTCCCAATATTGTCCTATGCCTATCGTAATAAGTGACTATGGGGAATGCCAGGAAATTCTCATAGCTTCAGCTTCAGATGGATGGCGGTATTGCCATCTCATCTATTCAAATAAATAAAATGTAAGTCAAGTTAAATTGAAACAAAAGAACATCTTTTTACTAAACAACTTTTTAAACTTTTTACTACAAAAAAAACAATTTTAAAAATTTTGTCCGTCTGTCTGTTTGTTCCGGCTAATCTCCGAAATGACTAGACTGATTTTGACGGGACTTTCACTGCAGATAGAAGATGCTTACGGGAGTTCCACGCAAAAAAAAATCAAAACCCATGAAATCCAACCGTAATAAATTCCACGCGGACGAAGTCGCGGGGAAATATTATATCAAATGTAAGACGACAAGGAGTAGAGTCAAAGGTTAGTTGGTAGGTTGTACTGCGACCCACCCTGGTGTCGCAAATTACTATTAAAAAAACGATTTTGGCAAATTCTCCCAACTAATTATGAGATTGAGCTCCTTTATTTAAATGTTTTATCTATTCAAAAAATTACCTTACTAGAAAGTTCATTTTTTTTCGTGGAGGCATTTTATAAACATATTGCATATGGACCAACATACAGACCAAAAATAATTATTTGTAGGTGATACGAGACTTGTGAAACTTTACGTTAAAACAATGCTTAGCATTTTTGTTTTATTAATATATACATACACATAATATAGCTCGTTGTACTCGTAGCTTACAGTACGCACCCTGCTGGCACCAATAAAATTGTTAATTGTAATTTTAAGTGTTGATTTTAGTCATAATTTTAGTATTAAAAGATATTTTGGAATTAGCACAGTGTGTAGTTTAGTGAATTATGATTTCGGCTGGTGCATTGGCGTAAGTTACGTTGCAAGCACACACAAGTCTACTTCAACCTCGTCATCTAAGAAACTTTAAATTTCACATACAATGTCAGATATAGGGGAGAGAAATAAAACAGTACAACCTGAGTCAACAGGTAAAGATTGCCTTCACAGCTGTGCTTACACCCAAGACACATTTAACAATTATAGTTCAACAAATATGGTTTTCGTTTAGATGACAGTATTTCATATAAATGTAAATATCTTATACAGGTATAGTGCTATTAAATTTTGGAAAACATTTAATAGCATTTCTACGAAAAGGCAATTGCTTAGTTAAATTGCAGGGCCATATAATGATGATGTTCTTCCTGCCAATTTCGAGAAAGGCGACAACTTTTTACCGTTATTAAGGCTGGTTTTTCTGCCTAGGATAGGTAGCACTCTAGTTTCGGTTAAAATAATAAAACGAAATAGAATAATTATAGGCCGTGTGGCATTCTTTTTCCCAGTTACACATAGTACATAGGTTTAATAAGGTATGGAAATAAAATTGTAAAATTACCTTGTGAGCAATTGTGGACCGATCCGTCAATACTCATGTCCATACTGAAATCGAGTTTCTGTACCGAACGACTACGGTTGAGACTCGACATACTAAGACTGCGTTTTTCTGATATTAAATTGGATCCTCTTCTTGTTTTCGACGGGGAATCCTTGAGAGATGCGCTCCGTTTTAAGCTTAATTTATTAGGAGTTATTTTACAAAAACACGGTCGCTTTTTTTCATCCTCGGTTTCTGATACAATGCAGTCCAAGCAAGTGGCCATTGCTTCTGATTCGGGTGATGTGAAGTTATTTTTCTGCAATTATATAAATTATTTAATTTTAATAACATTCTAAAGAAACAGGTCTAGCCACAGCATAGCATAATTCTTCAATTGACTTTTTAAGTCACATTTGAATATAGTTCTTTCAAAGAATGTGTTTGCTAACATAATATATATACTAAAAGATTTGCCCATAGTCTTCACGCCGCAAAAGCAAGTTAGTAAGTGCAGAAGTGCAGAGAGGCCGTACTCCTCGCACTGGTAATTTGAATTCAGCGGTTTTGAATGCGCTTTTCGCTATCAGCGCATGCAGCTAATTCCTTCTTGCCCCCGCCGCCGCAAGCAGAGACTGATGTGGATCCCAATATACACAAATAAATTGGTTTATCAAACACACTTGTAGAGGGACCACTTACAATTATCTCTTTCAGAACATTATATGTAGCTACATATCATGTTTACGATTACTTATCTACAATAAGCATATTATCTAAGGTGTATTATGCTTATTACACACTTCACCAAACCATGTACAACTAAGTAAGTTGACACTTTTTGCCCTTATACTGGACAGAGCCTGAGACATTAATCAGGAAAATATCACTATATGTTGTAAGAAGTGTTACTCAGAAATTTATTTTGTCATATTTGTCAGAACTCAAAATTATCTTTACAACAGTAAGAGTAACTTACGGGTCGCGAGTACGAGTGCACAGACAGTAAGTGTACATGCTGTAAAAAAGATTAGATATCTCACCAGCATTGACACACCCAGACTAGTTCAATAATATCCATGGCATTATGACATAATATGGTGTTTGTTTGCAAAAAAGGAGGTTGATAATAACCCCAGGGAATGAGGTGATGGCTTCCAAGAGGGCCCTAAAATGATTTTTTTAATAATTGTAAAATGTTACCTTAAAAGAAGTCCCAATGGGGGTTTTTAATTTGTTCTTCCCAGGACAAAGTTTTTTTTGAACCAGTGATAAAAGTTCAAATTATTATATTCTGTATTATTGGCATTTAATATGGCCGATAGCACTGTTCTTCTTGAGGTATAAGAGAACATCAATGAACACAAACATCATAAACCTCCTTCTCAGGCAGTCAAGTAAAAAGACAGTGCAAAGACTTACCTCTTCATCGCTTGATGCTTTGTTCACAGGTGAAATAGACGCAGAAGCGAGAGAAGATGACGTGGCAGATGCTTGATCATTGCGCTTCGGTGTATGGAAATCTATGGGGCTGTAGCATGGCTCACCGAAGTCAACAACATCCAACATCTTATTACGATAACTGGGCTTGCTGGTGCCTGAAGCTTCTTTATTTAGTGGAGTTCCAAAGGTTCTTTTCAAACCCTTTGCCACTAGATCTTGACTCTAAAAATATATATACACACATTACATGGTAAAAGGTAAAAATAAAATAAGAAATATGGCTTTAATATGTATAAGATTTTTTTTATATAGGATAAGGGTGACAAGCGAGCACACAGTCCATCTGATGATAAGTGGTTGCTGTGGCCCATAGACATCTACATCTATCCGCGATTGCGAATAAAATGCAAATGCGTTGTCAGCCGTGAGGACTAGATGGAATGTCTCTTTTCCAGTAAAAAGGGTCTCCGGTTCTCTACATTCACCAAACGAAACACAGCAGCATTAAGCTGCTATTTTACGCTGGTATTCTGTGAGAGTGGTCCTTCCCTGAACGAGCCGACCCATTGGTGCTACAACTATACTTTTTTTTAATAGAATATGGGTGACAAACAAGCACACAGTCCACCTGATGGTAAGTGGTTGCTATGGCCCATATACATCTACATCATTATTTCCCAAACTTTTTTTTCTCGTGGACCACTTTCAAAGTTTTACTATTTTCGGTAGACCCCCTGCTGCTACATTTCTACTGTATTCCCAAAACTCCTAAAAAATATCACCCTAAATTAGGGGTGTTAAGAAGAAAAAAAAAGTAGCACATTTTTTTGTGTCCTATTTATTAAAATAATAGATGTGGTTATACAAAATTATAAACATTTATTATTACAAACAATCAACAATTGACAAAAAATCAACAATGAACTCTGTAATATAAATCAACAATAAAAAATAGTCATACTTTTAATGACACGGATGTACTTGATGAATTGACAGCAAATTCTCAATATTTGGCTTCAGTTTTGTAAGAAGTAATCTCAAATTTCTCCGTTCTGTGATGTTCAATCTGCTCCTTTTTTTGTTAACAGGTTGGTAACGGCACTAAAACTTCTTTCGACAAGATATGACGAGGGAAACGCTATCAAAAAATTTCTCGCAATTTCCCAGAGCCCAGGATATTTTTCGGGGATTTCTGCCTGCAGCCAAAATGTTTGATAGCCTTTTTTAAATTTCACCTTCAGTTCCTCGTTGGTGCTGAGCTCAAGTAGCTCCTCTTGTAATACCACATTCGCTTCTTCCGGTTCATTAAATGGGGTTATGATCCATGGTGGTATTTCCATCGTCAGAATATCTTCAAATCTATTTTTGAAGTCATCATGCAGGGTATTTAAATGTTGAGCGTATGTCTGATTATCCTCATCAAGACATTCTATCTGTGACAAGTGCGGAAACTGGTAGAATTCGCGCCGACTAATATTTTGCTTAATTAATTTCAATTTACCAAGAAAAGCCGAAATTACACCCTTTGTTTTTATTAGATTAAGGCTGTCCCCTTGTAACTGCAAGTTAACGTCATTGAATTTTTTGAACAAATCTGTTAAGTACGCAATGTCCGCTTTATATTTGATCAGATTTTCTTTTAAATCTGGTGCTTTAGTTTCAAGAAACTCTATCACTGATTCGAAAAGTGAGTAAAATCTCGATAAGCATGCACCTTTCGACAACCAGCGTACTTCAGTATGTAAGAGCAGTCGTTGTAAAACTTCATCATTTTCATCGCACAATGGTGCAAATAAACGGGTATTCAAAGCATTGCTTCTTATTTTATTAACTGCGTTAATCACAAATTAAGCGATTGGTGCAATCTATCACTCAAATTTTTCGCTACAAGGTGTTGTCGGTGGATGAAACAGTGAACTGCAATTAGTCCTGGTATTATTCTTTTAAGGTGGCTTATAAACCCACGATATCGCCCGAACATGGCAGGAGCTCCATCTGCTGCCACCGAAATAATGTTTGTAAATGGAATAGATTTTTCTGTAAAAAAATCACTCAGGACATTAAATATCGATTCGCCTTTAGTGTCCGACTTCAAAGTTTTTGCGAATAGCAGCTCTTCATGGATTTCTTCGCCCATAACAAATCGAACATATGCCAATAATAATGCTTCATTACCAGGCAAAGTAGACTCGTCCAATTGAATAGAAAAATGAGTGGTTTGCAGATAATTACACAAGATGCTTTCTATATCAGAGCTCATTTCATCAATACGTCTTTGTACAGTGTTGTTACTTAAAGGAATTCTCCATCATCGTTATTTTGAGACGTTGAAGCAAACATACTATTTACGGTAGGTCTCTTTTCATATTTTTCCTTCAATGTTTGAAAGTATTTCAGATCTTTACCTATTTTTTCAGGATGACACCTTCTTAGATGGTCTTCGAGCTTCGATGGTTTCATAGAGTCATTGCTCAGAACTTTGTTGCATAAAAGACACATAGGCAATCGTTTGTCTGCCGTTGATGGAAGAAAACCAAATTTCAAATAATCAACACTGTACTGTCGACATTTCTTCTTAGATTCAGCCATTTTCCGTATCAGTTGTGACCTGTAAAAAGATGTTTGTTTTTGAGGCGATTTTACCAGAATATGGCTATTATAACACAACAGAATAAAATTACTGCAATAAAAAAATTCCCGCGGAAACACCGCTCTTTTAATGAATCGCCGTCGTCGCGTAAATAAATATTTTTAAACAAAAAAAGTACCTAGTACCTAAAGTTTAATCTTCCCGAGCTTTTTGTTCTTTTATAAAAGTTTTGAATAATCTCTAGTATTTAATTTTTACTACATAACTACCTACTACACTTAAATAGTAAAACAAATATAATATAATTGATAAATTACAATATACAATAAAAATATGTATAACAAATAGGCAGGTACTTACTTTTTCCGGCACCGCAAACACTGACATCGATTCACTCACAGTCACACTTTTATGTTCAAAACCCCGGAAACAAATGAGTAACGTTTTGTTCTTGGCATTCGTATTTATACTAATGTAGATTGCAAGCACAGCGCAAGTCGCATTTCAGCCCTTTGCAGGTCTAAACAAGCATCCCGGACGAGCAGGCGCACGGGCGGCACTTTGCAAGTCTCGACATGTGGTGTACACTTGTACTATTATCTATTGTTCTATTCAATTCTGTGTTTGAACTGAGTCTCGAATATTTTTGAGTACCTACCTAGTGAATGATGCTACCTGCCTACGTTGATAGGTAAATCCAAGCCAATTTTTTTTTGTATTTGTATAATTACAGCTAAATAAATGTTGTTAGTGAAATTGATACTAGGAAAAGACATGAATATAGGTAGTAGCTTAGCGAATTTAAATACGGACATCAGAACAGTTTTTTTTAATCTTTTTCTAAACAGTGAATATTTTAATAATTATAAAAAATATCTAAAAATACCTAGAAATTAAAATTAATTATCTACGCCATCTAGCGTTCACCTACACAAACCACTTCGATTGCAAAGTCGAGCTTGCAGAGTCTATACAATGCACCACATAGAAGTCGATATTGTCTATGGATGGGGGATTTCCCGAAAATGTCAAACTCGTACGGTGAAGTTCGTGGTGTGATTTTTATTATTTAATTTGTTTAAACTACATCCTGGTACGTGTTGTGATGAAATTTTAACAGAAGAATTACGCGGTATTTGGATTCAAAAAGGGCCATTATTTTTCCAAAATAAAAATTATGATTTCTCCGAAACTTATGCAAGTTTTTTTTTTTATAGGAGACGTGGCAAACGAGCATGCGGCTCACCTGATGGTAAGTGACTACCGCCGCCCATGAACAACTGCAACACCAGGGGAACCAGAGGAATTGCAGATGCGTTGCCGGCCTTTTAAAAAGGAGTAGGCTCTTTTCTTGAAGGTCCCTAAGTCGTATCGGTCCGGAAAAATCCCTGGTGGTAAACTGTTCCACAAGGAAGTTGTGCGAGGAAGAAAACATCTTCTAAATCGCACAGTGGTGGACCGCCAATCATCCAGATGGTGTGGATGGTATCGGGAGTTCTGCCGCGATGTGCGATCGTGAAATTTGGCGGCTGGGATTAATCCGAACAATTCCTCAGAGCACTCCCGTGGTAAATGCGAAAGAAAATGCAAAGGGATGCAACATCTCTTCGCAGCGCCAATGAATCGAGCCGATCGGAAAGGACTCGGTCGTCGACGATTCGAGCCGCTCTGCGCTGGATGCGGTCAAGTGGAAGGAGCTGGCATTGGGGAGCCCCAGCCCAGAGATGGGAACAGTATTCCATGTGAGGCCGAACCTGCGCCTTGTAAAGTTGCAGGCGTTGTGCCGGCATGAAATACTGTCCCGCTCTGCTGAGCACGCCAAGCTTTTTAGAGGCCAATTTGGCCTTCTCTTCCAAGTGACCACGAAACTGCACGTCACTCGATATGTCGACGCCGAGGATTCCGATACTGGCTGAGGCAACAAAGGGAGTGCCTTGAAACTGAGGAGACACGACAAAGGGGTTCTTTTTAGCGGTAAACGCGCAAACTTGTGTCTTCTGAGGATTAAACTGGACTAGATTTAGTCGCCCCCAATCCGAGACTTTGTTCAGCAAAGACTCGACTTCAGACACAAGTTTGTTCCGGTACTCGGCGACGTTTTACCGAGAAATATTGGCACGGCCGGTGTATAGAGCATCACCAGTGCTGTCATCCGCATAGCAATTAATGCTACCGGTTTGCAACATATCATTAATATGCAGAAGAAACAGCGTTGGTGATAGCACGCAGCCTTGTGGAACACCAGCGTTAATAGGCTTGTAGTCGGAGCATGCACCGTCTACAACGACCTTGATGCTCCGATCTGCAAGAAAGCTGGTGATCCAATTGCACAATTTCTCGGGAAGCCCATAGGAAGGGAGCTTCGAAAGAAGCGCTTTGTGCCAAACCCGATCGAAAGCCTTCGCAATGTCCAAACTAACGGCCAATGCTCCCCCTTGGACCAGATTCAAGCGGTAAAAAAAAACTAGATATTCGACTAAGAATATTTTTACCGTAAATTGAGGAATGGTGAGTCTTTAAAAAGAAAATGGCTCCTTTATTCACCGTCGAAGAAATCTCTACTGCTATTGCTACCGTCTATTTAATACTACTACTGGTACTGGACTTGATTTGGGTTCTCCGAATAGATACAAAGATTGGAAGCATATAAGTAACTTATTAATTGAGCATGAGAACAATTTATAGCACTGGCAATTAATGATGAATTATGTCGCAAGAAGCAAAACTACTGGACGAGTTGACAGTGAGTTGCTGTCCCAATATAATAAAGAAGTCAATTATTGGAAGAATGTACTTAGAAGAATTGTTGCAGTAGTGAATTTTTTAGCTTCTAGAGGTCTCGCTTTTTGTGGTGATAATGAGATATCGGGGTCTCAAAATAATGGGATTTATTTAGGATGCCTAGAACTGATTAGTGAATTTGATGTTGTTCTTGCTGACCACATACGAAACTGCGGAAATCGTGGAAAAGGAAGTACATCATATTTGTCTGCAAATAATTCCAATGACTGTATTAATTTAATAGGACAGCAAGTTTTAAAAACAATTGTTAAGGAAATAAAATCAGCAAAATACTACTCTATCAGCGTGGATTCTACGCCAGATCTCTCTCACATTGACCAACTAACCTCCATCGCTAGATACGTAAAATTCGGAGAGCATATTGAGAGATTTGCAGTTTTTGCCTATGGATAAACATAATGCAGAATTCACTCCACAGTTTTTGCCTATGGATTAACATAATGCAGAATACTGAGAATACGGAGCAGTGGCTTAGCAATGAGTTACAGCGCGGGGGCGCGGATTCGAATCCCGCACGGAAAAAGTATTTGTATGGCCTACAAATAATTGTTCCGGATCTGGATGTTTGTCCTTGTGCAATTTATGTTTGTAAACTACCTCCACGATACAAGAGAAAATCTTAATGTGGGGGTAACGTTTTTTTTAAGAAAAAGAAGAAAAACATAGCAGATATAATTTTAATCTTTTTTGAAAGCCTTGATTTTCCTATAAAAGATTGTCGTGTGCAGAATTATAATAATGCATCAAATATGGTTGGAAAGTATTCTGGTGTGCAGTCAAGAATAAAAGAAAAATGTGGATTTGCAATTTTTGTCCCATGTTTGCTAAATTTAGTAGGTGTTCAGGCTGTTGAATGTGTTTCCGAAACTGCAGCATACTTTTAGTTTATCCAAAAATTGTTAAATTTTTTCCGGCTTCGATCAAACGATGGAAAATTATGACAGAGCATTTGGGCGCAAATAAAGTCCTGAAGTCTCTCCCGGATACTAGATGGTCTGCACGTGTTAATGCTATTAATGCTTTGCAAAATGGATATTTACTTATTTCTGAAGATTTTTCCTCAATTGCAAGTGACATCAATTAACAAGGAGAAACAAGAAACTAAGCCTAAAGCCTAGCAAAAGAAAATGGAGAAATTGAATACTATACTTTTAACGGAGATATGGAATGATCTTTTGGGAATTATGAACAAAACCAACTTAAGACAGCTTTACAGAATAGCACTATGACCAACGATGTTGCAACAAAACTTTACGCATCTCTGATCGATTATGTCAATAACGCACGCAATAATTTCGATCAGTACGCATCGGCTGCTAAAGATAATAATCCAAATGCTGATTATAAAGATAAGTCTGAAAGAAAAAGAATTCGCAGCATACGCGTTACTTTTTTTGAAGGATTGTCAGAGACTGTGCAGTTAAATGGTAAAGAAAAACTTCGTGTAGATACGTTTATTCCTATAATCGATACATTATATGCACATTTAAAAAATCGTTCGGCAGCATTCCAAGAAATTGACAATCGTTTTAGTTTTCCTTGTCAATTAATAACAATCGATTGTGACGAGTTGACAAAGAAATGCAATGAATTTGAAAAATTCTATCACGCAAACATTAATGCATATGAGCTCAAATCAGAATGTTTTCATTAAGGGCAGTATTTAAAGAACATAGCAAAGAAATCAGCGCATTTGAGTATCTCAGCCTTACATAAACTAATAAAGTATGATAAATTCGAAGAAACTTTTCCAAATGTTGAAGTTACTATAAGAATGTTCCTTTGTTTAATGGTTACCCATTGTAGTGGAGAGCGCCCATTTTCACACCTAGAGGGAATAAAAAATGAATTGTGAACAACTATGTTACAAGAACGACTAACAAATTTGTCAATTATGTGAATAGAAAGTGATATCCTTCAAAAAATAGACTTTCAAGCTATAATAGAAGATTTTACAAACAGAAATCCCGATAGAAACCACTGTCGTAATGGTAACCAATTCAAACCACCAACATACTTATCTAATTAATAACATGTTATTTGATTTTTACCAATAAACTATAATAAATATAAGATCATAGCAAATAAATGTTTCTGTCATTCACTTTTTTTTTACTTTGCAACAGGGCCCCAAATTCTTGTGTACCCAAGTGCCCCGGTAATGCCTAAGACGGCGTTGTATATATGAAGACTAAAACTAATTATTGGTCTATAAATTCTATCTGAGACATTTTACAAAATATTCTTATTTTATAAATATTATGTAAAGTGTCCTCAGGGTCATTATAAAGAACCTGAGAAAATTTAATTTTGAATGAGCTTACAATAACTCGAATTCTATCAGAGGTTATACTTGGGCTTGGACTTAATTTTATTATTTAAAGATCCCAAAAGGTTTTTTTTTATAAAAGTGGAGGCTTCCACCAGCATATCTGGACAGCAAGCATTTTAAGCAATCAGAGGGAGGTCTTAAGCTGCCTACTACAACTAACCTAGCATCATGTCTTGTTTAATAATTTGCGACAGGGTTTTAGCAGCAATATTCATTTCTCAGCAATATTTTATTTATTATTTTCTTCAAGGGTTTTGTCAAATTCTGGCTTTGACGTTCAAAGACCCACTGTTCCTTACAGCATGGTGTTGAACCTTTATTTTATGGACTTTGATAGAAAAATTGTTTGTATACACACAAACATATTATAGCAGATGCCTAGCTTTTGAAGTCCTAAAAATTAATGAAGGCTCTATATCTACTTTTTGCAAAGCAATCACTGCATTCTGTTTACTTTAACACCTCACTCTATAGTGAAATAAATGACAACAACTTTGTTGAAGTTCCTTACATATTTCATACATTACAAATTTGAATTCAGAAATAAAGAACTTCTTAAGTTGTAACAAGTTTTTTCTTCTGAAAGTAAATGCTGTTGGCCCTAGCGGACGCAAACCGGGATCTCGGATCTCGAAAATACCGGGATACCGGACTAAAACGAAAGCTTTAAAATACCGGGATTGAGTGAACGGAAACCGGTATTTACGTTTTTTTTTCGGTATTTCAATAAATCTATGTCAAATAATATTATGTCAATAAAAAATTAAAAAGCCAACGCCAACCTGATGACGTCTGCCGCGGCTTTGATGTTTATGCTCAAAAAATTAGAAGCTATGCCACCACAGCCAGTTGCTCGTAAACTTCACCGATCTTTGAAGCGAAGGATTAAAGAGCGCGGGTTGTTGGTGGCTTCATCATCATCATCATCATCATTACAGCCCTTCACAAGTCCACTGCTGAACATAGGCCTCCCCCAAGGAATGCCACAAAGCACGGTCCTGAGCCACCTGCACCATCGACTTCCTGCATGTCTTACCAGATCGTCACTCCATCTAGTGGGGGGTCGCCCTACACTTCGCTTACCGGTACGAGGCTGCCACTCGAGATCCTTTTTTCCCCATCGGTTGTCGGTTCTTCGAGCTATATGGCCAGTCCATTGCCACTTCAGCTTACTAATCCGTTGGGCTATGTCGGTTACTCTGGTTCTACTGCGGATATCCTCATTTCTAAGTTTATCACGCAGAGAAACTCCGAGCATAGCCCTCTCCATAGCTCACTGAGCGACCTTGAGCGTCCTCATACGGTCAGCAGTGAAAGACACCGTCTCAGTTCCATAGGTCATCACTGGCAACACGCACTGGTTGTACAATCTCGTTTTCAAGTGTTGAGGTATATCTGACGAGATGTGTCGCAATTTCTCGAACGCTGCCCAGCCGAGTTGAATCCGTAGATTGACCTCTCAGCCGAAGTTGGACTTAAGTAGTCGGACTATTTGTCCCAAGTAAACATACTCGTCAACAACTTCGCGCTTACTGCCCTACAACTACCGGCATAGGTGTGACATGGACATTAAACATGATCTTTGTTTTGTACATGTTCATCTTAAGACCTATCCGTTGCTAGACACTATTGAGGTCATTGAGCATAGTGCTTAGGTCCTCCAGTAATTCTGCCATAAGGACTATATTGTCGGCAAATCGTAGGTGAGTGATGTACTCGCCATTGACATTAATAACGTATCCTTTCCAGTCCAGTAGCTTGAAAACGTCTTCCAATGCAGCGGTGAAGAGTTTCGGGGATATAACGTTACCCTGTCTTACACCTCTCTGCAGTTGGATAGGTTTCGTACTCTGATTCTGTACTCGGATAGCCATCGTAGCCCCGCTGAACAAACACTTCAGCACTTCGATATACCGACAGTCAACTTGGCACCGCTGAAGGGACTGTAGCACCGCCCAAATTTCGACGGATTCAAAGGCTTTCTCATAGTCCACATACGCAAAGCAAAGTGGCAGATTGTACTCTTCTGTCTTCTGTACAATTTGCCGAAGGGTGTGTATGTGGTCTACGGTACTAAAGCCTCTTCGGAAACCAGCTTGTTCGGGAGGCTGGAAGTCGTCGAGTCTGCGTGCGAGACGATTCGTAATGACTCTCGAAAACAGCACGTAGACGCGGCTCAGAAGGGAAATCGGTCTGTAGTTCTTCAAGAGAGCGTTGTCGCCTTTCTTGAAGAACAAGACCACCGCACTTCTGCTCCACGCCTCCGGAGTAGTCCCACCATGGAGGACGGAATTAAAGAACTTCTGAAGGACTTTAAGTACCGGTTTTCCACCCGCTTTCAGAAGCTCCGCTGTAATCCTCGCCTAGGGCCTTGCCGTTTTTAAGGTGCTGGAGAGCCATTCTAATCTCGCTCAGACTGACGTCCGGGATATCATCGGAATAGTGTCGAATAAGACTTGCTCTTGGAACGTTACTCACACTTGCATGTGGCTCCAACAATGATGTGTACAGCTGCCCATAGAACCTCTCAATCTCACTCAAAATCTCAGGTGTCCCGGAAAAGATGCTGCCACACTCGGTCTTCAACTTTGACAGTTGGCTCCTTCTGGCAGACAGATCTCTGGCAAAGACTTTGGGAGCTTTGGTTCCGCTCGATCGCTTCTTCAATACAAGCTGTATTGAAGTTGCGTAAGTCCTGCCGCATACATTTGGAGATCTGTCAGTTGCCTGTATGCTGTCAAATCTGTTGAAGACTGCAGCCTCAGTTCCCGTCTAACAGCCATGAGATTAAGAGTGTGATCGGAGAGTTTTTGTGTTCTTCTGCGGCGGGTCTTGCAGAACTTAGCTCCGACCGCATGGACAGTTTCCACGAGCTTGTCATTCATATCGTCCACTGCATTGCAGTCTTCTAGGCACTGAAAACGGTTTTGTAACTCGAGCTGAAAGGTTTCGGGACTTTGGACTAGAGCACGAGGGGGACGGAGCGTTGACTTCATTAGACGAGACCTCTCCAACTTAACGTTTAGGTTCAGTGTGCCTCTAACCATTCGGTGATCGCCGCCAGTTTTCACCCTCGCGATCACTGTGACATCACTGAACAGTTGTCTTCTGGTCGTCATAATGAAGTCAATCTCATTTTTTGTCGAACCGTCGGGGCTCGACCAGGTCCACGTCATGTGGGGCCGCTTCTGGAAGAGTTCATCATAAAGAGTCCCTCTTTCTCCATGAAGTCGGCCAGCTGCTGGCCCCTTGGGTTCCGTTGCCCTATTCCAAATTTCCCTACCTTCAGCTCACCGTTCTCTCTTGTGCCTAGTTTTGCATTGAAGTTTCCCATTAACTCCGTATAGTGGGTTTTGGAGGGATGCATGGCTTTAGAGATATCCTCATACATTTCCTCCACCTCCTCATCGGGATGTGCCGAGGTTGGTGCGTAAACCTGTATGAACTTCAACGAATATAGTTTGGTGATTCTGAGTATAAGGTACGCAACCCTCGTCGAGACACTCGCAATCTTTACAACGTTGTTAACGAGAGACTTGTGGACGATAAATCCGACATCTTGGGACAGATGGTCGCCCTCCCGGTAGAACAAGTTGCCGGATTCGAGGATTACCGTGTCCTCCCCCTCTCTTCTGACCTCAGATAATCCTATAATATGCCAGCGTAACTTGTCTATCTCTTCTTCCAGCTCCAGGATCTTCTCGTCAGTCCTCAGGGTGCGTGCGTTGTATGTTGCCAGGTCGAGTCGCTTCAACTGTGAATTGATCCTAAATCATATTTTGATTCATCATATGATGACTACTCCGACATCTTTCTAAGGCCAAGTGACGACGAAATGCGAAAACATATTGCAGACCTACATCAGCTGGGTCAGAATCAGGCTAGGGAACGTACGATTGACGTTTCTGTTTCTACTACAGACGAGGAGAATACACACAGGAATGACGAATCTGACAAACTACCGCTCAAGAAGCAATTAGAAATGGCAGTTCTAAAGAAACTGCGGATTCCAGAAAATGTATCTAAAAATACTCCAGGCGATGTAGATGCATTGATCAATATAGAAATGGCTTTATATGAAAACGGCGGTTCTAGGGGAAAATATTTAGAATTTGCATATTACCAGTGTAGAGTCGGAGAGAGCTTTCTCTTCAGCTGGTTACTTTTGTAATCATTTGAGCTCAAGATTAAGTGACAAAACACCAGATGCACTATTATTTTTACGATCTCACTATTTAAACGAAAGACTGACTGAATCTCGTTCCTAGATCTTACCTAGCGTATTTAAAACTGTTAAAGAGAAATGTATAATAAGAATTAAGTTTAAATTTATATAGTGAATGTGAATTGCGAATGATAGTTTCCAATTTCCATGAAAAAGATTGAGACAATTACGTTTTTGTTTAGGAATAAGATAAGTCGCCAAAGAGCATTTTATGTTTTGTTAAAGCTGAGGATAAGATAAATAAATAAATGTTACGATTTCGGTTTTTGTGTTTAGCTATGAAGAAGTTCTTAGCACAGGAGTATTTTATGTTTTTGTTAAAGCTGATTACTAGAAGTTTCTTATGTTTAAAACAACTCAGCAGCAGTGAGTTATTTATTAAACTTTCGTAATAAATGATTGTTTTTTTTTTTTTAAATAAATGTGATTTTCTTATCTTAACACACTTTTATTGTTTGGCTGGTGACAATTTCCTTACGAAAATTACGGTTCCATTACATATTTCAAATATTTTTCTCACTATATTAAAAATAACGAAAATACCGAAACTACCGGAATCTCGGTATTCATTACAAAGTAATACCGAAAATACCGGTTTTTGAAAAGAGGTCCGGTATTGCGACCCCTAGTTGGCCCTGTGGCCTTTACAGCTTCATCAATTTAAACTCCTGGTAAGCGATGTCCCCCACACAAGTGGTTCAAGGGCCCGAAGTTACGAACTTTGGCTTGAACCACTACTGTGGGAAAACGGATTGAAAACTAAAAACGCCCAATATCACGGGTATCGAACCTCGTGTACGGGGTGTATCTGTGTCCTCGCGTTCGCCGGCGAAGGCGGTGTGCCTTAGTTCTAACATTACAATGTGATGAGTAAAGCTCATCGCATGATCTAATGTTACCCCCAGGTATTTTATATCTCTAACCCAAGGAATTGGGCTATGCTAGAGGGAGATTGTACCTTTCTTGTGTCACTCAAGTCTAAGGACTAACTTTTTATAGCAAGCTTTCGGGTTAAACATGATAGCTTTGCTTTTATCAGGATTGAGTTAGATTCTCCATTTTCTGCACCAATCGCCTAGTGCGTATGCTGCAGTTTGGAGTCGAATGCATACTCTCAACCGGTTATTATCTGATGAATATATAGTTGTGTCATCTGCATATAATGCAAGATGAGAATCGGGCATCATGGGGATATCGCTCACATAGAGAGCACGGAGCCCTGGGGAACTCCTGCCCTGATGGGTCTGGTAGAGGAGAAGGAACCCTCGACGCGAAAACGAAAAGAGCGATTGAACAGAAAGTTTTGAATGACTTTAAGAAGTCTTATTATATTATTTAAAAAGTTTATTAGGCATACCTATATGGAGAAGTTTATAAATCTTGTCGAAGGCCTTAGCCAAATCAAAGAACAGAGCACCTGTAAATGCAGTGCGCCTGTTCGAATTTGCGGCGTAGTCTAAGATGTACTCCGTGAGGCGGTGCACCTGTTGGACACATGAGTGTTTGGTTCGAAAGCCAAACTACTCGTTGGGATTCAAACTTTTGCTTAGCACTACATCCTTCAGACGGCTGAGGATTATGCGCTCATAGATTTTCCCCAAAGAACTGAGGAGACTGATGGGTCTATAACAGGAAGCCCTATCTCTGGGTTTGTTCAGTTTGCGAAAACCGATAACATCTGCTTCTTTCCACACATCTGGGAAAGTGCAGGTGGATAATAAGACATTGAAGATGGCCACTAGAAGGCAGATCAATTCTAAGGTAAGGTTTTAAACACCTTTTTATTAATGCCGTCGGCGCCTGGCGCTTTCCGAGGCTTGAGATTTTTGATGATGGTTTTTACCTCATCGAGAGTAACGGGAGGAAGGGGATCATCAGTTGGTGATGTGGCGGATAGATTAGCCGCTTCCTCGTCCTCCTTATTCAGGTGGACGGGGTCAACTGGCAGAGTGCTGGGAGAACATTGGCTCTAGATGCTATCTGCCATGCATTCATCCTTTTCAGAGTCATCATACGCGAGCTAACCATCAGATGTAGCTAATGGGGGCATTGAAGCGACATTTTCTGATTTCAGAGCTTTTGCCAACCGCCAGAAGGAAGTTTGTGAGGGCGAGATGTCTTCCATCAGTCTGTCCCCATGTGTATCTCTCAGCTGGGTCATGCGCTCCTTGACCTCTCTACAGTGGCGGCGTCATTACAAAATTTATGGTCAGACTAGATATAAATACTTTCAATATTATTCCACTGCATGCTGTAGTCACTAATTGGACCTTTAATAGTTTTCTATGTTATATCTACTTATTGCTAGTGCTAGAAATTTATTTTTGGACAGCAAATGTCGCACTATCGTTATTGGTTTTCGCCAAAAGTAGCCTTCAGTCTGACACTAGTGATAACTAAATATTAAGATAACTTAGCTTCCAACACAATTTGGCAACGACTATGTGCCTAAAATGTAAAAGGTGTAGGTAAAGTTAAAAGTAAATGTAAGACATACAAGATGAGCTGTTAATATTGCAATTGACAATATGTATTTTAATTTATGGTTGAAATTACTATAAATCTTTCCTGTTTAGAAAGTCATAGCCCATCACAAGTCCACTGCTGAACACAGGCGTCCCCCAAGGAATGTCACAGCATGGTCCTGACCGATCTGCATCCAATGACTTCCTACATTTCTTACCAGGTCACCACCCACTACTTCATCTAGTGGGAAACGCCACTTTGCCACTCAAGAACCTTCCTTTACAAATGTCTGGTTCTACTACAGATGTCCTCATTTCTACATCTATCATACAGAGAAACTACTAGCATAGCACTCCATTGTTCACTGAGCAACCTTGAGCTTCTTCATAAATCATCACTGGCAACATGCACTGGTTGTACACTGTTGTTTTCAAGTTTTATTTTTATTTATTTTTATTTAATCTTTACTGTACACACTGTAAGTTGATAACAATTATTAAATATTCAAATAAAATGTACAAAGGCGAGCTTAACCCTAATAAGAGTTCTCTTCCAGCAAACCTTTTGGGAAAGAGAAATAGTTTTATATACAAAGCAAGTAGGTGGCAGCGCAGCGATTTAATAATTAACATAACACTACTTAATAGAAATTGGCTATAAGTTACAGTTAACAATTAACATATAAGTGTATAAAATATAAGTATAATTTATTTTCCTATGTCAGTTAATTATACATACATATATAAATAAAGTTAGAAAATATATATATATATATATATATATATATATATATATATATATATATATATATATATATATATATACACATACATAATTATATACATATATATATAATTATACATATAAATACATAACATATATGAATATTTATAATTTTAAGTTAATAGAAAATGATTCTTTACTCTATTCCGAAATATATCAAGAGAAGAGCTAGCACGTATGTCATGTGGAAGTGAGTTCCATATCTTGACCGCCCTTACAGTAAAGGATCCACCACATCGTCTTGTGAAATGAGAAGGGGTTTTGAGAAGCAGCTGTTTAGTGGTCCGCACTGAGTTTCACGAGGTACAAGATACTCAAAACGCTCGCGGAGATATGGAGGTGCGAGAGGATTAAAGAGTAAAAAGTAGAGAAATGATAATACATGTAAGTCTCGACGTCTACGGATAGGAAGCCATTTTAATTGAGCCCTGTACTCTGAAACATGATCAAATTTACGAAGACCGAAAATAAAACGTATACACAAATTTTGAAGACGCTCCAGTTTGTTCAACAGCTCCTCTGAAGCATCCAAAACTAACATCAGCGTAGTCAATGAAAGGAAGAAGAAGTGCTTGAGCTAAGGTTATCTTAGTTTTAACGTAAAACGTCTGAGGCGCTTGAGAGATTGAAAAGTGTAGTTCACTTTTCTGCTTATCATATTAATGTGAGCAACCCAAGACAAATTATTATCAAAGACAACACCTAAGTTTTTAGCAGTCTCTGTATATGGATTTGAGTATTATCATATGTTACTGCAGGATCTTGAACGGTCTAATAAGTAAAGCATATGTGAGCTGCCGATAATCATTACTTGGGATTTAGCAGGGTTAACGAGAAGACCAAACGATTTTGCCCAACTGCTTATGCTACTTAAGTCAGCATTCAGCTTATTAATAGCCTCGTCTATATCTTTGACTTTGAAATGACGGTATAATTGCAAGTCGTCAGCATAGAGGTGATAATGAGAGGAGAGAACAGTAGTGAGAGCATTGATGAAAATAGAGAAGAGAAGTGGGACAGAACACCACCCTGAGGAACACCTGCCAAGATCACACCACTGGAGAAATCCTCCTCATGGCGGACACACTGCAGCCACCCCTAAGGTAAGGTTTTAAACACATTTTATTAATGCCGTCGGCGCCTGGCGCTTTCCGAGGCTTGAGATTTTTGATGATGGTTTTTACCTCATCGAGAGTAACGGGAGGAAGGGGATCATCAGTTGGTGATGTGGCGGATAGATTAGCCGCTTCCTCGTCCTCCTTATTCAGGTGGACGGGGTCAACTGGCAGAGTGCTGGGAGAACATTGGCTCTAGATGCTATCTGCCATGCATTCATCCTTTTCAGAGTCATCATACGCGAGCTAACCATCAGATGTAGCTAATGGGGGCATTGAAGCGACATTTTCTGATTTCAGAGCTTTTGCCAACCGCCAGAAGGAAGTTTGTGAGGGCGAGATGTCTTCCATCAGTCTGTCCCCATGTGTATCTCTCAGCTGGGTCATGCGCTCCTTGACCTCTCTACAGTGGCGGCGTCATTACAAAATTTATGGTCAGACTAGATATAAATACTTTCAATATTATTCCACTGCATGCTGTAGTCACTAATTGGACCTTTAATAGTTTGCTATGTTATATCTACTTATTGCTAGTGCTAGAAATTTATTTTTGGACAGCAAATGTCGCACTATCGTTATTGGTTTTGGCCAAAAGTAGCCTTCAGTCTGACACTAGTGATAACTAAATATTAAGATAACTTAGCTTCCAACACAATTTGGCAACGACTATGTGCCTAAAATGTAAAAGGTGTAGGTAAAGTTAAAAGTAAATGTAAGACATACAAGATGAGCTGTTAATATTGCAATTGACAATATGTATTTTAATTTATGGTTGAAATTACAATAAATCTTTCCTGTTTAGAAAGTCATAGCCCATCACAAGTCCACTGCTGAACACAGGCGTCCCCCAAGGAATGTCACAAAGCATGGTCCTGACCGATCTGCATCCAATGACTTCCTACATTTCTTACCAGGTCACCACTCCACTACTTCATCTAGTGGGGAAACGCCACTTTGCCACTCAAGAACCTTCCTTTACAAATGTCTGGTTCTACTACAGATGTCCTCATTTCTACATCTATCATACAGAGAAACTACTAGCATAGCACTCTCCATTGTTCACTGAGCAACCTTGAGCTTCTTCATAAATCATCACTGGCAACATGCACTGGTTGTACACTGTTGTTTTCAAGTTTTGAGGTACAAGTGACAAGAAGATGTGTTTTAATCCCAAAAACTGCCCAGTTTGATTCACCGATTGACCTCTTGGTCGAAGTTGAACTTGAAAATGTTTAGAAAGTGATTTTAATATTCTATTACAAAACAAATTTAGGGGTCATCTAAAGAAAAGTTTATATGTGGTGAAGTAATGTTGCAGTTATATTATGCTTGTAGCATGAATTGATCTGCTTGACCAGAGATGGGCCACACCCTCATATTATAAAAAATAGCAGCTCAATGCTGCTGTGTTTTGCATGGTGAGTGTAAAACACTGGAACCCTTTTTACTAGAAACAACGCATTTGCATTTCGATTCTTAATTGAGGATAGATGTAGATGTCTTTGAGCCCATTGCATTCACTTACCATCAAGTGTACTGTGTTTGTTTGTCACCTTAGTCTATAAAAAAAAATCTTCTTATTTTTCCTTTTGCAGCAGTTTGATATAATTCACCAATGATGTAATAAATAAAAATTGAAAACTAATGAATTTCATTAAAATAAAGAGTCAACGAAAACACAAGTTTTCTTTTTTCCCTAGAGTATTTCCAGAGAAAGAAGAAGAAAGCAAAACATATTACCGAATTGTACTCACCACATCAGGACTAATAACAATAGGAGAGTGAGCTTCATAACTGGATGGTGGACGAAGTTCTATGTGCACTTCATCATCAGTGTGTTCAGAGTCAGAGTGTTCTATGTCACTGTGTTCCGCAAAGAATAGCTTCCTTCGAAGTGAGCCATTTGCAGTGATCTCATAATCACCTGATACATTTTGCTCCTTAAAATATAGACAAAATGGTGTTAAGATTGTATTAAATTAATATCTGATAAAAAGGTAATTTTAAAGTATTATTACCTGTGTGAAGGTGCAAAATTGCTGTAAAACATTTTCTATTTCAGGAGGCAGGGTTGGAGGTAAAGTGAGAACAGTTTGTGCTGAAACTAAGATTGAAACCAATAGAAAAAATAGTTTATTTAAAAAATGCATTGTCCAAAATAGAAACATACCATCTTTTTTATTATCATTTTCTTCTTTAGTATTGATTACTTTAACACTAGGTTCAAGCAATTCTTGCAATACAGGTTTTACTTTTTTAGATGACTCAAGTGGACTAGGCATCACCATTTCTTGCGAAAAAAATCTAAAATAACATTAAATGACATATCTAATACATACAAAAACAGTACATAGTATCACCAATTTCTACTTTTTATAGGCAATTTTTGTGTATCAGAATTTAAAATCAATCAATAGGTACATAAAAATACAAACACAATAGAACTTACAAGCATGCTGTACATATTTGTTAATTTCCTAGGTTGATGATTTAACATATGTTTAGTTAATTATTAATCCTTACCTTTCTGTTGCTTCCTCTGCAATTTTTTCCAGCAAAGGATCAGGCGAAGGTTCAAATTGGCTATTACATGCAACAATATCCGCTGGCACTAAGGCACAAGCTTGGTCTATGTCCCATCTAAACCCCGCGTTATTTTTCTTTTTGTAGATTTTGCACATCCCGGGGCTAAAATAAAAGCAAAGCTTCTTGGTAAACATATTTAACTTCATGAACAGTATGAAATACATATCAAAAACAAATACACATATCAGGAACTTACCTACAAATAGGTTTATGCAAGCTCTCTATTAAGGCCTTATCAAATGGATTGCGCACTTTCTTATTTTTTGTAGGAGGTGTCGATTTACAATCAAAATATGATCCATCATTTTTCTTATTCATTTCGAAAATAACGTTTTATCCACTACAACCCAACCATTAAAAAATCAATCACAAGTCACAACTATATACTATATAATATATTATAGTGCATCATATTTATTATTAATCTGTGGTCACAATTAGGCTTGGGCTAAAAATATCGATATATCGATATTTTCTCATAAAATTATCGATATGTATCGTCGATATATAAATTTTGTAGTAATGGACAAATGTGCAGTTGTCTTCGTCCAACCGTCAGTACTTAAATTTTGAACGTAATCCTCGTTGATGACGATATATCGATATTTATCACGCGATATATGTCGAAACTGTTTAAAACTATCGAAACGATATATATCGATTTTTTTTTCACTTGCCCATCCCTAGTCCCAATTCGAATTCGAGTACCGACTCCCGTCAAAATGTATAGACTTGCGCTAGCACTTCTTATTAGTTTGTGCTGTGCATTTTACTTATGATCATGTATCTTTGTCTATTCCACGGAACCTAGATACGAGAGATAAAAGAGATATTTAATTATTGTAAAACTTATTGCATTGTTTTAACTAATTTTGCTAGTGATGTACTGATGTACTAACGCCAACTAATTTAGCTTTTTTTGATATTATTTTATACTAGAAATATTTTGTCCGTGCATTTTGGGTCATAAATCATCGCAGTATTTCGCTCTCTCTCTCCCACTCACGGGCCTTAGGGGCGAACATAGTGATGCATTATTGTTGTCGATAAGCGTTATCGATAGTGTATTTAGTTTTGTCATTATGTGGGTTAGTGATAAAAATGAAAAAAAAATAGATAAAACAACGTATTTATTAAAATAAGAAAAATAATTATTTAAAATAAATTATTAATTAGGTATCTATGTATTAAAAAAAACTATAAGTACAAATGTTTGGAATGTAACAAGTTATATTAAAAATAAATATAAATATAAAGATAATAACTTACATCTAAAATTAAATCTAAAACAATTTACATTAAAATTCTACATCAGAATCATCAGAGTCATAGTCGTCAATTACGATATCTTCTGCCAGATGAGATTTCTTCAAGTCTTCCTCTTGGAGTTTTTCTGCATGCTTCACACAATCTTCCCAGTTCTTTTGCGAAACGTTTGAAATTGCTTCATGCAGTAACACTTCGACGTTCGCAATTTTAAAAGTGCTGTTTTGGTGGCAGCTTCATTTTTTGCTTGAGCCCATACCAACTCAATTGGGTTATATTGGCAATGGTAAGGTGGTAAGTGAATCACTTCGTGTCCTGACTCCAAAGCTAACTGATCCAATTTGTATATTTTTTCTGGTCGGTTCCGTTGCACCTGTAAATATAATGTTGTTTGTATATTCAACTAAATACTTAAAAGAAAGCAAATGTATTGCAAACTTTAAATAATAAAATCTGAAATACCTTTTGTAATAGTTCCGGCTTGAGCTCACTATCACTAAACTCAATCCCGTGTTGGCGGAGCCACTCCTGAATTTCACCCTTTTTGTAAGCTGATGTCGGTGCCCGATTTATTTGCTGGGAGTGGTAGGGTGCGTTGTCCATTATGATGACTAATGGTTCTTCAAGACTCTGCAGCAGCTTTGTAAACTAGACCATTTCAAATCAAAATAATTTTTGTTTGACTAAGAATTCTAATTTCAAATTAATTTTATTTTAAAAACATGGAATTCTATTTTCAAAATTAGTCATTTTTTTATTAATTAGCGTTAAGCCGCGTATTGATTACGCGCTCCTGGCGCGCGCGCCATGAATGACCGCGCCGACCAGTGCGCTCCGCGGAACGCGCTCCAAATATTCGAAGTGTATCAACTAAGCGCTCCTGGTGTCGCTTAGTTGTTTGAACGTTCAACATGGATGTCGGTCGTGTACGAGCATCTGCAGTTTTCATAGTTCCATGCATCTTCTTTGAGCGCTTTATTATGATAAAAGCGACTTTTGCTATTCCACAGCAGTTATTTTGAACCATATTATAATTTTATCAATTTACGGCAACTCTGGTTATCCATAGCTCAGAACGCAACGAACACACGAATGATGAAAACAACCGTCCCAACTGGCGCGCGCACCAAAACTTAAACTACTTTGATGCGCGGTAAAAAACCGACACCAGATGGAGCGGCCCGTTCCACGTTTTAGCGCTCCAACGAACAATTTGGCGCGCGCTTCAAGGCGGTATCCATTTCGCGCGGCTGGAGCGCGCGCCAATGTTCGACCTTTTGGAGCGCATAATCGATAAGCGGCTTTATGCTTTCATCGAATTTGAAGCTTTTTCTTCATCATGGATACGTTAAAAATTTGAGTAATTATTGAATACGAGTATCTTCATGGCAGCACCGCGGCACAAGCGGCATGCAACATCAACGACGTTTACGGAGCGATGGTACTACAAACGAACGCACCACCTGTTATTAGTTTGTCAGCTTCTGTTCTGCAAATTTCAACCTGAAAAATGAACCCCGTGATCATCCGAAAACTTTGATCGACAATTACAAATTAAAGGCGATTGTGGAAGCTGATGATACTCAATCTACGTCTGAATCAGCAGCAGCTTTCGAATAATAAGTGGTAAAATTAAAAAAATTGTACAGTCAACTTCAATATAAATAAAATGCGAATATAATCAATGTTGTGCCGAACAGGCGAAACTCGGGAGTGAATGTTGTCAAAGATACTCGAGTCGCTCACGTCCTGCACTTATAGGTTCCGGTAGTCGTCTACTGCCGTTTTGGTGGGTGCGGCTGGGGTGCTGGACGGACGTACAATCAAAATGCACGAACTGTAGAATACGAATGGCAAGGCAGTGGCCAGCGGTTCGACGACTCAACTGTTCGGTGGAAATCTTCTGACAATCGGTTGTCGACTACGGTTGTTGTCTATTAAAGAAGGAATTCAACAGTTTAGCAGAATGAAGACAATAGATTGAATTTAAGTAAAAAAAGTAGGGCACAATGTAAAGTATAGTAACATATTTTTTACCTTTCTTTCTGTTTTTATCAGAATATTACAAGTTACCTTTACAATTTTCAGCAATAAAATGAGAAAAGTGTAACTCACGCCGTGAAACACTTTTTGAATCTGGTTATAGATGTTCTTGCTGTGGAAGTGGAAGAATGTCAAACTGTATTTGACTTAGAATTGTAGACAGTGTAATTTTATTGTCATCACTATTGTTGCATTGATGAGTTATCAGATAGATACTGCTGCTCGTCTCCGGTTTACTTCTTAATCATGTTTGTGTTCATTTTGGAAATCTAAAACATAATTGTTACAAAAAAAAAACGATACCTAAAAATTATTTTAGGTATCGTTTTTCAAAATCAAAAAAGCTAAATTAGTACGGTCGTTCACTATCGGTTGTCCCCTAAGTTGTTAATCACGGAATATAAAAAACAAGAGGAAGCCCAAAGAGGGCGGGGCAGGCGAGTCGGAATTAGTGACAGTAGAGCGTAATTGAGTGTCAGTCGCAGGCTCAAATTGTTGCCAGCTGACGGATCGCTGCTTAAGTGATATATGCGAAAATATGCCGTTTTGTGCAATATTGGAGTGTAAAAACGAAAGTAAAAAGAAAAATATTTTGAATGGAGGTGTTTCGTACCAAAGGCACGTGTAATTTTTTCCTTTTTGTATAGAAATTTGACTAAACATGGACAAAATATCAAATTGCCTTTATTACCATAGAATTAGAATATACTGGTGTATAGACCAACATAGTGTGCAAGGGAGAAGAAAATTCCTTATGGCAAAAATGCAAGATAGAAAAGGATAACAAATCTCATGACTCTGTAACCGATTTTGAATGACAGGTCGGCACAAGTCGGCACGCAAGAAATAGCTCCTAGAGATATTTTGTAATTTAGAGTGTAATAGTTGCTATTTTTAGTAAGTAACTTTTTTCCAAATTGGTTAATTGTTCCGTGAGTGACTGTGCTGTTAATAATAGAAATAATCCTGATAATTTCACATATCACAGGTAAATTCTCAAGACGTCGTCAATGTTATGACGCGTTTAGTTTTGGTTATAATTTATGTTATATACTGTTTAAAATATACAATATATTCAATTATTTTGTTAATTTTGATATTTTGCAAAAAAAAAGTCATGTTGTTGATAATTTGCAAGAATTTGGTATATACATTTTTATACAAAATATTTTACATGTACGCTAGGGATTGACTCAACTATAACAAAATTAATGTCAATATTTATCTCGAATGTTTATAATGAATAGATGAACTTGCCCACACAACAAGAAAATAAATCCACGGTTTGCTTTCTAAAAAGTAATTTTATTTTGCTGTTTGTCAAACATCCCTCCGGATTCTATAATTAGAAAAAATGGTTAAGGTTAATTGGTCGGGTTGGTTGGAATCCAAAGAACTCAACAATTTTCAGCAAACATTTTCTTGAGAAGTATAAAAGAAAAAGTAGAATAAAAACAATTTTATTAAAAGGAGTCATTTCTACATTATTTGTACCAGTAAGTATAATATTGTTATAATAATACTTCAAAAATTTAACTTTTAAAACTTTAGATATAAATAGAGACAGATTTTTATACATTTGTGGCGGCGCTGTTGTCGCGCCACAAGCGAAACACATCGAAGCTTAAATCGCGCTATCAAAGTTCCGAAGTAAAAACAGTATATATAGAATAGCTCCGAACTACCACTCGGAGCGTTGGCAGCTCCCCGGGCAGAATACCTTGCCCGACGGGAGACCTCCCCTTTTCCTTGCACCGGCCACACATTATAAAACTGTAGTACATTAAAGATAAAAAAAATCTTGAGATTATCCTCTTTAAGCCATTATAAAACCAACTAAGTATCTATTTATCAACCAAAATAAATATATAACCTTACTTAACCAACCGCACAGCATCACGGTCCTACTAGTACAATATTCATAGCATCACGCTATTTTCCCCAAGGGGTTGAGCGGAGCTTCGGATTATATTCCCAAGTCACAATGATTAAACTTTTTAGGTATAGATATTTAGTAATGCTCCTGAAGTGCCACTAGATGCCCGCGCATGAGACGCGATTGAATAAATTCCATAGTATTTGATACTCATAACGCTCGATGTCCGATTCATGCTTGATGGCCGACGACATTGTGCCGAGGGTTTAAATAGCGTGGGTCGTCGCCTACAACGTTAGTCATAGTGAAGAGTAACTCGTGGTTAAGTAATAGCTGCGCGGATCAATAGATCTGCGAGCTTAAGTTGCACTTGCCGCGGTCAGTCCATGAATGAGTGACCATTTTCTTAACATACCGAGATTCAGAGAATAGAGAGTGCATCTGTTTCCTCAGGCACTTGGTGCACTTTCACTCTGTTAAGATCATTATGTTTTTAAAATTCATGCAGCTAAAATGATAATAAGTTTATTATTATTTTATACTTTTCAGGGACAGATAAAAGAATATAAACATGAAGCATGATGAAGCCTCTTAAAAATATTGGCCTTTAAACAGAGCAATCTTATTTAACTGATTCCTACAAGTTTCCTTACTTAAATTATTAAGTTACATTCATATTGAAGTCGAATGTTAAAATAAACTTCTATAATGGATTTAATTATTAATTATTAAATGTTTGTAATTATTAAAATTAATACTTATATGAAAAATAAAGCAGACATTATGTACTCCGTGTCCCCGTTTTTTATTTCCCCATCAAAACATTTTATAAAATATAAATAGGTATATACTTAGTTAAGTTTTTTATTATAGGATAAGTCCACAGTCGACCTGTTGGTAAGTGGTTACTGTGGCCAATAGACATCTACATCTATCCTCGATTGCGAATAAAATGTAGATGCATTGTTAGGCGTGAGGACTAAGATGGAATGCCTTTTTTCCAATAAAAAAGGTCTCCGGTTCTCTACACTCACCAAACGAAACACAGCAGCATTAAGCTGCTATTTTACGCTGGTATTCTGTGAGAGCGTGGTCCTTTCCCAGTCGAGCCGATGCATTCGTGCTACAACTATACTATTAATATAGCTGTAGCATGACTCTACCACGTATAAATCTACCTATTTATATTAACAAAATGTTTAAATAGAAATTCCGGGTAAACTGTCCATAGCAGTAAATATTTTTCTCCAAAGATCATAACTCGAAAATACAATTTTCCGATCTGATACTTGAGGAGTTTTTTTTAAAGGTTATCGGTATAGTCACCTGGTTTTTTTTTACATTTGAATTAAAATCAACAAAAGGCAGGTAGGTTCAGCTTATTCCTAGGAACATGTTATATGAATATTTTTTAATTATTTTAAAACTATCATGGTAAAAATTCAGTTAATTTTTCAATATCGTGCTCTAAACTATTTTTTTAAATCTTTTTACCGCTTTATTTACAATCATTTTTCGATAGTCCATGTAAGTAAAATGTACATCACTAGCTAACGCACACAATGACAAATCAAAATTAGTCATGCGTTTTCGGGCTGTCAGGTCGTCTATACGCCAATATATTCTAAGTCTATGTTTATTACAAGTAATATTCAACCTTATTTCGTTATACTAAGGCTTATCTGTAAATACATTTTGAATAAAAATGGCTGCGATAGTGTTGTGACTACGCCGATATTAAAGTTTTCGATAAAATTTTATCACAGTGCTGTTCATTCACTAACATATTAATGAAAATTTGCAAATACTGGATGTCTATAAAAATATACGAAATTATAGGGTGATACCCTATGAATGAACTTTTGTTAGGGTTGCTAAGCCAGAGAAGTAAGTAAGTAGTTTAGTAATACTCACGACTTTTGGAAAGAAGCTGAAATAAAAGTGATCTTAATATAATGATCTACATTAGTATCTAAATTAAATAATTTAGCCAACAATCAATAAATTTCCATTAAAGACAATTAATTATATGCCGGCTATATGAATTACGGGGATATACGTAATATTTCAAGACAATTTCAAATAAATTTTGAATTATACTCATTTTATCATATTTTTTTTCCATTCTGTTTCTTCAGTCAATACATTTCATATACATGATAATAATCATATACTGAATATTGATATAGGCCAGATCAGTTTCAGGGAGAGTAACTACATCACTAACATCATTCACGTAGTAGTATAGGTTAGGTAGGGCAATGTCAACGTTATATCTATCGTCATTGTGTCTATAATAGTGTGAATTTATTATTGCGACATCTAACGTTAAGAAGCTAAATTTGCTCTTTAATTCTAGAAACTTCGTTGGTGAAAAGTAATATGATTTCTATTTTTAAGAACATATGGTTCGTACTCAAGTGAATGGTGAGTAACATAATGCCTTTCTCTTTTATTTTTCAATAGCCAATTACGCGAAAATTATTGAAATGGTACACAATTGTCGGTTCACATTTCTTTCTTGCGTATGTGTGAGTTTGGCGACAGTGTAGTGTTCTGCTACAAATTATGCGTTTTGCTACTTCCTCTTGTTTTTTATATTCCGTGTTGTTCACTATGTTCTTCAGATGATTTCTTCAGTTGACTATTTCTCCCACTTGATCGGTAGTGATTTTCTACAATTTAACCTAAGTTGCGGACGACGAGATCGACGTGCGCGGTCATGCGCAGCATCCTGTCGATCCGGCATCCAAGATAGGTTACGGCCTTCTCGTACGCGAAAAATATGCAGACCTTATCTATCAAAATGTTTAAATTATTTATTAAGCAAAAATTGTCTAGTAAGGGTTATTATACTACTAAAGAGTACATGACTGATAATAACCCATGGGAATGATGTGATCGCTACCATGCTGTTTCTAAATGTTTTCATAACAATTGTATAAAATATTATATTGTAAATTGTGCTTTTTAAAAAAAAAGTCCCGCTGGTTTTCCTGCTGGTTCTTCCCTGGACAGAGTTTTTTTGCGAACCAGTGGTAAAAGTAAAAAAAATGACTCTCAATAAGTATTATGTACTGTAATCTATATTGAATAAAAATGATTCTATTCTATTGTATTCGATCTCTTGGCTCCTGAGTGTCAGTGGAGGTGGTAGGTTTCTGAGGCGGCGGGTGAGCAGAGCGGCCGTCTTACCAACGTTGGCGGCCATCCTCCACTCGTCCAGCCATGGTGGCAACAGGTCCAGCAGACGCTGCATCCTGGCAGTGGCTATGTGGGCTCTTCTGGGCGATGTGAAGTAGGCGCTATCGTCCGCGTTTGGGGTTAACTCTACATCGTCCTCCCATTCTCGCAATTGTCCTGCCAGGGATGGGATGTCGTTGGTGTAAGCCGCATACAGGATCGGTGACAAACAGCTGCCTTGTGGCACGCCGGCTATTATGAGCTTCGCTGCGGACTCGGCGTCCTCTACACAGACGTAGAACTTCCTATCTGCAAGGAATGACGCCACTAGCCGGAACATAGCAGGAGGGATGCTTGTCTGTGCTACCAATTTATAGAGTAATCCAGAGTGCCAAACCCTGTCGAATGCTTCTCTATTTCGAGAAAGAGGCCCAACAATATGCGGCCGCGGTTATACTCGGCCGCAAGGTAGTGCAGCACCCTGGTCAGCTGTATTGCAACTCATCAGCATGAGTGCAGTAGCAGCGTAATCGGCCTGTAGTTGGCTGCTCTACGCCTATCCTTCCCGGGTTTCTGCAGAACGATCACTTTGTCGATTTTCCAGTCCTCCTGGAAGTGGGAAGTCCGCAGTATACCATAGTAAACTCTTCGCCACTTATTATTGTCCAATGGCTATGAATTTAAGAGAAATAAAAATGAGTGTTCATTGTTAATTGAACGTTATGACATATCTGCCTGGAGACATCGGTTTTTAAGAACCATGGCTTTGAAACGTAGAGAAGGAAAGCCAATCATTTATTTAGATGAGACCTATATTCATAAAAACTACAGGCCCAAGAAGTCTTGGCAAGGTCCATCTATAAGTGGTGCGATTGAAAATGTTTCAACAGGGAAAAGGTATATAATTGTACATGCTGGATCGGAGAAAGGTCCTGTGCCTAACTCATTATTAGTATTTAGCACTAAATCTAAAATGGCAGACTACCACCACGACATGAATGCCGTTAACTTTAATAAATGGCTAAGAGAAAAGCTCATACCCAATTTAAATGAGCCAAGTGTATTAGTTATGGGTAATGCCAGTTACCATTCAATAATTGTAAATAAAGCTCCTACATCACAAAGTCGCAAAAATGAGATAAGAGAATGGCTTACTTTGAATGATATTCTATTTGAACAATATCACACAAAAGCAGAGCTGCTATGTCTTCTAAAACGAAACACAACAGAACCAGTATATGAAGCTGATGAACTTCTGAAGCAGAATGGGCATGAGGTATTGCGACTTCCCCCCTACCACTGCGATCTAAATGCCATTGAGCTGGTATGGAGTTTGGCTAAACGTAAAGTGGCTAGTAAAAATTATGCCCTGCCTGCTGTGGAGTTAGAAAAACTTATTAAAGAGTCTTTTGAAAGCATAACTCCACAGGAATGGAAGAAAATGACTGATAATGTAATTCACATTGAAAATAAACATAAAGAAAGGGATAGAATAACAGAAGATAATTTAGAAAGTTTTATTATTCATGTTGGAGACAGTGATTCCAGTGGGTCAAATGAATCTTTCCACATGGAAATCCTCGATTCAGATTTCGATTATGGTAGTGAATAAACAAAAATTATTATAGAATATTGTTGTTTTTTTTTTATTCAGATAATATCACATAATACCTAGTCGTATTTTTATACCAACGAAGTAAACTGATTTTCGAAATGCCACCCACGAAATGTCTCTTTGGTTTGGTTTGGGTAGACATGATTTTACATCTCGAAATTTCAGTTTACTTCGTCTGATTAAAAAATACGACTTTACATACAACAGCTACCGTAGGTTCCCATTTTTGGACCTGTCCACATGCTGGCAAGCAATAGTGTAAAAATAATGTTTTACACAAAAAACAACTCTTAAAGTATCAAGTAAGGTTATTCCAGGTACTTCATACAAATTTTGGGGTTGCTACATATCTATTTATCTATGGTTACTAGGCTGAGATTTTTTAAATTTGCCGCGCTTTTTCAGTCCCTACTTTCGTTTGCCAGACTATCTCGGTATTCTCTGTGTGAGGTGCTTTAAAAATGGTTAATATAAAAGTTATATCTATATAACTCTTAAAATAAAGAATTAAAAAAACTACAAATTTATTATCAAATAAATAAAATTAATTTTATTGAATACAATTATCATATCCATATCATTCTTAATAAGCCACAATTTCATATCTTACCGATTTATATTAAATTATTCGTGTTTAGGCATCAAATTTTTATTTTACGGACCACCTTCAGAGTCAATCAAGTTTTGTTCGATAAAATGATTTTACCTATAGAATGAAGTAAACGTCACTGTTAGTAAGCAACTTTAGTCGAAAAAAAATCTTTTGATTTAATACACTAAAATTTAGGCTCTACATGTCTAAAATAAGGATTTTATCATTTATTCGCTCTCAAATTAAACTTTTATCTTATATTTTATGCCGCACTTGTGGTTGAAAATTAATAAATTAAATAAATTATTTGTTTTGAATTTTTTTTTACTTTTATATTTCATTTAATTTGAAGGTTTCACTTCTACCGCGTGTGAACTGTGAATACGTATTTAATTGACTTCGACTACTGTTCGCGACAAAATAAAGTTATCAAACACATAGTGATTAAAAACAATATTAAAATTATAATTAAATACAGTATTAGTGACAAACCTAAATGAAAGGTGCAATATTGTAGTTTACAACATGTTTACAACCCTTATTAGTATTATAGTATAGAGCATCGTTTGTAATAGTTAAGACAACAACCAAATAAAGAACTTTGTTGTTTTTGTTCTTGTAAGAATTAGTCATATATGGTAAAAATTGTAAAATGTAATAAGTAAGTGTAAGTGATGTTTTGGTTAATCAGTACAGAATAATATATATATACCGGGTGTTTGTGAAACGCTCCCGAAAACGAACACAGATGATAGTACTAAGGATACCTATGATGATGGGTCACAAAGAAATTCGATCCCGAGGAAAAAAAAATCATCTTTTCACAACGTTTTGTTAACTTTATTCACGCTCCATCATGTTAATACAGTTAAATGAAACGATATTTCATTTAAAAAATCATGAAAATGCTTAAACATAAAACCAGCAGTGAAGCTCAAAAAAGAAAATCAGCTGACAATAGGGCCAATATCCTCGCGGGCGCCGAACTCTTATCTAGATCGGTACGAAACAATGCATTAGCTATACTACTCACTCTACCCTTCCCTTTCACACACACGCTGCCTCGTGGCGCCTCGCGCTGTGGAATTTACACATGCTTCAAGGACATTACCTCGTGCGCATTTGTTTTGGCGGGATTGATTAATAATTTTAGTTTTTGAGAGAATCAGAATAATAAACATACCTACACAATGGATAAAAAGCATGACTCTAACCTTGTTAACATTTTATTTAAGTGTTTTTTCATTAGCGGGGAATCGAACCAGTTATTTGGTTTATTTAATATGTGAATTGAATTAAAGTGGCTACGTGGAGACAAGCACAGTGGCAAAATAGTAGGTTAAGTAGATAAGTGTTGTAAATTATTAGGTATTGTGGTACCATCGCAGTTAGGTCCGCGAATTCGGCATTCGCGCGTACATTGACCCTAGTCAGCTGATTGTAATTCAGTAATTCCATTGCTGGTTTCAGTATTTTCATTATTTTTTTAATGAAATATCGTTTCATTTAACTATACTTACATGATGGTGCGTGAATAAAGTTAATAAAACGTTGTGAAAAGATGATTTTTTTTCCTCGGGATCAAATTTCTTTGTGACCCATCATCATATGTATCCTTAGTACTATCATCTGTCTTCGTTTTCGGGAGCGTTTCAAAAATACCCGTGTATATATTTATATATATCAGGTATAAATGTAATTAGATAATTTTTACAACAGTAAAAATTATCTAATTTTTACTGTTGTAAAAATTATGTAAAATTTTTTAATCAAAAAGGTAGCTATTTAAGTACATAATATATAACAGCGCTTAGTCACTCATATGAGCGGAGTTATGAATAAGAAGAGCAATCGCGCGACACGAGAGATATATATATATATATATATATTATATAAATATATATAATTTTATTATATATATACAGGGTATTTTTGAAACGCTCCCGAAAACGAAGACAGATGATAGTACTAAGGATACCTATGATGATGGGTCACAAAGAAATTCGATCCCGAGGAAAAAAAAATCATCTTTTCACGTTTTATTAACTTTATTCACGCTCCATCATGTTATTAAAGTTATTTGAAACGATATTTCATAAAAAAATAACATGAAAATACTGAAATATAAAACAAGCAGTGGAATTACTGAATTACAATCAGCTGACTACGGGTCAATGTACGCGCGAACGCCGAATTCGCGCGGCCCGCAACTAGCGATGGTACCACAATACCCAATAATTTACAACACTTGTCTAAATACCTAACTTATCTACTTAACCTACTATTTTGCCACTGTGCTTATCTCCACGTAGCCACTTTAATTGAATTACAGGTTAAATAAACCAAATAACTGGTTCGATTCCCCGCTAATGAAAAAATATTTAAATAAAATGTTAACAAATTATTTAAAAAATTAGCTTAAATAAACCAAATAACTGGTTCGATTCCCCGCTAATGAAAAAATATTTAAATAAAATGTTTACAAGGTTAGAGTCATACTTTGTTATCCATTGTGTAATTATGTTTATTATTCTGATGTATTCAGTTATGTACCTATTCAGATCAGTTCAGTACTAAGTTATTTAAAAAATTAGGTATGAAACAGCTTACTGATCCTCCGTGGCCTTATGAGATTCTTCAAGGCACATTAACATGTTGCCGTATTCACAAGCACTATAAATGTACCTACGCGTTAGGCATTATTAAAACAAAACAAAAACACAAAACGTAACAACAAGAACAACATCATTAATTAATAAATAACAAGTTATAACGACAATAATTTAATAAACAAAACAATTGAACTATCGCTCGTGATAGTCAACATGGCACTGTCTCAAAACTAAAATTATTATAACGTCCTTGAAGCATATGAAATTCCACAGCGAGGCGACACGAAGCAGCGTGTGTGAAAGGGAAGGGTAGAGTGAGTAAGTAGTATACCTAATGCATTGTTTCGTACCGATCTAGGTAAGAGTTCGAGCCCGCGAGGATATTGACCCTATTGTCAGCTGATTTTCTTTTAAAGTTTCACTGCTGGTATTATATTTCAGTATTTTCATGATATTTTTTTGAAATATCGTTTCAAATAACTTTAATAACATGATGGAGCGTGAATAAAGTTAATAAAACGTTGTGAAAAGATGATTTTTTTCCTCGGATCGAATTTCTTTGTGACCCATCATCATAGGTATCCTTAGTACTATCATCTGTCTTCGTTTTCGGGAGCGTTTCAAAAATACCCTGTATATATATATATATATATATATATATATATATATATATATATATATATATATATATATATATATATATATACATATATTCATATATTTATATATACATATACATATCCTCGTGTCGCGCGATTGCTTTCTTATTCATAACTCCGCTCATGAGTGACTAAGCGCTGTTAGAAGCACAAACTAATAAGAAGTACTAGCGCGGCTAAAAGTAATAGTGTTCTGCGTGTCTTATATAGTATATTATTATTTTTGGTTCTGTGATTTATAACATCACGTCTATTGAAAGATAATTATGTGTAAAAAAGACCAAGAAAACAAAGGCAAGTAGTATGGAAGTATCCAGGACGAAATACCTGCAAATCCGTGGTACGCTAAGTTGAAAAAAGCAAGTCGTGACTATATTACGACTATAAATCGACTGCGGTTCGGCCACCATAAAACTTTTGCACACCTTGCTAGACTTAACATATTGTCCTCAAACTTGTGCCCACATTGTGATCAAGTTGAAACTATTCATCACCGCAATGTTTGAATGCGGCCTATTTAACTTTAACGGCTTTTATTAGCTAGTGAAGTGTGTGACAAAGACAGTGACAGTGAAAGTGAACCCATCGCAAATAATGACCCCAGCCACTTGAATGTGTTTTGAAGAATATGATATATTTTCTGCCTTTTAGAAATACATTAAATCCACAATAGAAAATCTATAAAACGATGATCCTGTATGAATGAAGATATGTCTTAAAAGGCAAGCATTCAAGACAAAAATCTTAATTATTAAAAAATATAACGTCACGTCTAGCTGTAGCTGCGTCTAGAGATGAACATACTTGCAAAATTTAATACCAGGGCTTCTAAGTACGAGTATGGATAAATACCAGGGTCGAAAACCAGGTTTTAAAAATACTTGAAAGTATTTGTTAGAGTCAATATATATATGAATGACTAATTCGAGTCGGGCAACAATTTAGACTGAACGTTTTTAATTTTTGTTAACGAAATTAAATCTTCCTTCCTACTTTTGGCTTTGACTGCTAATTAATAAAAGTTTCAAAATGGTGACCATCCCCGTGACCATGGGTTGTTGTAAAGCACCCGAAACGTCGGGAATCAAAATAGTAAAATTTGACGCGATAAAATCCGGAAAAATAGTTTTATTCAATTGGTTTTTCCTCATTATTTTTTTCTTACACGTCGCTTACCGCACAATGGAAAACATGAAACATCGGTATATTTACGAGTACGAGTTCTACCGTGACACTAGTGCTGCAGAAACAGCTCGAAGGATTAATGATGTGTACGGCGCTGGTGTCGCAAAAGAAACACGGTACGTTTTTGGTTTCAACGTTTTCGTTCTGCATATTTCGATCTTCAGAACCAATCCCGTGGACGGCCGGAGACCAAAGTGGAAAATGAAGAATTAAAGGCTATTGTGGAAGCGCTTCAGAGATAGCTGCAGGCTTCGGGGTAAGTGATAAAACTATATTAATCCACTTGAAGCAAATCGGGAAAAAACTTGAACGATGGGTACCTCATGAGTTGAGTGAACCGAACTTGCAAACACGCGTCGACTGCTGTATTACTTTGCTCAACCAACACAATAATAAAGGGATTTTAAATCGAATCATTACTTGTGATGAAAAGTGGATACTGTACGATAATCGGAAGCGCTCGTCGCAATGGCTGAACCCTGGAGACCCAGCCAAATCATGCCCTAAACGAAAATAATTGACCTAGAAAGTTACTTTTGAGTGTTTGGTGGACTAGCGCCGGTGTCGTTCACTTCAGCTTTTAAAATCTGGCCAAACGATTACAGCAGATATCTATTGTCGGCAACTGCAAACCATGAAGGAAGAACTATAGTATGTGCCAAATCGATTGAGAAAACGGACAATGACCTTTCGGTCGTTTAACCAGGGTTACAAACCTTCAATATATAGGCACATTTTATATGTAGTACTTTCTTTATTTATAATGATTTTTATATAATGATTGATATAATATATATTTATTAACTATTATTAAAGTGTGAAAGATCGCTGTAGAAGAAAATCATCTATTGTTATAAAGTACTTTATTCATTTAACAACAAAAACATTAATTTATAATACATAAAGATTCAGTGATAACGACACCGAATAAGTACGTACTTATGCAAAAGATAAAACTTTATTTTTAATATTATATAAGAACTTTATTTTTATTCGGTGCAATCATCACTGTATCTTCACTTGATGAACTATCTGTAACATTAATTATAAAGCGATCTGCAGTTTGGTCAATTCTATCATCCATACGCATTTTTGTTCAACCTTAAGGACATGCTGAACACAGTTTTTCCATTTATCTGGCGTGATTTGAGTTAAACCATCTTTAAGTAAATTTTTAACATCTTTTAACTTGAAAGTTGTATTTTTCGTGCAACGTACCTTTCACATCTGCCCACAAGTTCAATGGGTTAAGCTCACAGTGATAAGGAGGTAACCTTACCACTGTGATGCTTTTTCTTTTGCCATCTCGTCGGTGACGTAACTTCGATAGTTATCTTTAACTGCCTTTATTTTTCCATTATGGTCTTTGTGTCCGAAACGTGCGATCTGTTTAGATTCTAGCCATTCTGCATATTTTGTTTCCGCCAAGACATTGTTGGGGTTTTTCTAAACGTCTGAGTGGTAACTAGCGTTATCCATAACTATGACATCGCCGCTTTGCAGTTTTCTATTACTTTTCTAAACCAGTCCTCGAAATGGAGAGCGTCCATACTCTCATGGTAGTCACCAGTAGATGATGATTCAAATACCCAATCACATCCTCCAAAAGCCATTTTCATTGCCAACGTGTACAACTATTAATCGCTTTCCTTACCTGAAGGGCTTTCGCGCCAGTAGAGTAGCCTCTCAACCGTGATTGACGAGAAGATTCAATTGTGGTGTCTTCCCATACCTTCCCATAGTATGACCTGCGTTAATCCATGTTTCGTCAAGGTAAAAACATGTCCTCGTTTCTAATATTTGTATTTTCTCATTAGCGGGGAATCGAACCAGTTATTTGGTTTATTTAACATGTGAATTCGAATTAAAGTGGCTACGTGGAGACAAGCACAGTGGCAAAATAGTAGGTTAAGTAGATAAGTGTTGTAAATTATTAGGTATTGTGGTACCATCGCTAGTTGCGGGCCGCGCGAATTCGGCATTCGCGCGTACATTGACCCCTAGTCAGCTGATTGTAATTCAGTAATTCCATTGCTGGTTTCAGTATTTTCATTATTTTTTTAATGAAATATCGTTTCATTTAACTATACTTACATGATGGTGCGTGAATAAAGTTAATAAAACGTTGTGAAAAGATGATTTTTTTTCCTCGGGATCAAATTTCTTTGTGACCCATCATCATATGTATCCTTAGTACTATCATCTGTCTTCGTTTTCGGGAGCGTTTCAAAAATACCCGTGTATATATTATATATATATATATATATGTATATATATATATATATATATATTATATAAATATATATAATTTTATTATATATATATATATTATATAAATATATATAATTTTATTATATATATATATATGTATATATATATATATATATATGTATATATATATATATGTATATATATATATATGTATATATATATATATATATTATATAAATATATATAATTTTATTATATATATATATATATATATATATATATATATATATGTATATATATATATATATACATATATTCATATATTTATATATACATATACATATCCCTCGTGTCGCGCGATTGCTCTTCTTATTCATAACTCCGCTCATATGAGTGACTAAGCGCTGTTAGAAGCACAAACTAATAAGAAGTACTAGCGCGGCTAAAAGTAATAGTGTTCTGCGTGTCTTATATAGTATATTATTATTTTTGGTTCTGTGATTTATAACATCACGTCTCTGTGATTTATAACATCACGTCTATTGAAAGATAATTATGTGTAAAAAAGACCAAGAAAACAAAGGCAAGTAGTATGGAAGTATCCAGGACGAAATACCTGCAAATCCGTGGTACGCTAAGTTGAAAAAAGCAAGTCGTGACTATATTACGACTATAAATCGACTGCGGTTCGGCCACCATAAAACTTTTGCACACCTTGCTAGACTTAACATATTGTCCTCAAACTTGTGCCCACATTGTGATCAAGTTGAAACTATTCATCACCTCAATGTTTGAATGCGGCCTATTTAACTTTTAACGGCTTTTATTAGCTAGTGAAGTGTGTGACAAAGACAGTGACAGTGAAAGTGAACCCATTGCAAATAATGACCCCAGCCACTTGAATGTGTTTTTGAAGAATATGATATATTTTCTGCCTTTTTAGAAATACATTAAATCCACAATAGAAAATCTATAAAAACGATGATCCCGTATGAAATGAAGATATGTCTTAAAAGGCAAGCATTCAAGACAAAAATCTTAATTATTAAAAAATATAACGTCACGTCTAGCTGTAGCTGCGTCTAGAGATGAACATACTTGCAAAATTTAATACCAGGGCTTCTAAGTACGAGTATGGATAAATACCAGGGTCGAAAACCAGGTTTTAAAAATACTTGAAAGTATTTGTTAGTGTCAATATATATATGAATGACTAATTCGAGTCGGGCAACAATTTAGACTGAACGTTTTTTAATTTTTTTGTTAACGAAATTAAATCTTTCCTTCCTACTTTTTGGCTTTGGACTGCTAATTAATAAAAGTTTCAAAATGGTGACCATCCCCCCCGTGACCATGGGTTGCTGTAAAGCACCCGAAACGTCGGGAATCAAAATAGTAAAATTTGACGCGATAAAATCCGGAAAAATAGTTTTATTCAATTGGTTTTTCCTCATTATTTTTTTCTTACGCGTCGCTTATTACCGCACAATGGAAAACATGAAACATCGGTATATTTACGAGTACGAGTTCTACCGTGACACTAGTGCTGCAGAAACAGCTCGAAGGATTAATGATGTGTACGGCGCTGGTGTCGCAAAAGAAAGCACGGTACGTTTTTGGTTTCAACGTTTTCGTTCTGCATATTTCGATCTTCAGAACCAATCCCGTGGACGGCCGGAGACCAAAGTGGAAAATGAAGAATTAAAGGCTATTGTGGAAGCGCTTCAGAGATAGCTGCAGGCTTCGGGGTAAGTGATAAAACTATATTAATCCACTTGAAGCAAATCGGGAAAAAACTTGAACGATGGGTACCTCATGAGTTGAGTGAACCGAACTTGCAAACACGCGTCGACTGCTGTATTACTTTGCTCAACCAACACAATAATAAAGGGATTTTAAATCGAATCATTACTTGTGATGAAAAGTGGATACTGTACGATAATCGGAAGCGCTCGTCGCAATGGCTGAACCCTGGAGACCCAGCCAAATCCTGCCCTAAACGAAAATTGACTCAGAAAAAGTTACTTTTGAGTGTTTGGTGGACTAGCGCCGGTGTCGTTCACTTCAGCTTTTTAAAATCTGGCCAAACGATTACAGCAGATATCTATTGTCGGCAACTGCAAACCATGAAGGAAGAACTAGCTGCTAAACAACCGAGATTGGTCAATCGCTCTGGCCACTGCTGCTTCACGATAACGCAAGACCACACACTGCACAACAAACAACCACTGAGTTAGATGAGCCACAATTGGAATGTCTGCGACATCCACCGTACTCCCCGAACCTTGCTCCAACAGATTACCATGTTTTCCGGAATTTGGACAACTTCTTACAAGGAAAAAAATTCAACTCCGATGCGGCAGTTCAAACCGCCTTCAAAGAGTTTATTGATTCTCGCCCCCTTGGTTTTTTTAGTAAAGGGATCAATGAACTACCTATGAGATGGCAAAAGTGCATAGATAACAACGGTGCATACTTTGATTAATTAAATATATTTTACAAAAAAAAAATTTACTTTATATTCCTCCCGTACAAAACGCCAATTTCATATGTAAGGACCTAATATTTTTTGCTCGTACCAGGGCGCCATACTTTGAAGTGAATACCTGGTTTTAAAACCTGGTAGCGTAAATACGTCTTATTTTTAGCTGCGTCTAGCAACCCCGATTTCCGTTGCGTTTTGTCAAGATTTGAATTTGATCACTTAAAAAATATTTTTTATTTTTGAACTTAACTCTCAGTTTTTAACAATTGGTCTTATACATTAAACTTATTTCAATAAATTAAACATATGAAACTGTAAAAATAATCAAATATGAATGATACGGACTATGAACCTATGGACATCGATTCAAGCTCAAATTCGTATACTGCTATGGAGATATCTTACAATGAAATTGTTTTTGATGATAATGAACATCCTGAAAAAGTGGTTGAAAATAAGAATTTAACACCTATATGTAATATTAAAAAAGAGGTAAAAAAAATTCACCTTAACATTCGGCCGCTTCGGAATAATAACATCTTTTATTCTTATAATCGAATCACAATATTTTTTTTCTTTTTTGCGAGTGTAATTATCTCAATTTTAAGTTATAAAGCAGTTAATTTTAAATGTAGCTACGGCTTGAACCTGAACTTGATTAAGAAATCTTTATCTTCAAAAGTGATTGGTCAACAGGATGCAATTGAAACTTTAATTCGGGCGATGGAAATAAATGCTAGCAGCAAGATATTGTTTTTGTATGGTGGAACTGGTGTAGGCAAATCCCTGTCAATATCAATAGTACTAGATGAAATACTAAATTGTTCCAATGTTTATCATTATACTATGCCAACATTTGCTCATAAATTTTCTACAGAATTAAATCTAGGCCTTATTTTTTGTAAAGAAACTATTTTAGTCGTAGATGATTTGAATGCAGAAGATAAACATATAAAACCTATTATTAGAGATATTATAGATAAGACTGAGAGTTTGGGGAAAAATATAACAATTATTCTAGTTTACTCTTGTGATAATATGTATAGTAAATTTGTGAAAGCATGCAATAAATCATTTCTCACAGGACTGCAACAAGTGTTTGGTGATGTTAAAGCATTAAAATTTTTTATAAGATATAAGCCATTAAATGAAGAACATTTGAAGAGATGTATTGAAAATGAATTAGTTAACAGTCAAATAAGTAATGTTGATGTTAACATGGTTATGAAAAATTTTAATGTGGCACATGATGGGTGTAAAGGTGTTTATACTAAAATTAAATCACTGAACATAGTTTGAAAGTAAGGTATAGTTATATATTCTCAAATAAAAAGAAATCGTATTGTATGTAGGTAAATCATGTTGTGGTGATGGCATAAGAGAATCCATCACCCTATTTTGACCTGCAGGTGTTGTAAGAGACTAGGGAAATATTAAACAATAGGTAAAAAATATTCACCTAAACATTCGGCCGCTTCAGAAAAGTAACATCTTTTATTTTTCTAATCGCACAATTTTTTTTTCTTTTTAGCAAGTGTAGTTATCATAATTTTAAGTTATTTTAAATGTAGCTACGGTTTTAACTTGAAATTGATTAAGAAATCTTTATCTTCAAAAGTGATTGGCCAACAGGATGTAACAGAAACTTTAATTCGGGCGATGGAAATAAATGCCAGCAACAAGATATGGTTGTTGTATGGTGGAACTGATGAAGGCAAATCACTCTCAAAATCCCTGTCAAAATGCCTAAAATATATGGCTTCTGATAACTATTCCCATTTCAGTTAGGTTTTAAATACTTGGTGACAGGCAATAGTGTAAAATGTGTGATATATAGGAATAATAAATACCTTCCAACTCGTATTATAAATAATGTACAATACACACATAAAATTATTTTATTGTACTTACATAATATTATGTAAGGTTTAGAATTTCTAATGTAACTGTAATTTTTTTTAATGAGAAATAAAGACATCTTAAACTTCATATTATATGAACTACGTTGTTAAACACATATTACCACTTTCCATTTAAGAACTAGGCTTGTTTAAATATAGTCAGATATTTTTTATTTTAAATCACAAAATTACATATAAAGTAATATTTAAGTAGATTGAAATAATTTTGTATAATTTCAATAAGTAGTTGGTCAGATCTACAACCATCATAGTATAGAACAAAGGGTGCATTGCTGCTTGGCAGCAGAAACAGAGGGTGGTGTTAACTGAGGTGGAGACTTAGGCGAAAGAAGGGTCTACTACCTAAAAACCTTAATAATTTAGATGTCGCTGCATTGGCACCTTTATCTTGACTCAGATGAGCTGCTTTTTATCAGCAATGGACTTGTAATGGGTGGTAGTAGTACCATGAATTGTTATTATTTTTTGTTTGTAACATATCCACTATCCACAATAACAATAAAAATTGTCGGGAGTTAGCTAGGTAGTTTTTTTTAAATAAATGTATTTTTTTTTTTAAATAAACTACTTACTTGTTTGCTTAACAGCAATGCTTAACTGACTGCTCCAAAGTATAAGGAAAAAAGGAAAGAGACTTACAGTTTTATGTAGGTATGCATGTTTATCTGTTCTTTGTGATCTTCTGTAACCTAAACTGCTTAATGAATTTTGAAGTGTTGTTAGATTAATCTTTATCTCTGCAGTCTAACAGGTAACCTATGTATATTATATGTAATATTTATTTATTTATTACCAATGCAATGCTTTTAAATTTAATATAGTGTTTGATTGAAGTATTTCCTGACAATTATACAATTTATTAGTTTTTAATAGATCATTGCAGTTGAATTCTTTGTTTTTTACATAATAATTTAGTTTTTTTATTACCAAAACAAGAAAACAATATGAATGTATATGTAATAAATGTAATAATTTTAGAACTTAGGGTACGTTAATAAAATGATAATAATCAGATCAAAAGAACTTTATTTTAAGAATGTTACATGATAATCGGCAATGCAGAGGTTTGAGAAATTATATTGTATATAAATATATTGACAAATCCTTATTACATCTTTCACATCTTGTAATTATGCTATAAAACAGCTTTCATCCTATTAGAAAACATTGTAAAAATTAATATGGTGCAGTAAATTATGAAATATTCATAGAGTAATATAAAAAAAACACAGTCATAAAAATCGAGTAGCTATAAATAGACTGAAATGAATATATTTTCCTAGATTTAAGTACAGCCCACTAAACATTTTTATATCATGTGTCATTCAATTCTTAAACTGCACTTTAAATTATTTAGTTTTTATGGATATTCGCACAGACAATTTCTAGCTGAATGGTCAAAACTTTAAAATGATAAAATTTATTAAGAGTTAATTAAATAAATGGTGTTATTAGTTATATGAAATATGTTTGAATACCATATTGCACTGCACCTATTATTTACCTAACAGAAAACAATTTCTATAAACAAAAAATACATGAAATCTGTTATTAATTAAGTTAAATAATAACTATATAATAATACTTCTTCAAGTGGCATATCAAGCATTTATTATAAGTACTATTTTATTAATTAAAACTTATCTGGAACAATTATTGTATTTTCAATAAAGTTCAGCCAATAGACAAACATTTAAAAGTTATGTTAAAAAGCACCCCTAAATTTAAAAGCCAGCAAGGTAAGTGCATGCAAACAGGGAAATGTGCTATTATATATTATTTGGAGAGCTGCATAAATTTGCTGCTAATTTTTTTATAGTTAAGTTTATTTGAAGTTAAGTAACTATCCCTTTTAAGTCATTGTGTGTATTTGGAACACCAATGCGGGAAGACCATTTATAAAAAAGTAAGACTTTTTTTCTGCGAAATTGGTGACAAATATAATTAAGAGGAAACTCTATATTTGTGCACCTAATACAACAATAAATTTATTTAACTTGAAAGAATAAACAATGTATTATAAATCTTTACTTAAGTAAATAATGCAGATATAGTTTTGTGAAATAAAGTAGTAAATCTTATCTGCAATAATAAATAAAATACTGTTTAAAAAAATTTATAGCAAAAGAATCATATCCTTAAAACTGTAACCATTCTTAATTTAACCATTCAGTTAGCCTCTTATTGTTATTAACCTGCACTAAAACTGTACTTAATACATATTTTTAAAATATGAAAAAAGCTGTCAGTTTATAACAAGTTATTAGAACATAATATGTGATGTAAAACCATCATAAATATATCAATAGGCAGGCTTTGATAAAAACGATTTGTAACCTACCAGGAATTAAGGACTGAGAGCATTTGTATAATTCTGAGATTTTGCCCCCAAAATATTTTGAAAAATATTAACATGCATTAACTTTAGACCAAGTAATATGTAAAAGTATGAATATGGCTAGTACCTCTAACATTAATTAAATAAATAGACATTCTTTTGTAAGCAAAATTGAAGTTGAAAAACACTCAAACATGCAATGTGAAAATTAATAGATCTATGTACACAAAGTATGTATAATAAAAATTAAAACACTGATTAATACTAAATATGCGTAACAATAAGGACTAGAATACATTTTATTTTTAACAGTTATTGGCACTAATTTCAATCATAATGGCACAACTATGTACTTTGAATAATAGTGAAAATATATTTATCTCGTATGTATTAAATTGTAATCATGTTTACTCTGTAGTAGTTGAATAATTTACAACTAACTCATCATTTCTGAATTACTAAAATTAAGTTTTGCTAACTACGCTAAAATATGTTACAAAATTTGTAAAAACATGATAAATGTCCTTTATATCTAATTATACATCTAATAAATACTGAGTTATATTAGCAGATATAGGTAATAATTTATAGTTGCCTCCATTTTTTCAAGAGACTGTGCAAAATTATAAAACCACTTTTATGTAGTAATTCTAAAGTCATGATCTTACGACTTTAATTATTTTCAGACTTGAATAAAGAAAGAATTATTATAATCTGCCTTATAAACTTGAATAGAATTTCAATAATTTTAACATATTATTGCAAAATCAATGATATAAAAAGGAGATATGAGTACCTAATTACAACTATCATACACAAAATGTTTGTTTTTATTTAAGCAAAGCAGAATAATGTAAATAACAAGATTTAAATCTAAAAATTGACAAAATTGATATAATTCACTTAAAACATTATAACAAATCGCACTAGCTAATACTAAATAGTTGATGTGAACTAATATATTCTATATTTTAAAATTATTTTAGAACACTACTAGTCCTTTTAGTATTTGGATGTATAGTGCCAATAACTGCATTAATAATTACTTTATTCTTACTAACTAGGTATTCGATAACAAATAGAACACCTTTTTTAAGCACGACAAAACATTCATAGTTTAAATGTAGAGAGACTTATTGAGAAAATGTGCTAATAACTCCAAATCTTGAAAAATTCTGCAGATTTCATTATAGCTTTTATGACGTAGATTCACTCATGTCAGATCCGATGATTTCTTGAGATTTTCTCCAAGGTAATAATAAGAAACTACCTTCGATGGAATATTAATTCGATTGTGGCGGAGATCAGGATTTTTATATTCTATTAATAATAAACTAGCTTCAAGCACAGGATATTACAACGGTATCACATTATAGCCACATTCCTTATGCTTTTTGTTTGGATTTTTACTATTATACGATTAAGAAATAGTAGCTTTTGAATTGTTTACAATGACGTAGACCTTTATCTAAATGTAACTTAAGATTACAAAAGATTCTAATAAAATTCGTGTAATTTTCATAGCGGAAATGGATATCAAGTTTTAATTATAATCTTATATAGTTGCCATTGGTAGTTTTAACGAATTATTCATCGCCATGAAAAGTGACAATCGTTTTAATGGCTTCACCATTACACAGCGCTTGTTTTGCAGCGCTTTTCATTAATGGCAACTTAAAATGGCAAGGGACTAGTTAGGAGCGATGAAAATGAACAGCTATCCACTTGTTATGGCGTTTGTGCCATATGCGAGTTTCCTGAGATTGGCGAGTTTCACGTCGTCCTTCGGCATCAACACTTTGCGTTAAACAGACGTAAGCTATAACTGCTACATCGTCACCAAGCAAATGCACCCTCGGGTTTAAAATTGTCGTATTTGTCTTAACGTGTGTAGGAGTATTATCAATAAAGAATTTGTGGAATTCCACCCCTTCCACCAAATTACCTAATGCATCGGGATCAAACGCAGTTACATTAGGATCACAGAGTTTAGAATAAGTATCATAATCACCGTTGTTTACGGCATCTATAAGCACTTCAGTAACTTTTATCACTTCCGCACGACGTAATGATGCGTTGCTATCACCACGAGTTTTTCCAAATGAGTCTGCTTTAGTAAGCCCTTCTTCTTCATGGTCCTTAGATATGACTGTACACGCTCTATCGACGCCTTTCTTATCTTTATCTAAATCATCATCCTCCAAAGTTGTACTACTATCAGTCGATTCCTTTACTTGTGACCCATCGCCTTTTTTGTTGACCATGGATTTTCCAGAGAAGTTTCGAGTGGCAAGCATAGTTGTCAAAATGGCTCCTTTCAATTTGCGACGAGCATTAAACTTCTTCAAACAGTCTACTGTCTCCTGTCTATGCATAACAGAAGCAACACGTTCGCGGTGACATATCCACGGATGCTTAAGAGCTTCAGAAGCTGTGATTCTTTTGCTTGGGTTCACAGTTAACATTTGGTTTATAAGACTTTTCGCTTCAGGCGTTACTGTATCCCATTCAGGTGAAGGGTAATCGTATGCTCCAGCTTTAATTTGTCCATATAATCGGTGTTGATCTTCGTCCCAAAATGGTGGATACCCAACGAGCAATATATATAAAATGACTCCACACGCCCAAATGTCCACAGGTTTACCATATGGTTCTTTCTTTAGTACTTCAGGTGACAGGTAACCTGGGGTACCAGCAAAACCAAACCATGCTTGTTGATCACCTTGTACTTCAATGGCTAAACCGAAATCAGCAAGTTTAACAGCAGCACCCTTTGCTTTGCTTGCAAGCAATAAATTTTCCGGTTTGAGATCTCTATGAACTACTCCATTATGATGGCAGTGATGTACAGATTCTAAAATTTGCTGAATGCAGTGAGATGCATCGGCTTCAGAATAAAACTCCCGAGCTACAATATCTTCAAACAATTCTCCGCCAGTTACTAAATCAAAAACGAGGTAGTGAAAGTGTTCTTCTTGAATAGAATCATGAAGTCTTACAATATTAGGATGCTGTAATTTTCGGCAAATTCGGGCTTCGCGCTCCAACTTCTGAAAATCTCTAGCCGAAAGTTTTTTGGTGTTGATAATTTTAGCTGCAAATTCATACCCAGTCGATTTCTGAACAGCACGTCTTACTATTGAAAATGCTCCTTTTCCTAATTCTTCTTTAAGATCATAATTATCCGAAAAACGAGTGCTAACACTTTCACGATTTGGATTAGCCATTTTAGTAGAGTTATCTTACCTACTTTACCTGCTTACAATTTGCAACTTACAGCGTAATTTTGAGCACGGATCTATCTCTTCTTGAAAGTGTCTGCAACAAGATAAAAAAATGGTTGAATGTAGAAAAATGAAAATATTGTTTTATTAAACTATACAATACTTGTGTACGCTAAGTAATGGCGGCGTTAGAATATTCATTATCCCATTTCATTCGTTTGTGTCGTAAGAGGCGCAGAGGGAAACTGAAACAAAAGATGGTGACACAAACACACAGTCACAGAAGATGCTACTGCATCTTTCTGATAACAACCGAATATAAAAATCAGGTTGCCAAACCGCCTGCCAAGCGTGGCAACTATGGCAAAACTATGAGAAAAAATAAAAGGGGGTGGCCTATGTTCAGCAATAGACTGTAATGAATTAATGAAAATATGAAATATGCATAAATTAAAAAATATATTAATTTCAACTATAAAAGGGCTCGTCATGGTAACACCTACATAAAATGATGCCTAAGAGTTATAAATTTTTGTTATCATTGAAAATTATGGAATTAAAAATTCCTTAAAACTTTATTAAAAGGAAAACCATTATATATGGCAAGACAAAAAAATACACTTGAAATATTTTATTCACTATTTCGGTCACCGATTCTAATTCGCTGTCAGCAAGCTGAATTTAAAACGCGTAGATGCCTAGACAATAGTATCGTGAACACAAACGTAGACTTCTAATATTAACACTACGGCACCGGGATGACATTTCGTTAGCGCAAAATAATCGATACACCATCGTCTTACCACATTTAACGTAGCTCGAGGATATCTATTATTCAGTATTCACATGAAAATATTAAATGTTGAAATAAATCCAATAAGTATCTTGCTTACTATTAAATGTCACATCATTTATTCAAAAATAACACTGCTTTTATATTAAAGTAGTCGAAGATGTTACAGTACGCGACATTCGACGATATTCTTAGCAGAAATAACTAGCACGGCCAATTCAGGATATTATTTTTATTTTTAACAAATACGTCAATTAGAGCAAAGATATACAATATCTTAATACTTTTTTTGTTAATAAATATTTATTTACCTATTATGTGCCCATTTTACACAATATTAATTCGATGAAGATCAAAAACTAAGGGCCTGGCCCTGCACCACACTCTCCTGCTCCGGACACGAGCATCGAGGTCAAATTCATAGACATTTGTGAGTTGCCAGGACAGCGCAACTAGAATTATATTTTTATCGACGCGACGCCTTATCTAGCGCTATTATAAGTAAATGCAATATAATTTATTAAGAAATCTGATTTTTTATAACAGTTATTATTAGATGACTTATACCTTTGCCTCCTAAAAATTTATTTGTATTAGTTAAAGAAAATATATTTTTGCTCGTGTAAATACTGAGCAGTGGACGTAAAATCGATAAAGTAGCGCAGCGGCAAACCAAAGAGAATATTATCAAAACAGCGTTCATAGTGCCATCTAGCGATATCAGCGATAAACTAGATTTTTACTGAACTAATATTTCGTACTATTATTAGTTTAAAATAAGTAAATAGTAATAAATATTGTAACGCACGGTTGTTTAATGTTCGTTAATTGATTATATTATTTAAAATACATCTTAAAAACATTGGTATATTGGTTTAATTAACCCGTCATTGCTTCCGCGAGGCGGCTATGAGTACCCAGACAAGAAAAAAAAATGGATTAAGATGAAGTTGAAAAACAATTAAGTATAATTTATTAATTTCCCATTTGGAGGTTATTGTCTGAGTAGCCCCAAACCAGTTAGTTATCTTGTTATATTATGTTGTCTGTGCGGATTTCATTCGCCGCTTCGGTAATTGCATAAGGAATTGAAAGCTTAGACTTGACTTCTATCCCACATTAATGGTAAATGATGATGCAGCCGAAGATGGTAAAGCTCACTGTAAGTCAGTGAGCTTTACCATGCATAATGCAACCGCTGTTTAACCATACTTTTGTAGAATTTCTCATGAGTAAAGGGTGAATAGAGATGGAAAAAGGCAGTAGATCGTGCCATTGGGTTGATAACCCAGAACTATTGCTGTGCTCCTATGGGAGCTTAATCTGGAGACTGCGAGAACACCTGAACCCCACTAGAGATCGCTATCGAGTCCTCTCACCCGGTCGCTAACCAGTACGATGGAGCCACCCTGGGATTTTTCGCCAGTTGGCTGGGCAGCCTCTCGCGAGTAGCTAGCTTATCAATTGGTCGTATAGCGGAACACCTTGTTTCACATCTCGCTACCCTCTGTGACCAAGCACCAGACACAGCAGCAACTGATATATCGCACCCTGTTCACAAACGTAACGCTGCTGTTCAGGCCCATCCCTCATATTATGGCTTAGTAGTCCCATTGATGATCGCAATACCAAACGTTCACAAATTTGACTCTGCTTCCCGTCGCTGGTCTGGATATTTGACGGCTAAGCGTCAAAGAGACAATTATACCATCAGCTATTGAAAGCAATAAAATATTTTCGCATATCTTATAGTACACCAACAGGATGAAATGGGGTAATGGATTCTCTTTATTTATTAGTTATGGCTGCAGCACGAATCGGCCGGCTAGACATCGCTATGGCCACGCTCTCACAGAATACCAGCGTGAAATAGCAGAATAATGCTGCTGTGTTTCGTATGGTGAATTTAGAGAACCGCATTCCATCTTTTTCCTCAGGCGTGGCAACGAATCAATCGGCATTTTGATTCTTAATCGAGTATTGATGTATATGGGCCACATCATCGATTTACTATTAGCTGATCCGTGTACTCGTTTGACACCCTTATCCAAAAACGTATAACATGTAACAAAAACCACGTGGTTCCCATTAAATGCATTATCAGCATCAGTATTCAAACGTATAGAAATAACTTTATTAAGAAAACTAGACCATAAAAAATATTTTTATTAATTTTTTATTTGCAAATTGTATGTGGTTTTATTAAGTACCTCTTAACTGAAACGCGCATCATTAAAGCAGGGTCATTGACAATACTCTTACTCCCCGACCAATACAGAGGTAATATATTATATAGTATTCTATGCCATTATATAATATAATACATATTATATAATGGTATAGTGATTACCAGTGAAAAATAATATAAAAAATAGTTAAATTTTAAAAATTGCACTTATTTTTTTATTTAAATAAAAAATCGATATAAATATCCTTTGCCATGGCTTGGTCGTATTCCCGTTTAACTTCTCGGTCGAAATGTGATCAACTGCAATAGATTCGCGGTATCGCTATTCTGGGACCAATGGTGGGGTCCATTATTTTTCAATATTTAATTATTCACACACACGTATTTTAAGAGGTCGAGATTGAAGCCGTGTAAAAAGGCTTGTAAGTATTGAGAGAGAGAAAGATATATATATATCATAATAGACTGCAGTTATATGCGTGAGTGTTCTTCTGACCCTGCTGATATGCGGCGAAGGTGGAACACCGTGTGCCTGTGTAAGTCAGCTATAACTTGTTTTTGGCCTCGGGAGGAGAATATGCGTTAGACATTTCTTCACGAAAAAAAATACTTAAAGATAATATATACACAACAGAATCTGGGGATACCGTAATCCTTAATTATTTACGACTTTATAGTTTAAAATCTTTTTAGTTTCCATAAAAAGTTTATATACAGATTGAAATCTCTTTTATTCTATTTTCAAAATTTAAAAATGTAAATAAAAAAACAAAAGAAAAAACAAAATACGGCGTCAAAATTGTTAGTAATTCGTTACGTCAAGAAAAATTGAAATTGTTCTACTGATATTAATTAATAAAAAGGGATTAGATTGTTTATCTTTTTTAATTTAACGTGCCGTGTGAACTTTAAGAGTCATGTCACGTCGTCATTTGAGTCGAGATGAAATGTTACGAGCCGTGGGCATGTTAGAATAATATGGTGCTATTCAACGCGTCGTTGCTGTGGCCCTACACACCAGCCAAAACGTGATATCAAGGTTGTGGTCACGTTATCGCAGTACTGGGGATGTGGCTGAACGGCACACGGGTAGATATCGTGTTACTACGCAGAGACAGGATCAATTTCTCCAAATGACCGCCAGAAGACAACTCAATATCACAGCGATGCAACTACTACAAAGGCTCCAGGAGGACCACCAGCTGCTGGTAAGCGACCAAACCGTGCGAAGAAGGTTGCATAAAGTTGGTCTTCATGCTCGAAGACCGCTACGTGTTCCAGCATTGCGACGTGACAATCGCGGTCGGTGGCTTTCGTGGGCTAGGGAGCATTTACCATAGAGTGATGAACAATGGTCTTTGGTGCTATTCAACGATGAGTTCTGGTTTGGGTTTCATCCGGATTCACGAAGAACACGCGTTTGGAGAACTCCAGGGAGAGTTAGCCGTCTACGGCACCCTCAGGATGTCCACTCATACCAAGGCAGGACAATCATGGTGTGGGCAGGAATTCGTATTGCATAGCAGCATGACTGCACAAAAATACCACGAGGAGATAGTAGAGCCTGTTATTGTCCCACACAGAATTCAAATGAGCCAGGAATTTCTACTCATGCACGATAATGCTCCTTCCCATACGGCGCGGCTGGTGCCGGCCGCTCTCCGAGACCACGATATTCAAGTTTTGGATTAGCATGCACATTCGCCCGACTTAAATCCTATCGAGTATGCCTGGGACATGTTACAACGAAAAGCTTTGAGAAATTTCCCGCCAAATTTGACGACGGAACAACAACTGTACGAACACTTGCAAAGAACATGGGACCTCATACTTCATACATTGACAATTTAATTTTAAGTACGAACAATCGATGTCGATGTGTAATTAATGTGAGAGGTGGCAACACTGATTGTTAATAATTAGATTTTTTATGATTTTTTCAATATTAATAAAAATTAATAGTTTTATATGAAGAAATGAAGTATTTTATCATACTAAGTTTCTACGGCGATTAAAAATATAGCTTGAAGCTGTTAAATAGTGTTGCACCCTGCTGACTGACATACGAAACTCTGGCTAATGGAGGAAAAATGTCGAACCCGAATTCCACAGACTAATAAAAGGGAGCAACATCACCAGTGCCAGGGTATCAGACCCTGCCCTAAATTATTCAATTTCGCACCGTGGTGAGTATGAGCAACACAATATGCAAAGGTGGCAAACAAGCATAACTCGCCTGATAGTAAGTGGATGTTGTTACTCAGACACCTACATCTAAGGAATTTTTTTTTTCATGGGGAAATGCCTACGCATACCTTGCGCCTTGCGGGAGCAGGGACGGGTTATGTCGGACTCGCCCCGACTAAAACCCCATGGTGTTCCACATTCGTCGCATATTGGCAAGGCCACGGGAACGCTTTCGCACACATCCGCAGCCCCACCAGCGCTGGCCGCCCCATGGCGGCCCCTCCTTGGGAGAGGACTACTGCTCCCCCATCTCCTTCTCAGATAAGGCGCACCAGAACACATGGCGCGCCCTCCTCCGCGAAATCCAACTTCACATGCACAACGGACGCGCCCGTGTCCGAAGCGCGAAGGCCATGGGGCCAGGAAAAACTAGCACTCAGAAGCACCACAGCCTTCCTGACCCCAGCGACGGATCTGGTCTATGGCTCCGCCGCCAACCAAGATTCGGCTGCGGAGGGTAGGGAGAGCGGCGCCTCGCAGCCTGCCTACTCCCCGCAGCCCCACCACCACCGCATCAATTAACGGTGCGGCCCCGTCAGAGTCGCGGAGGATAGGGTGAGTGGTGCATCGCCATACCAAGACTCCTCTTTCCCCGCGACTCCACCTCGGCTGCAGCGGTAGGGGAAGAGGACACCCCTCTCGCCGCAGCCCACCGACACACATCCGAAATGGGCTCGCGAAGCCCACTCGGAGGGGCCACCTCGGGCCAGCCATGTGGGTTCCTCTTTGTTCACCGCGGGTGACTAAGTTACGGCTACTAAGCCCCCCCTCCACGACAAGACGGGAACCCGTTCGGGAGGGAACCTAACCTAACCTAACCTACATCTAAGTATTTATTATTCATTTCATAAAATAGTGACAAAAAGACGTACAGTCCACCTGATAATAAGTAGCTCATGAACATCTGCAACGGACTTCAAATAAAGAAGGCTAGAGATGCGTAACCTCTGAGGACTACGAGTGTTAAAATGTCAGTTTTACAATACCATCATCATTATAATCATATTATAATCAGTTGTCAGGTGATTTGCAAAGTAATCATAAGAGTTTTTTCCACACATTCCCTCCTTCAATTTTCAGGCCGCACGTCTTTTTTTATAGAATAAGAGTGACAACGAGCACACAGACAACCTGATGGTAAGTGGATGCTTTGGCCCATAGACATCTTAATCTATCTTCAATTAAGAAACAAAATGCAAATGGGTTGTCACCCCTGAGGACTAAGATGGAATGTCTCATTTCCAGTAAAAAGGCTCTCCGATTCTCTTCACTCACCATACGAAACACAGCAGCGTTGAGCTACTATTTTATGCTGGTATTCTGTTAACCGGATGACCATATTAACCATATTAAACGGATGACCATATTACCCTCACGTACTATATTTATTATTCATTTCATAAAATAGTGACAAAAAAACGTGCAGTCCACCTGATAATAAGTAGCTCATGAACATCTGCAACAGACTTCAAATAAAGAAGGCTACAGATGCGTAACCTCTGGGGACTACGAGTGTTAAAATGCCAGTTTTACAATACCATCATCATTATAATCATATTATAATCAGTGGTCAGGTGATTTGCAAAGTAATCTTAAGAGTTTTTTCCACACATTCCGTCCTTCAATTTTCAACAACAAAATGCAAATGGGTTGTCACGCCTGAGGACTAAGATAGAATGTCTCAATTTCCAGTAAAAAGGCTCTCCGATTCTCGAGATCTTCACTCAACATACGAAACACTAACAAGCAGCATCGAGCTACTATTTTATGCTGGTATCCTGTGAGAGCGTGGTTCTTCAAGTTTGAGCCAACCAATTTTTTTTATAGAATAGGGGGCAAACAAGCATGCGGCTCACCTGATGGTAAGTGTCGACCGCCGCCCATGAAAAACTGCAACACCAGGGCAATCGCAGGTGCATTGCCGGCCTTTTAAAAAAGAGTAGGCGCTTTTCTTGAAGGTCCCTAAGTCGTATCGATCCGGAAAAATCATTGGTGGTAGTCGATTCCATAAGGAAGTTGTGCGAGGAAGAAAACTCCCTGTAAATCGTACAGTGGTGGACCGCCAATCATCCAGATGGTATGGATGGTATTACGAGTTTTGTCGCGATGTGCGATGGTGAAATAGCTGGATAATTACAGACTGATTCTGAAGAATTGTTTGGACTAATGTCCGAACAGTTCTTCAGAGCACTCCCCGTGGTAGATCCGATAAAATAAGCAAAGAGATGCAACGTCTCTTCGGAGTGCCAGTGAGTCAAGCCGATCAGAAAGAGCTCGGTCGCCGACGATTCGAATCGCTCTACGCTGGATGCGATCAAACGGAAGGAGCTGGCAGTGGGGAGCCTAAATTTGCAAGCGGTGTGCCGGCATGAAATACTGTCCCGCTCTGTTGAGCACGCCATTCGTACTGTATTCATCATGTAGCTGCAGCGTGGCTTTACTACTTTTAATTTTTTTGGAATTCCTTACCTGATAATTTGTATACGCCATATAAATACGCTTACTTGGCGGTAGAACTCCTTTTTTGCCTAAGAGTCCTTCTGGGTGGTCACCTATTACTGCCGCAAAATAGCAGTGCTTGCACTGCCGTGTTTCGGTTTGAAAGTTATAGAGAGTTGGTGTAATTACAGGCTGCGCGGTATTCCATGTAAGTCCTTAGAGGTGACGATGCATCTGTAGCCCTCTTTGTTTGAAGTTGGCTAAAGGTGTTTGGATGGTGGTGGACTAGATTATCCACTTACCATCATTTGGACTGTTAAGTTCGGTTGTCACTTCTCTTTTATTAAAAACAAAACTTGTTCCGTGCTGGATTTAAAAACTGGCCCCGTAACGCCGCAGCCAAACGCGGGGGCCAACTCGGGTCTTTCGCATACAGAAGTGGCGCAAGGCGTGAACTATGTAGATAAACGCCCACCCTCGCGCTCCTACAGTTCATAACAATAACATCAGAAAAGCGCCTAATAAAATACTTCTTCAAAAAGTTCGTTTGACACAATATAATAATTTTAAAGCTTTTTAGATATTTGTCATCGGATTTTACTTTTTCTTTCTATTAAAAGTTATTTTTTTACCATTTTGAGTCGACTAAGGAATATCACAATCTAAATGTCGTCTAAATAGAGATGAGATGGGTTGCCGGTTTGGAGTCGGTATCAGGCGGATCCGGCACTTTTTAGGATCAGGGTAATTAAAAACAGCATACCTATTGTGATATTGTTCATTTATATTTATTAAATTTGAAAAAAAAAAAACAATTTTAACCTATAATAACAAAATATTTTAAGTTTTTCTACACAATTATAATAATTTGAGTATGAATTAATAGAATCAGGTGTTACTTTGCGGAAATTCATTATAATAAAGATGTTAAAAATTAATTAGCTAAGATCCGCGTAATAAAATAAAATGATGTGTCGTATCTAGTTTTAAGAACATCTTCCGCCCTACCACACTTACGTGTACTATCCTCATCACCACTACTCCCAACATCACTACACTAGGAAAGACACGTGTTTCGCCTCTAAACGAGTTGTAGATTCGCTTTGCTTTGACGCTTTGACTTACCGGTCAGCCACCATAGAGTCTATTTCGAAATCAACTATGAATAATAAGATGGGTGAACTGAACAGCGCCTATCCATGTAACGCGGGCTCAGTTCTGCAAGTGCAAGTGATTAGAACGCATGGTTTTTAGCCTATAACGCCGCCAGGTAATTAAAATCATGCGCCAGGTATCCGGTTGCCGGGTACCCGGCAGGACCAGGATCCGGCTCACCTTTTCTTTTATAGGATAAGGTGACAAACGAACACACAGTCCAGCTGATGGTAAGTGGTTGCTGTGACCCATAGACATCTACATCTATCCTCAATAAAGAATCAAAATGCAGATGCGTTGTCATCCATGAGGGCTAAGATAGAATGCCTCTTTTTCAGTAAAAAGGGTCTCCGGTTCTTTACACTCACCATACGAAACACAGCAGTGTTAAGCTGCTATTTTACGCTGGTATTCTGTGAGAGCGTGGTCCTTCCCCATTCGAGCCGACCCATTCATGCTACAACCATACTACTAATATAGCTACAGCATGGCTCTACCATGTATAAAAATCATCTCTACAAAATAGTTCCATTAAAAACTTCATCCCCTAATTTGCCACCCTTAAGGCTAATAATTTATTTATTCTCTAAATTTATGTAAGACTACCCCCGAAGTATACCTATATAATAAAAAAAAAACATCAAAATCAGTTCACAATTGACGAAAATATTGCGTGACACACATTACCTATAACAAAAAAAATACAGGCAAATTGTTAATCTCCTAACTCTCCCTCCTTTTTTTGAAGTCGGCTAATGAAAAAAAAACATAAAGTACCTAGTTGTGGAATTAATCCATGGGACGGAATGGCGTGCTTGCCTCCCGAGGCGCGGGGATAAAATACAGCCAACTTCTTGACTCCTTACTGCTACTGAGAATTGACAAAAAACCCAATAAGTGGTTTGGCTCGACCATGCATTCGAACCCAGGTCCTCATGATCAGCAGTCATGCTAACGATATAATATAATATCATTGTTTTTTTTATAGAATAAAGGTGATCCATTGGCAGCCTTATACAGTATTCCTATTTGACGTTGCAAAATATAATAATTTAATAACCTTCCATGAGCCGTTAGTTTAGAAATAAAAATAATAAATTTATAAATAAAGTCGTAAAACAAGAGATTGCAGTAGCGATGAATGTTGCTGCACAGTGACGCCGTACGGACGCGTATCTAGGGCTGGGCAAGTAGGGCAATTGCCCCGGGCGCCTTTTAAAGGGGAGCGCGCAAAATTGCCAATTTTTAAATTTAAAAGTCAAAATAAACCACCATAAACCAATTCATATCAAACAATCCCGTTCGCGATTCCTCCACTTTGCGAAGGAGCAAGAGACAATGAGGATTGCGCGCTGGCCGTGCACTTGGAATGAGATTATGTTTCGTTTCTGAGTGGGGTTTAGCGCCAAGTTTGCGCCAACTTGGCATTGTGTATACGTCACAGAGGATATCTGTTCTTAACGCCTCGGGAGTCTTGACTGTACGGACCTGTCCATCCCTTGGCTGTGGGTAGACAGCGATGACCATCCTCGCGTGTACGGGTACCTTTATAGTTCTTAATAGGCTACAAGCTCCGTGCTACAATAGATCCCCTCCGCAGAGATCGTGATCCTTGGCGATTTTAACGCCCACCACCACGCTGAATGGGTGTGGTTCACTCTTAACCGATCATGTGGGGATCAGAGGGAGATCTGTGTATGGCGTTGCCTTGGCCTATGGTCTGACACATTTGATTATTTCGCATACGCGGATTTTAGATGTAGAAGATCATGCACCTTCCCTGTTCGCCCTTCTGCTGACCTCTCATCCGGACGAATATCGGGTACCTCCGTCGACACCTTTGGGTCTTCGGATCGTTGTCTGATCCAAATATCCTGAAGATATGTTGACCCTTCTCCAAGATATGACAGCGATCAAACCATTGAAACAAGAAATGAGGTCAAAATTCTTCACAATATTGCTACTTGAATTTATTAATTGTTCAGTACGAGATTGAAAGCGTATTTCCGAATCTGCGCATTTCCATTCAAATTATGCTCACAATTGCAGTATCCATCGCAAATTGTGAGCTATCTTTTAGTAAATTTAAATTAATACTTTCGTATTTGAGGGCTACAATGGGCCAAGAAAGGTTACGCGACCTAGTTTTGCTCAATGTAGAGCAAGAAGCAGCGGAAAGAGTGATTTCGATATGTTTGTGTCGCAGAAGGCCAGGCATGTGAATTGTAATAGTTTTACGGATTTACTTTCGCTATAAAATAGAAAATAAATATGTTTTGTAAGATTTATGACTGTTTAATATATTTAGTGTATCTGGTTTTTAAATTGAAATAATTTACGAAGGGGCGCAACTTTCAAGAGTGCCCTAGGCGCCATTTTCGATTAGTACGCTCCTGACATCGTAACGCTGATATTTTTAGCTAGAACCCACAAACTATGTTTACTGAAGCATTTTGTTTGTTGTTAACGTAGGAATCTATAAAAGATGGAACCAATAGTTGGCATTGGTATTTTTACATTTATGAAAATTCCTGAGACGTAAAATCATTTTTTTTTTACTTTGTTTTTTTTTTACACGTGATACTGAATGATTTGTACTAATTTATTTTCTTTGAAATCTATATAAATAAAATGATAGAGGTTTGCAGTTGTGTGCGCATTACGGAAAAACTACTGGATAGATTTCTAATTAGATTTTCTAAGTTTTATTTCTTAGACACTTGTATATTTTTCTTACGCGGTAGAGTCACGCTGCAGCTAAATTATGGTTGTAGCACGAACGGGTCGGCTCGACCGGGGTAGGACCACGCTCTCACAGAATACCAACGTAAAATAGCAGCTTAATGCTGCTGTGTTTCGTATGGTGAGTGTAGAGAACCAGTGACACTTTTTAATGGAAACGAGACATTTCATCTCAGTCCTCAGGGGTGACAACGCATCTGCATTTTGATGCTTAATTGAGGATAAATGTAAAATCTATGGGTTAAAGCATCCACTTACCGTCAGGTGGACTGTGTGCTTGTTTGTTACCTACCCTTATTCTATAAAAAAAAACAGATATTTTTAACAATTATGTATAGCTCAGGACTCTGTCCGCGGCATCTTTTAAAGATTTACCAAAATTCTTGCATAGCGCAGCATTTACTTGTATTTAACTCTAACAAGTGCCCGAAACTAAGGTAGCAGCAGTAGGTAAAACGGAGTTTGTAATTTTTTTGTTTTAGTTCCCAAGTCAGGATAAATCATAATTGCAGCAACTTAAATCATCTGGATATGATTCGGCTAACCCACTCTAATACTGTTACCGACCTAAGAAATTCGATCGTAGTTCAACGCCACATTCGTTGCCATCTTTACTACAAAATCTAAATATTTTGTCAAAATATGTTAACGAAATGAATCAAGAGGATGTTCCAACGTGTTTGCAAAAATGTTAAGTGTCATCGCCGACAGTCCTGCTTGTACTTCGTCAATTCTGTCACCTCATTAAGTTGCAATACACCTACAATTATGTCGATGTAGATTTATTCTTTTCCTGTACTACTTTTTTTTGTTTCATGTACTACTCTTATCAAATTAGGCGATTTTTTAATAATTCCTATTGGGAGACTCATCTCGAGTGCTTTTACGAAGCGCTAACAACGAGAACCAGAACTATGTGCTAAAAATTGGATGCATTATGACCAAGTGCCATTCCTATTGTGACGCACCTTTACTTGCAGCAACTATTCCATCAAAACAGTTTTAAAGTAAGTAATATTTACGAAGCGATAAAAGTGTTTCTAGATTAAGGACTAGTACCAACTGGCATTGCTCGAATTCACAGAACCAAGTTCTATGTGAAATACTACTACTAGCAAAATTAGCGATAGTCCGAACAAGACCACAGACCATCCGGTAGTTGGAGAGCGTCCAAAATGCAAATCGGTATGATCAAGTTGCTCATTTCCTACCACTAACATCAAATAGAGGAAGATGCATGCAATGTACAAAAGAACATGCTAAGTGTTTTTGCACAAAATTCAATGTAAGGCCGTGCTTATTTCCGGAACGTAGTGGTTTCATGGTTTATATACTAAGAAATAATATTTTGTAACGTCTTTATTAAGACGTTATGACTGTCGATTTATCAAAAAAATATAAATATAAATTTATTTATGTTTTATGTTACTTTTTACATTTAAATATGACAAATTTATTCTTTTGTTTAAAAAAAGATTAAATGCCAAAATCTTCAGTCAATTTGTATAGACCTGACAATGTATCATATATGTGATACGACAATAAATATCAAACGCTTCTAAAAAAAAATACAATTCCGAAAAAATATTGCTGCCAAGTAATATACTTATGGAAAGTTAAGGACAGATCGCTCAAGCTAAAACTTACATTACTTAAACCTAATATAACAAATATCCCAGTATAACACCTTACTACCAAATTAGGTTATGTTAGATTTGGTCATGTAAATTATAAATAACAAGAAATATTTTAAGTAAGAAAATTTCAAAGAATCGCGTATATTTTAATTAATGATCCTGTGTATTATTATCAATATGACTTCATTACCAGTTGGAAAAGATTCATTTTGGTAGTTTAGTGAACCCTTTTAAAAATGTCGAACTTAACGGTATTTCACAGAAATCAAAACTGGTTCGCATCTTGTGCAAGAATAGGGGAATAAACAAGGGCTTTCGGGACGGGCCCTTCCGAAATTCGCCGGTGCACAATGCACCCTTCGTACCCATCCCCACGCGAGCTTACTTATTATTACGCGGCTCCTGTTTCTAACCCCACATTGTTCACATTATTTTTATATTGGTTCTCGGTTGACGTGTTACTAAGTTTTTAGCAAGCTTTACTCCCAAATATTCGTTACAGAATCAAAGTAAGCAGTTTTCAAACGCTAAATGGAATGTTGTGAACTTTGCAACTGTATAAACCAAGTACACCCGTAGAAACTGTGCTGATAAATTGTGCTAAGGTATTTGATCGGTTCCGTCGGTTCTGTCACCTAATATTTGAAGCGAAGGGAAGTATTAAGGTTTCGAGCGTTGCGGTCGTCTCAAGTTGCTTTTCTCATGAGCGGATTTGCTTGTAAATTAATAACTTGAGATTAATATGTGTGGTAAGAGCGTCGCAAGCACGCCGTGCTGGTTGCAGCGTCCATATCCATAAAGCTGTGTAGTGAACTCATATATCGATCGCGGACGCCTCTCTGATCCTATATTTCGTTCTGTGATTTCGGTGCTCGCTTAGAATTGGCGGGAGATGCGACGCCAAGCTTTTTGGGCATGAAACGAAATGTGGTAAGTGACAGTTTTTAATTTTTGTCTTAAATATTTTATTTAATGCTCGCTTTTTTTGTCAACTTCAAAAAATGTTGAGATTATCAATTAGACGGTATATTATTTTTCTTTTTTTTGTATGTTACGTGATATCTTCGTCGATAATTGTGAATCGATTTAAATGATATTTTTTTATTAAATATTATAAATATCTTATAATAACCCTACACTTCAGGGGTGATCCCATATAAATAATTCCACCTCTGAGAGTGAAAAATAGAGGATTAAGTTTTAATGTAACAATTTAGACGACATTCTTGTAGTTTCTTTGAGTTTTTGATATTCCTTAGTCCACTCAAAATGATCAAAAAATTTACTTTATCTAAAAACTAAGGCGTAAACTAAAAATAATGAGAAAAGTTCCACCAAATAGCTTTTAAAGTCGGGGCTTTAATTCTTAATTTCTATTATATATATATATATTTCTATTATATTCTTAATACAGGATACAGGAGAAAATCGTAGTGTGGAGGTAACGTTTAAAAAAAATACTATGTCATAGCATCAACTTCAGAAACTATTAATATGTGGAAATCATTTTATTATTTTTACTTACTAAGTCTGCTTTAATTTTTTACTAGCTGTGCCCGCGACTTCGTTCGCATAGAATAATTTTTAGTAATTTATTATTATATTTTCCTATTTGAATCGGATTTTTTCACAATTTTATGGGTTTTTCTAAAATGAAAGTAGCCTAAGTTACTCCTTATAACATCAGCTATCTGCCAATCCCGTCAAAATCGGTCCAGCCGTTTCGGAGATTAGCCGGGACAAACAGACAGACAGAGAAAATTTTTAAAAATTGTTTTTTTTGTTATAAGCACCGAATATACTTTCATATGCATTTAGTAAAAAGCTGTTTTTGGCATTATAAACAGACACTTCAGTTTTATTTATTTGTAAAGATAGAAAATTATTTACTAGACAGACACACATATATATATATATATATATATATATATATATATATATATATATACACATATATATATATATATATATATATATAGTCGTAATTTGACTGTTTTTAAAGAATAGTACGAATTTGTTGATTCTTTCAACGTATATGTATATAAATATACACACACACACACACTCACATATATATATATATATATATATATATATATATATCAACGTAATATATCTATATATGTAGGTATATGTATAATTAACACAAATGATATATACAGGGTTATTTTTCAAAAAGTAAACTTTAGTTCAGATATGAAAATAATGATATACCGTTATTGCAGTTTTTGAAAATACGAGTAAATAAGGCTTCTATTTATATTTGAAATTATCCCAAATTGAATGTGATTTCTGGGCAACAACGTTTTTGCCTACCGATCGCCCCTTATGCGTGCGTGCGGAGTAAAATCAGTTAAAATAATGCATTACCACGCATTTTGAATTTAAAAGATAAAAAAATACAGTATGTTTGAGTTTTTCCTAATTAATTTTTCTTTTCCATTTGCCTTTATTACTTATTCTGAACCTTCTCTACAAAGTTGGACGGTTATTGCAAAATAACCCTGTAGTATATATCGTTTGTGTTAGTTATTCTATGGATCCCATCAAAATAATGGAAATTTCTAACTATTTACTTTCGCCCAAGAAAGAAATAATAAATCGGTATCGTAAAATAGTTGCCGTAAGTAGAAACGTGCCTTGAATATGAAGGTCGATTTACTTAATATAAATTCACCCAATGAAACAAACACACTTATGCCTTATTTGCAAATATGATGTGATTACTTTTACGGATTAAGTTACATGCATTTTCTTCTAAATGCAAAAAAAAACACTTATTTTGGTACATGTCAAATCTATCGTTGTGTGTGTGTTTTTACATTAACGAAATTAATTTCTTTCGATTTTTGAAATTGAAGATGAATATATACGGATAAAAAATAATTAAATAAACACAAGAAGCGTGACAATTATTCCTTCTGCGGCTGAAACGCAAGGTACTAGCTAGTTTTGTAATAAAATTCGTTCATAAGCTATTCAGATGGCAAAATTGTGTTACTTTAAACTTACATAACTTTATTTAAGTAAGTCTTATAGCCGTGTAGTGGCGGTGTAAGAATATCCACTACCCCATAACGTCCCGAGTCCCGAGGGTGTCGTAAGAGGCGAGAGAGGGAAAATGAAACAGGAGATGGGCAGCAGCATCTTCCTGATAACAAATCAAAATAATACAAAACTGCGGTTGCCCACTCACAAGCGTGACAACCATGGAAAAATCCTCCCATTAGGCACTCTATGAGGGAGACCTATGTTCAGCAGTGGACTTTTATAGGCTGTTATGGATGGGTGGATAATGGAAGATGCGTGACAAGATATAATTATGAAACAAGATAATTTTGAATATATCAAAGATCGGATGATTTGACTTCTAATTCATCCAGATCTATGTATGAAAGTATTCAACATCAAGGGCTTTACAGACTGTAAGGCATCCCATCTTAGTCCTCACTCCTCAGGGGTGACGACGCATATGCAGCCTTCTTTGTATGAAGTTGGCTGCAGGTGTACGTGGACTGCTGTAGCCACTTTGCGTTAGGTGTAGGTACTGCAAGTTCGTTGGCCACTTCAGTTTTATAAAAAAAACAAAGGTAGAACTTAATTAAATCACGTAATTTGTCCAACGTGATTTCTCTTTGTAGGCATCGCAGATGTCACAATGGAAACTAAATTCAAAGTTTGTATACAATGTTTATGTTGAAAATGAAAAGGTCACGAGAGCACGGGCTTCTCGCTTACGAAGTACATTACATATATTATTATTATGTTCTTTGCTTACTACGTCATTCTTGTCAAATCTCTTTCGAGTACATAGTATGCCCGTTATATAAACTACTACATTATTTGTAAATAAATAAATTTATATAAATATGGTTTGATTTTATTTATTTATAATGGAGCTCAATGGATATTCATTTTAATAAAAACATTAATTTACAAAAGCTAAAAATGCACACTCTATTCATTTAACTTAAAAAGTTCTTAGGCTTTAGTTGGTATATCTTAGATAGACTACGTTAACTAATTTCGTTTAATTAGTTACCGTATAGAGGCGGTGTAAGAACATCTTTTACCCCATATTGTCCGGTGGGTGTCATAAAAGACGATAGAGGGAAACTGAAACAGGAGATGTGCAGCAACTGCGGTTGCCAATCTGCCTGCCAAGCGTGGCAACTATGGCCAAATCCCCCTATGAGGCAAACTATGGGAGAGGCCCATGTTCAGCCGTAAATTTGTCATTATAGGCTGTAAAGGATGGATTGAACCTTATAATATATAATTAACTTATAATAATATGTAAACACTAGATGGAGTGACTACCTGGTAAGACTTGCAAGACCGTGCTTTGTGGCATTCCTTGGGGGAGCCCTATGTTCAGTAGTGGACTTGTGAAGGGCTGTAATGATGATCATGAATATGTACTCGTAATTGCATCAGACAAACAAACAACTGTAAATTAGATAATACATAGAACTACATTTTTCTTTTGAATTTAGTGCATAAGCACCACAATCACGATCGTGGATCGGGACTTGCAATAGAAAATATGTATAAAAAAAAAATTTGGTTCATTTACAGCCCGCATAAGATAAACGTACCATTCAGACGTATTTTGTAAGTTTGTATTTAAAATGTTATAAAATTAATATAGATTTGATAATACTTTTGGTTTTATATTAAACTGTAATTCGTTTTAGAGCGAAAGATATAACTCAAGAAAATAATGGCTTAGCATTGAACGTTTCTTAAAATAATATCTTCGTAAGCTTTCGCTCTGGCAACGTAGCTTGTGGGATATAGTTCGGTGTACTTGGATGGGTTTTCTATCATTCAGTTAATAGAATCTCGTTCGTTTTTTAATGGATAAGATGTTTACATATTTTCCTTATACCTCATATCACAATACATGATGATATTTTTTGTATTACTCGGTTCAAGTTTGATGTGATTAAAAATTGTCAGTTCAGTAGTTTTATATCCAGAACCACATTTAAATCTTCGTTCAATCTTATTTTGTCGGCTATTATGCGTGACAATTCAATAAAGTCTGATTATAAATTATAATCAATAGACATCACGGGGATGATGAGCCGTAGTAGCTCCCTGAGCTATCACGGCTCATCATCTAAGCGCTCGCTGTAAATTTCACAGTACGCGAGCAACCCGGGTTCGATCCCCGCCGAAATTGTTAATTGTAATCTTAAGTGCTGATTTACCACGTGCTCGGTGGTGAAGGAAAACATCGTGAGAAATAAACATATTTCTAAGACATGTGAAGTTCGCCAACACGCATTGGGGCAGCGCGGCGGACATTTCCTTGCCCTAAAACCCTCTCAGAAATGAGAGGAGGCCTGTGCCCAGCTGTGGGACGTATATAGGCTGTAACTTTAAGACGTCACGGTGGTAAACATCTACTTTAAAGACATAATCATAGTCATCATAGTCATGCTGTACTAATATTATGTTAATATTATAGTACGTATATTAGAGGATGATAAAATTGTTTTCTTTCATTATATAATAATATAAAATGTGAGTGTAACTGTGATATATATAGTATATAAGTAAGTATCTCAATGTTTTCTCTTACTTTCGTGACAAATGTTAATACAAAAAATATTTTATGTCTGACTTAAACGACATTATACAATATATAATATAAACATATATAGTATATACTTCTCCAAGCAAGACGGCAGGACGGTTGGGCCAATATAAATGCTAATTCAAGATAACATGGTAACAACGGCTGCTATCTGACAAATATGCTGATTACTCCCTTGTATCTTAATTTTAATGAATATTGTTTAATACACTTATAAAACTAATATTCACAATAGAGTATATTCTAATATACCATTTATTTAATAAGCAATTTTAGGTACAATAATTAGTCGCCAAATAGGATCTTACTGACGTCAATTTAGTCACTGTGTATTATTAAAAAAAATAGAGGCCCATCTTCAATTGTAAACTGTTCAGAGCATAGATTTCCAACGGGGGCGAAATCTCACCTCGATGGGCGCTGGAGCTTTCCATAGGGCGGTAATGAATCCTGACACCAATGAGGGACATTGAGGTCATTATCCGATTCCATCAGTCCCAATCAGCACCAAAATATTTAAAAAAACGTTATAAAAATATAATTTACAAATACTTCAAATAAATGTTTTTTCAGCAATGTACATTATTTTATTGATAACGCGTTAAGAAGCGTGGACGTGTAGTGGACGCGTAAGAGAATCTACTGTCCCATTTCATCCCGTGGGTGTCGTAAGAGACGACAGAGGAAAGTTAAACGGGAGATGGGCACCAGCATTTAACCAATAACAACACAATATAATAAAAAATTGCGGTTGCCAAACCGCCGCATAAAGGTGACAAACGTGCACACAGTCCACCTGATGGTAAGTGGATGTTGTGGCCCATGGACATCTACATTTACCAAATCGATTCTGAATCAAAATGCAGATATGCAGTCACACCTACGGACTAAGAACGAATACCTCGTTTCCAGTAAAAAGGGTCTCCCGTGATCTGCACTTAGCATAAGAAATACAGCAGCATAAAGCTGCTATTTCTTATGCTCTGGTGGGTTACACGCGGGAATCGAATCCGCGCCTCGCATCGTCGCAGCTAAACGCTTTGTCATTATGCTATTGAGGTGTCTATTTATTTACATGTTGGTACTAGTTCAACCCGTAAAAACCTACGGTTGGACATGGGGCTATTCCGTTGTAGGTAGAATTTGCATTTATCGTAGCGTTTGGCAGGCAAATTGACGATCCGATCGTCGCGCTACGTCTCGCACCTTCGACGCTGCTGCCCGTCACCCGTCGTCTAGATATTGGAAACGGGAGCCATAAGAATAAGATTTTTGTGGCATCTCCGTTCGCCGCTTCTTCTGACACCCACATGACGAAATGGGATGAGAGGTTCTCCTACGCCGTAGCCATGCGTGTAAATTGTTCAAAATTATATTTTTTATGCTTAATTGATTATTCTAGGCTAGTAAATTGAGTTCATACGCACACTGATATTGGTGACGTAAAGATGTGTGAGAATTGAGGTTGGATGTTATTCGATACCGCTTCATCAGATTACATGTAATCCGTACCTAATGCATTCTGTATAACAGCTGATTTTAAATTTGCAATTATTCTGTATCTAGAAGCAAAGAACTTAAATAAGTTTCTATTTTACATTACGAAATTTTATATCTAAGACTCGGTGTAAACGATCCACTGCCTACAGCCACGGTGGTTGTCAGAGTTAAAGATACTGTAGTAGCTAGTGGCTGCCACCGGTCTATACAAACCGTATGAAAAAAAAAATGGTGCGCAGTTCACACGCGCTATAAGTGGAACCTACAGGAAATTAAACTTCGAGATAATGGGACGAATGCAGAGTCTCACTAGTAGGATAGTTGTAGGTTTATTTATTATAATATTGTTATCAAGTTTAAAAATTATTTTACATTTTTAACCTTCTTCAAAAAAGGAGGAGGATCTCAATCCGTCGGAATCTTTTTTTTATGTATGTTCACTGATTACTCGAAGACGCCTGAACCAATTTGGAAAATTATTTTTTTGTTTCATAGGGTATACTTTCCAGGTGGTCCCATTTAAATTTTATCGGAATCGGTCGAGCGGTTAGTAAAAAAATAACAATAAATTATTTTTTATATTAAAGTCGGTTGTACAAAATTTTTATTTCACCACTTGTATTCTAAATATAATATTACATTACATATTATACAGACTCTAAGTTTTTAATTTCAACAAATGACACGAGTGGCATATTGTAACTAAAGTATATAATAGATAATAGGAAACACTGTGTGCCGTATCTCATTCTCTCGCAAGCTAAATCCTATTAGATGTATATGTTAGTCTCTTTTTAGTGTCGCTTTTTCGTTTCATCGAGTTTCAAATCACTCTTACTCTAAAAGAGTTTTAACTTCAAAAGGATGTGAACTGCTTGTCGCCGGCTACTAGTGGCTGTGGTCTGTGGCTCGTTTACGCAAAGCCTAAAATTGGTTTTCTTGACAATTGTATGGAATAAGAATGACGTTGCTTCATCTAATGCGTTGCGTGTCCCTGTGTTTACAGTGAGGTCACGGCGTAAGGGAATGCATCATCCTATTTTATACTGTAGGTGGCATAAGAGGCGATGGAAAATACACCTTTGTTCTCGTGGCCTCAGATAAATAGCATTATAACTAATAATATATCATCATTATCATCATTACAGGCTATCAAAAGTCCACTGGTGAACATAGGCCTCCCCAAAGATTGCCTAATAGCTTTTTATTGTTGTTGTTGAGTTGTAATTAAGAAGATGTAGCTGCCCATCTCCTGTTTTATATCTCTGTCGCCGCTTACGCCCACAGGATGATATGGGGTAGTGGATACTCTTAAGCCGCCACTTCACAGCGACTTAATCTTATAATATGCCAGATATTAAAATAGGCTGATTAGCTACGAGAAGTAGCATCAATGGTGCGAAACGACTGGTATTGTGATTACTAATCCGCCTACTAAGCGTAGCGGTTATAGAAAATCCTACCTATTATGAGAGTGGCCCATCCATATACAGCAAAGCTGAAGAACAAGACAGGTTCGTCTTATGTCCTTAAACCAACAAATAAAGATGGACAGAACACTGCGTATCCACATGCTCAATTTTCGCACTGCGATGCCATGGTTAGATAATATATTATGATAAATTAAACAACATGATTTGGGGATGATACAAAGTATGTTTTGTATAGTAACACAAAATTACTTAACGTTGAATTACTTGAATCGTCTTTATTTGCATATAACATTGTATAAGATCTTCTTTAAGCTCATATGTTTTGTTATGTGATTGTAAATAGGTACATAGCTACTTAACACATTTACCATTTTTAAGTGTGTTTATTTACTCCTTTATCTGAAGATATTTATATATTAGAACAAGAAAGATGAGATAATTATTTTATTAATTTATAAAGATTTATGTAAGTTTTGTGTCATTTATGAATTTTTTATTTTAGCATTTTTATATTTACCATTAGAAAGACTAAATATAATTAACACGGAACAATAATTTGTTTGCCGACCAGTTAAGTGATAATATTTTAAATAAAAGATTTAAATATTTTCTTGAAGCTACATTTAAATTCATGTTAATCTTACTTACATATTATTTTGTGTTGTCAGTGGGTTGTATGCTGTGAACCGGATTTTTTTATAAAACTGAAGTAACAAACGAACATACAATCCACCTGATAGTACCTATGTGGCTACTGCATCCCATGCGCACCTGCAACCAAATTCAACTAAAGAAGGCTACAATTGCGTTGTCATCATTGAGGAATGAGATGGAGGGCCTCAAAGCCTAAAATTAAACTGGATAGCCTTATATATCTATACCTTTCAGATCGGATTACAGCAGTGCAAGCACTGCTATTGCTAAGCTACCTAGACGAACTCCTAGACAGAAATGCTATTACACAATAAAAGCTATTAAAAGTAACATAAAATATGCATTAAAATAACATATTGCGATGAACTTTTGAACACTCCGAATGAGCATGAAAAAGGAGAACATAATATAGAATAGAATAGAATAGAATCATTTTTATTCAATATAGATTATAGTACATAATACTTATTGAAAGTCATTTTTAACAACAAGTTTGTATATACTACCTAACTTTACTGCCGAGTTTTCGCGCATTCTGTGAGCAGATTTAGGTTTGAATTATTTATCAGCCTTCAATTCGATTTTGTTGAAATGCCTTTCAAATATCTTTTACTGACAAATTATATTCTAAAATAAATTCAACTCAAATTTGATTACTATTTAATCCAGAGTGGAAAAATATGCATTAGAATTTAATCCTCTCTAACTCCCTATAACGGGTGAATGGTGGTGATGTCTTTTTAGTGGGCTGTTACTGGCTTCATCATCATCCTCAACACCAAAGTCCACTGCTGAACAGGCCTCCTCCAAGGATTGTCTCAAAGCAAGTTCCTGAGCCGCCTGCATCCATCAACTTCGTGCATCTCTTGTTACTCATCTCCCTTCATCTCCACGGGCTTATAATGAAGAGAAAATATTTTTACTAATCAATATTAATTTATACAACATTGTTTATATAAAGGTCCTTTTTGTTGTAGCTGTTCATGTACATATATATTTATATAAATTTATGTAAAAAATTGGGATTTTTAGTTTTTTTATTTCATAATGCGAAGCGTGTTTAAAAGAAACAACAAAACTACTGTAATTGTATCTAACAGTCTTACAGTATATTTTATTTCTGATGTTTAATCGTAATAACGCAGTATGAAAATACCCACATGTAACGTAACGTGTAATGTAAGAGCGGTTGATTTATACTTTATGTGGGTCTGTCTGTGGTCGACGACGTCCGGCACTTGCGGCAGTTCCGCAATTTTGAATTATTGGAAGCGAAATCACTCCAAATATCGAATCAATTTACCAGAAATATTGCTTTAAATTTATTAGTAATTTTCATCTCGTTAAGCTTATTGTATAATGAATTTTGTTAATATGTGTTACAACTGTATGTATACAACTGATATGAAATGCAGAAAACATATGTATCGCACCTGCCAACGATTATGTTTGGCACCCAGGGTTGCATACATACATATAATCACGCCTCTTTCCCTCTTTAGGGGTAGGCAGAGACCACTTCTTTCCACTTGCTACGATATACTTGTTTCGCTTCGTCCACTTTCATTATTCCCTTTATACATGCTCTTCGGTTTAGGGTACTCTTGACCTGGCCTTTTTTCAAGACGTCCCTGATTTGGTCTAGAAACGTCCGCCTAGGTCTACCACTTCCAACACTTTCATTAACACTTGCCTTATACACTTTTTTCGTCAATCGTTCTTCATTCATTCTCTCGACATGGCCAAACCATCTCAGCATACCTTTCTCAATTTTTGTCACTACATCTTCTTTCAGACTACAACGTTTCCTTATCTCACTATTTCTTATCCTGTCACTCAATTTAACTGCTATCATACTTCTTAATGCTCTCATCTCAACTGCATTTATTCTGCTTTCATGTTTCTTCTGCCATACCCAACTTTCACTTCCGTACATGAGTGTCGGAACCAACACCCCCTCATGCACAGCCAAACAAGCCTTGTTAGACACCTTCCGACTGCTCATAAAGGAGTGCAAAGCTCCATTCATACGAGCATTCACTCTTCCTGCATTCACTCTTTTTTCGATATCACTCTCACACTTTCCATCTCTTGTAAACTTTGAACCCAGATACACAAACTCCTTCACCTGTTCAATTTGTTCGTCTCCAAACACGATATTGCAGTCTGTCACTGCCTCATCTCTTTCAAACACCATCACTTTCGTCTATTTTACATTCATCTTCATTCCCTTTCTAACAAAATCTCCACTCATAGCAGTTACCATCTCCTGCAACTCCTCAGCCGAAGACGCAAGTAATACTTGGTCATCAGCATAGAGTAAACATTTGACGAGTAACTCATCTATTCTCAACCCACTTTCATTCTCTTTTAAATCTGTCAAGCAATTGTCCATGAACAGGTTAAACAGCCACGGTGACGCTACACATCCCTGTCTAACACCTTTTTCGATATTAAACCATTCAGTGTATGCCCCGTTTATCCTTACACAAGCACTAGAATCCCTATAAAGAGATTCCAATGCTCGTATGAGGATACTGCTCACACCGTTCACGGACAGTGCTGACCACAATACATTCCTCACTACTCTATCATAGGCCTTTTCTAGATCCACGGATGCGCAATAGACCTTCTTGTTTTTAGCCAAACACTTTTCGGCTATGCACCGCAAGGAAAAGACCTGATCCATACATCCCATTCCCTTTCTAAATCCTGCTTGTGCATCCCATACTTTTTCGTCTGTTTCATTCACAACCCTTTCAATCAACACTTTTGCATACAATTTACCGACGACGCTGAGAAGGCTTATACCGCGGTAATTTATGCAGTCCTGCCGTGACCCTTTTCCCTTATACAATGGCACGACTACGGCTTTGCACCAGTCTCCCGGTACTTGCCCATTTCGCCAGCATAAATTGAAAAGGCGGTACAGCTGACTAGGCACTATGCCCCATCCAGCCCTCAGCATCTCGACGGTAATCCTGTCATACCCTGCAGACTTACCTAATCTCATACTTTTCAACGCTTTCACTATTTCATCCATGCTTATCTCACTTTCATCAACATTTATATTAGTTATCATAGAAGGTGCCGGATGCTGTACCTGCTGCCGGATGCTGTACCTGTACCCAGGGTTGATTGGCAAAAAAAATGCCGCATGGCATTGAGTCCGCCTTACGTACCCTTAGCTTTAAGGTGTTACTTTAAGCTTTTTAAATAAAAATAAATAAATAAGAAATATCGGTAATTGACTAGAGTAAAATGTTAAGTACATATTATGTAAGTACTTGTGATTGGAAGTGAGTCGACTATCTTGTGTCAGAATGTTAGCGGCGATATAGGAGCGGCGCAACATACCCAAGATGAGTGTCTGATTTTAGCTGTATTACGTCGACGCATATTTTTTAACAATTAGTTGTTATTAATTAGTTTATTAATACTTAAATAAATCTAAATTCAAAGAGTCAATGAACGAGAAATTTCCAAATAAGCCAGCCTTATTCTACGATAGGTCGTTCGTAAGGTTGGCAGTAGGTACTTCGGGTAAGTCAACAATAGCAAGGACAGTTATTGCTTGCAGAATGCCGGATACACTGTATAACAGTAGGCTGCATCCGACATTAAATTGCCATATGCGTTAAACTTGGGAACTGGTATTTTTTTTTTAAATTGCTTGTGAGGCTGGTAAGCTCGTGTTTACATTTTTCATTCATTAAAAATGTTATTATTGCATTGTATTTGGCTGGAAAAAATAACCAAAGAGGTTTTAGAGGAGTTTCTTTACAATTTCTTTTGTAGGTGGCAATTTGAAATAAATAAGTTTGACAAACAAATTAAAATGCTCTACTGAATTATTTCTTACGTCGACAGATAAAAAATTCGAATCATTACTTTTCGCACATGGTAGAGCTACGCTGCAGCTATGCTAGCTATACATAGCTGCAGCACAAATAGGCTGGCTTGACCGAGGTAAGACCACGTTATCACAGAATATCTGCGTAAAACAGCAGAATAGGTAATGCTGCTGTGTTTCGTATGGTGAGTGTAGAGAACCTTTTTAGTGGTAACGCATTCCATCCATCCATCCATCATAGTTCTCGGGGGTGACAACGCAACGCCTGCGGGTACAATATAATAATGCCTTTAGAGTGCTGATGGGTATTCCATAGTATTGTAGAATATCAGGAATGTTTACAGCGAAGGGTGCGGACGGTTTTCATGGCATTATTCGAAAGAGAGTACCATCTCACATCCGTAGCGTCCGTGGGAGCTCTATGGTATTCCAAGGCCAATGTCTGATTAATTTGATTGTTCCATCCTAGGGCACTGGATGCGTATATCTAGTGACATGGGATGTCGGACATAATTTTATGTAATACTCGTATTTACTACTGTAGGTATGTTAGTCACAAATGAATTATTTAATTAATTACATTAAGTTATTTTCTTTCAATACCATGTTGGTTTGATTAAAATCATATGGAACTGCTTTTCGCCATTATTGGTGTAAAAAGTTTTGAAAAGTTTTTATGTTGTGTCGTTTATTTGCCTCCTAAATGTAGTAATAATCTATATCTCAACGTCTTAACGTGCATTGAAAATGCTATTATTTCATATACTTCTCTGAATGTCTTAATAATTGGAGATTTTTATTTTAACTCTTGTAGCGTTAATGTTAAGGCTAATTTTAATTCCTTTTGTGACCATAGTGGGCTTCAACAACATAACATTGTGTATAACAAATGTGATGGCATGTTGGATCTCGTGTTGTGCAATTTTAACCCGGAGCAGGTCTTAGTGTCCGAGGGTTCAGAACCCTTAGTACCAATTGATAAGTACCACCTCCCGCTGGTGACGCTCAGGTTTCAGTGCGACGCGCTGGCCCAGTCGCCGTCCTCTCCACCGCTGGTTCAGCGCCCGGGAGCTGCTCCAAACTGGAATTGGCGTCAAGCAGACTTTCTGGGCCTATACACGGCATTAAAAAGTATAGATTGGTCGGATATTTTTGTAATTGCAGACGTTGACAAAATTGTATCAGTCAATATGTTCCAACTAAATCCCGTTACATGTCGAATTATAAGTACGTATATCCAAATGGTTTAATGCTGATATTATAAGTAATATACGTAAAAAATTAATATTTTAATTTATCATTTGAAACGGTATAAGGCTGAAGATAAAGAGTTCAACAAGGAATTATCCAAATACTATAGGTGGCATGTTAAAAACTTGATTGACAATGCATATAAGCAGCACTTACATCTGACAGTACAAAATATAATTAACGATCCAGCCAAATTCTGGGAGTACGTTAAGGATAGGAAGAATCACAGGCAGCGTACGAACGTTTATTCGTCCGGTGGTGTCGCTTTTGCAGACTATTTTAGTTCGGTGTATCAGGACGAGGTACCTGTACTGGACCATGTTGATGCGGTACGTGCCGCAGATAGTCAATGTGACTCCACCTGTATCACCATAAATACTGTAGATGATACCAAGCCGAAAGAAGCAGTAAGGCGGCTAAAACCGAGCTCGTCGGGTGGCCCTGATTGTATCCCTGTTTTTTTAGCAAAGGACTCCATATCCGCTTTTGAGAGTTCGCTCCTGTACCTCTTTAACTTGTCACTGACTCACTCTAAGTATCCAGAAATTTTGAAAGTTTCTAGGGTCACTCCGGTTCCCAAGACTGCTGGTGAAAATGACGTTTCGTCTTTTAGACCTATTGCAGTCTTATCAGTCTTTGCAAAATTATTTGAGATTGTCTTATTCCAGCAAATAATTAAACAATTCGTTATTCGCACTTCTTCACAGTTCGACGGAATAGGGGTCGCTTTGGTACTTTACAATGCAT